>NQII01003255.1:97245-138790 GCA_002778355.1 Clitarchus hookeri | reverse complement strand
CAGTTTATCTAGTACGTAGAGCACTTTCCTCCCGCCAACGCGAACCAGGTTCAATTCCCAGTCGGGTCACTCCTGGATTTTCGCACATGGGAATCATGCTAGACGATGCCGTTGGTCAGCAGGTTTTCTCAGGGATATCCTATTACTCTTGCCCCTGCATTCTGCTGCGACCCCATATCACACCTCGCTTCACCATGTTCAGTTCTCAAGTCCTTGCTGTTAACAGCTGCCCAAACTTCTCCACTTCGCTCTGTCCCACTTTACTCCACCTGCCTTCTCGGGTGGCACTAACGTAATGCTTTAGTCTATTCGCGGTTCCTTCACTCTTTTTTAATCAAACTTTTGGGAAACACTAAG
This sequence comes from Clitarchus hookeri, assembly GCA_002778355.1. NCBI lineage: Eukaryota > Metazoa > Arthropoda > Insecta > Phasmatodea > Phasmatidae > Clitarchus > Clitarchus hookeri. Next base: position 138,433 of record NQII01003255.1, on the reverse strand, counting down.
CTACTAGACCACCGTTAATATATAAAAAGGACAGAACCATGAGCACCCACAGTCTAGTTCTTGTTAATAGGCTGACGCGTGACAACTAGGTTGAGATGGTGCGCATCACACGTAAGCAAGGGTTTCACAAGGTGTCAGGTCAGACAGAGGTTTGTAACAAACTCTGCTGGGGGGGAGTTGTGTCAAGAGGCGCCTGGCCTTAACCAGCCACATGTACTGCGTCGGACGGTAGGCCGCCTGCAAGGTACGTAGTCTGATCGTTACGCCGAGAGTCTTCCGTGCGACTGGGGTAGGTGCTGGTACTGGCTTGCCTTGTTCGGGCCGTACCCGGGGTCGATCAACGACTGGATGTAGAGGTCTTGATCTGGTGCCCCGTCCTAGGGCGGCTGGTTGTGGGCTCGGCTTTGGACTGGTCCTCTGGTTTCCTAGCTGCGACTAGTCAACGGAGGAGGTGGCTGGTCGCTGCGGGCTGTAGCTTGTCAAGGCGTAGACGGGCGACGACGGGATGTGGGTCTCCGGCGATCTGGCGAGGCGGCTCGAAGAGTTTGTTATGGAGGACTGGGAGGTGGGGGGCTCGGCAGTTGACGGGCGGCCTGAGCTCGTTCCCGGGGGGTGATGCAGCTGAAGGCTGATGGGGTTGGGTTACCCCGGAAGTTTAGTCTCAGGGACAGTAGCTGTCCACTTGTCGCTCCACTTAGTAGCTCCTCTATGGGTGTAAGGTACTACATTCCACCTCGAAAAAGCAGGGGCAGGCGACGGTATCTCTACGTAGAATGTGCCCGGAGGCGATTAGGTTACTCCTCGTCAGTCCTGTCACTCCAGCCAGCAAATCTCACTTGGTGGATGGAGACTTGGGTTGCCCAACTGTATCCTTGCGTAGTCTTTATATTAGCGGGCTCTACCGTCCTGTGCCCCAGGTACCTTTACGTACCCTGTCCACGGCTCGGGTGGCCTGCGAACGTGTGGTGTTTGACGACGTATGTACCGTACTGGTTAGGGGAAGCCCACACTTCTACGCTAGAATTGTAAATCCGAGAGCAAGCTGCGGTCGCCTGCCTCTCCCTTGAGCGATGTTGCTTACCAAGTAGTAAGGAGGTAACAGTTTCACCCTAGAATGAGTACGTCGAGGTTAGACTAGAACACTGTGACCTGTACTAACTCCTGCATTATCCTAATTATTGGTGTAACCGACAGTAGTTAACCTACTTTAAAGCAGGTGAAGGAGACATGTTAGCAAAATATAACAAAGACCAAGCCAATTAGGCAGCTGTGAAAACAACTGGACCCTAACATCTCGACTATGTTAGTACTGAAGGGACCTTGGTGTCACTACCAAGGTAGTAAGTGATGTTAAAGGGTGAATATTTCTCCGGAGGTAGCTGGTCACTGGATCTGGAAGAACGTCTTGGTCACTGGCGATACTAGGGGTTCCTCGCGTTGAGGAAGAGGAGTGCAGATAACCACAGCACAACTCGTGCTAAGGCGAGCTGCTGAGATTAACTATTGTTCCTTGGCAGTGTGTGGCCCTTCATACACCGNTCAGCACAACTCGTGCTAAGGCGAGCTGCTGAGATTAACTATTGTTCCTTGGCAGTGTGTGGCCCTTCATACACCGAGCCAAGGGTGGGTCTTGGGCTTCTTCAGCAGTCGTGTGTCTCCAACAGTGTGGCTCGTCCCTTCGTGGGCGACGCAGCGCTGGCTGTGATCTCTCAGGGAAGGCTGGAAGTGGGGTGGTTTTCTTGCGTGCAGGCGGTATCTGCCACTTACGGGAAACTCTCGTGCTTCGCTTTACTGGGCTTCACAGGGTGGGGGCGATTATATTACGTGTGCATCTAGCATACTGAGATTCAGCGGTTTGACTGCTGTGTCCTTGGTTGGGAAGTATGCCGGTCGGCTCTGGAGGTAAGTGGTCTCAGGGTTCGATACTCCGTTCGGGTGCCGTGTGGCCGCGCGTGATGAGGCGAAGTTGAAAATAAAATAAACTCGGAAATACATTACACGCCAAGGCACAGACACAAAGGACTATAGTGATGTAGTGATGTGCCACACGGAAGGTAGGGTAGTCATCGCTCAGCGAGGCGTGAGCGTGCAGAAACTCTGGGTTGTGGGATGCAGATGAAACAAACATTCTTACATTTCCCGTGGGCTAAGCCCATCATGTAATGAAGCTTGAATGGTAAAGAAATCTAANATTCTTACATTTCCCGTGGGCTAAGCCCATCATGTAATGAAGCTTGAATGGTAAAGAAATCTAATAATCCGGCTTGGCGGCTGCAACAGATCTATAATAGCTCCTTCACTTTGAGCAGGTAGAATTATGTGATACCTCTTGTTGGTAATATCAGGTTGGATTACGAATTTTCAAGTGTATCGAATCACATCAAGCACTGACTTAAGCTCAGAGCGTGAGCTGAAGTGTGAAAACACACCAGTTACTGTAAAGATTACCAGTTGAAATTATGTCACCATATTCAGAATAGGGAGTCTGTGTTAAGTAAAGGTGACAAGTAGGCCGCTAAACTACAAAATAATATATAAAAGTACAGAAACACAAGTACAGTACTCGCAGTCTAGTACTTATCGGTAGGCACACACGCAAAGAAAGACCAAATTTATCATGCGGTTGCGACGGTTGCAGGCCCAGCCAGCGAAACGTTGTGACTTGCGCAACCACGTGAGAAATGTCTTGTCCTTCTGTGTGTGCGCGTCTGTTGACAATTACTAGACTGTGAGTACTTGTGCTTCTGTCCTTTTGTATATTATCGAATGTGTATTAAGTTGTGGGATAGGGAAACATTCTGTCATGATTTTTATAGTTTCAGTCAAGTGACAAATTATAATTTACAGTTTCTTGTGTGTGCTGCCTTAGCTCATGTTGTAAGGAGGTAATTTTATTTAAAGTAAAAAATTTTGCAATGTGTTTGTAATGTAACAATTTAATTTAGTTTTTCATGTAAATTTACAAGGAAATGTGGTGTTGTTTTTGTTTTCCAGAACATTGTAGAAAATCTCGCAAGCCAGTCCAGTCCCGTGAAAGACCCAGAGAAGCTGCTGCAGGATATGGACGTGAACAGATTACGGGCTGTGATATACAGAGATGTCGTAAGATAGCGTGTTCTGAACTTCAGTTTTGTGGCCGTGTTGTCTGTAAGCGTGTGCGTACAGCTCACGAGGATAACTCGTATTTCTCCAGGAGGAAACGAAGCAGGCGCAGTTCTTGTCTCTGGCGATCGTTTACTTCATCTCCGTTCTGATGGTGTCCAAGTACCGGGACATCCTGGAGCCGCCTCTCACTCCGCGGCCACACAGCCCGTCCACGGCGCTGCGCAGTAACGGCACCTCCCACCACGCCAGCAGCCCACCAGGTACTTAGTCACGGATCGTAGATAAGAAGCGGCGACATTTGTGTGAAGCACGTTGTCGCGAGCTTCTCGTCACAGGTTTATTCATCATTGAGGTCAGCACTATTTAAGTTCCTCCCAGCAGGCATTATAACTAAAAAAATTTTATTTTATTTTGGCCGCAGACTTTTTTGAGAGTCATAAAATGTGTACATTGTGTTTAAGTCAAATGGCAAATTTTATGTTAACATTTCACTAAAGTATCCAAATAAACTGAAAGGAACTTTTAACGCACTGCCTTGATAAGTGTTTACTTCACAAAGATCAGAGTATAAGATGGCGTGCGACGTAAATTAATTCCAGGTATGTAAATTGAAGTCCACAGGTTTTTGGAAGCAAAAGTAGAAAAACTAAAAATGGGCAATCGTGGATAACAGTTTTGCCAACATCGTGAGAACCTTTTTTCGCCACACTAACACATTTATTCGTCATAATATATTGCATCACACAACGTATAAAAATATACTGCGCCAGAAACAGCTCCGCAGAAACACATTACTCTGGTAAATTATTCACCGCCAAAGTCAGTAAAAATATTTGTCTAGGATTACTCTTTTGTTGTTTTTCTGTGTCGGCTCCCATAAAATTGTAAAATACGATGCAACATCTTAAAGTGTTGAATGATGTCCCATGCTCTCATAATTATGGCTATCGAGCATCACCTGCAAATGTCTTCAAGCGGGAATAACACAACAAATATATGAAGTCACGCGCCGTGGAGTTGCGTCTCGAGTGTAGGCTGATGTGTGGCCAGCTCATGTGTTGGCTGTAACTGCTGCTGTCTTCTGAAAACCGAGTCACGCGTGAGTCGTTTCCGTCAGTCACCTCGTCGACGTGTGCTGTTACCAGCGCCTTCTGCCTTCTGGCGAGAAGTACTGTTACGTTGCAGTGGTGGGGGTCCTTTGTGTTCAGAAATAGTATTGGTAGGACTCCCAACCCTCCCCAGGAACGCGAGCCAGAGTTAGACTCCATTTATTTAATGGCAGTTGTAACAGCATCTCGACACAACTGCGACACAGCCAGGTCAATTGTGTCAAACTGGCACCTCGCAGTTTGGCATCTCCCTGCTATTTTGAGTGAGTTACTGCGCTGATAGAGAGTTTGTAACTAACTGCTCATCAGCACAATACAATCTTAGTATTAGAACTTTGAAAAGACTGCAAACTTTAGACTAGATAACAAACTCTTCTTTACTGCATTGATTGGGGCGTGGGACTAAGTACAGTATAAAGTCGATCGTCCGGACTGATAGGGACCAAAGGTAATTCGGATAATCTTAAATCCGGATAACGGAAATATGTTGAAAGTTAAGATAAAAGAATTTGTAAAAAAAATCAGTTTCACACAACGCAAAATTTACTACACATACATAGAACATAGTAAGCTTATCCAAAACGGGAACTGTACATAAAATAATTAAATCCGTTAAAAAGTACCCACCTCCTTCTGGACGTGTTTTCTGTGAACAACACGTGACAGGGGGCACATCACAAGAGCCGACACAAGTGCTTGTCTCTCCTCCACGGATAAGGGAATCACTATGACGAAAGAGACTTTTGTGTTATTTTCTACTCTCTTTATTGTTAAAATGAGTCTGGATAACTGGTTGTCTATGTAACCGACGACGTTCGGATAATCTCCCATCTCCTGTATTAGGATGCTACAAGGTCCGGGACCGTGGAAGTAGGTGTACGAATTACAGATCTGTTACCACCGCCACCGAGCTAGCAAGCTAGTGCCGGGGCAACGCCGAGAGTCGCATCACAAACTGCGTTTAATGGTGCTCGTGCAAGTATTGGTCGGTGCACTTGAGCTACGAGAATGCACAGGACGTTGTGGTTAACCTCTGTGCTGATGGCAACGCAGTGCATAGCCTCCATTTTTTTAAGGCCCAAGGGGTGTTTAGGTTTTTACTTGGTGACACGTTTATCATCTTGTTACAGCAGGTGTTACGTTATTTGATCGCTTGTCTCGGCAGAATCACTGCTGTCTAGAACTCATCCTCACTGCTGGAGTCTATAGAGTGTTACGTACATATAACACCTTCAGAACATTGGCTGCTAATTTTTTTTTATTGCCAATTTTGTACATATACCAGTTATCACTTTTTGTTTTGACTCCCTGCCAGATAGGGCTACACCCCTAGATTGTTGTTATGGTGTTCATACGGCAACTTTCTGACATTAGCCTTTTGCCTTTCTTCATCTGCAAGGTGGAAGTATTTCTTTCCAATTTTNGCTAATTTTTTTTTATTGCCAATTTTGTACATATACCAGTTATCACTTTTTGTTTTGACTCCCTGCCAGATAGGGCTACACCCCTAGATTGTTGTTATGGTTTTCATACGGCAACTTTCTGACATTAGCCTTTTGCCTTTCTTCATCTGCAAGGTGGAAGTATTTCTTTCCAATTTTNGTTCATACGGCAACTTTCTGACATTAGCCTTTTGCCTTTCTTCATCTGCAAGGTGGAAGTATTTCTTTCCAATTTTTTTTTCATTTTTCTCAATATTTATAAAGCTGTGGCATTACGGTGTAGTAATATAATTTTGTAGTACAGGTACAATATATGAAATAGCCCACAATTTTTCTGCCTTATGTGAAAAAATGTATCTATTTGAACCTAATTACATTACTGTCACATTGATGTGGCAGTCTGAATGTATACTTTTTTTTTTTACATAAATTGCACTTTTAGTATATTCAGGTAATACTGTGTGTGTCTTAATACTCTAACACCTCATATGTTTTACTTAAGTTATGTTTCTTATTCTTTTGCATCTCAGAAAANTGTGTGTGTCTTAATACTCTAACACCTCATATGTTTTACTTAAGTTATGTTTCTTATTCTTTTGCATCTCAGAAAAAAGTGTTTTCCGAACATTGCCATTTCATTTTTGATGATTACGTTGCGACTTCCATAAAATAAATCTCTGTGTGGAACTTGCAAGTGATAGTGATTTATTGAGGAGTGCTANCGATTACGTTGCGACTTCCATAAAATAAATCTCTGTGTGGAACTTGCAAGTGATAGTGATTTATTGAGGAGTGCTACATGTGATTTAATCACTTTGAAAATTAGTTAACTAAATTAATTATATTATTGGTGGGTGTAACTGGTAATATGTAGAATTTAACTACATATGTTTAAAGAGGAATTGGTTTGTTCCTTAAGTCTGCAGTGTCACTCGTGTAATGTTGTTTATATTGACGTTGATTTAGTTTTGAAATGTGTGCTGTCTGCCGGACCATCCTGGTCGTGCTCTGTTGTCCCCGTCACGTGCCCCTCTGCATGTTCACTAGTATGAGGTGTGCATGACCTAGCCACACGTTAGGTAAGTACGCAGAGGCGAAATGTCATCGCAGTTCCTTCCAATGTGGGCGTACCCATTCTCTACTTCGCTGTGCGAGACTCTGAGAACAGGCGTCGTGTCTCGTTAGCTACCGCGTTCTGCGGTCTGGTTCGCCTGCCTGCTGGCAAGTAAAGGTCCTGCTACGTTGGGCTTATAATGTGGAGTGCCGACGCATTTCTGAAATGTGATTGGCTCACAAGTAGCTGTGACCTCGGTGCCGATGTGCAGTGCAATGCTGTGCTGAACAAGTTATCCAACTTTTAACATTTGGGGTCGGCAGCCGATTAGCAGGGTGTATGTGATTCCGTGATTCGCCATCNAACAAGTTATCCAACTTTTAACATTTGGGGTCGGCAGCCGATTAGCAGGGTGTATGTGATTCCGTGATTCGCCATCGATGAATACGTCACGATGAACGAGCCGGTGAAGAGCAAAGTTGATCTGAGAAGGCGTAAATAAAGACATGAGAACTAGTATTTCGTTTACATTGTAAATACTGCAATAATATATGTCTAATGAAAATAATGTACGATTTACTTAATCGTCGAAAACTTTATTTACAGATCAAGTGCGAATGTAAAAAAAACGGTGAACGTAAATAAAGTGATTACCTNGAATGTAAAAAAAACGGTGAACGTAAATAAAGTGATCACCCTGCCACCCATAGCACGTTAATGGAACTATGCTCGTCAGCAGGGGATCAACATCCATAGATCGGCATCAGCAGGGCATCAACAGTTTGCATCAGCCCATTGTAACAGGGCATTAAGTTACCAGGCGCTGATTGGCGGACTGTGTTCCGACACGTGGCTGGCCAGCGACGCCATTTTGTTGGTGTGTGTGGCTGGAGTTTGCGTAATAAGCGGCTTCTTCGCCTCTGTCTACTTACCTATTCTGTGGCCTAGCCACCCAGCACATCCTGGTACCTGTCGGCACTTACGAAAGTGAGGTTATGTCTGGTCGTGGCATGTCACTGGGTTATGTCTCCTGTTCATGTTTGCCCACGTTCAGAAAGCCTGATTTCACTTGCCGTAGACTTTAAATTTGAACGTAGTTCCTTTAGTTGACATGTTAAATTGTGCCTTCAGTACTATTCATATAAATTAAAATAAAACTAAATCTAAAAAAAAAATTATTTAACACACAGCAAATTTTTGTAGTACTAGTCCACGTTGCTACCAACCAGAAGTCCAGTGAATGAAATTAATTTTACCTCAATTACTTTTGTTGTTCATTTCTTACGAAACATATGTTTTTTGGCAATATAATTTTAATTCAAGTATACAATTCAGATGTTGAATAACTCCTTTATCAATAATTACCCCCAAACTTTTATTCCAAGTGTGTTTGAATAATTATTCCAGGTACTTTACAATATGTGTTTTATGAATGTTTNTACCCCCAAACTTTTATTCCAAGTGTGTTTGAATAATTATTCCAGGTACTTTACAATATGTGTTTTATGAATGTTTTATTACATTTTTTATTTTAAATATTTGGTTCTGTGATGTTTTTGTGTAATTAGTTTTTTTCTACTGTTCCTTACTTGCATGCATTTTTTTTAATGAGCTTTAGAGTTTTAAAAACATAGTGATAGAAATTCAAATTAAATTTAAGGGAGGGATTGAATCTGGTTTTCCTTGAGTTCTGGAATCAGTTTTTAATTCAAAAATATTTTCTGAATCTCAAATATAAATATCAAAATGGTCAATTTTGCACACAAATGAAAATATTGTGATATTGGCAGGAAGTTTGGTTTTACATTTGAAGAACTTAAATCTCTGGGTGTCACATTATTAAAATCTGTGTGAAGTCATTTGGCAGAGAGCTTAGTTTGGTAGATGGTTCATTTGATTGGTTTCAGCAGGTGAGGATTTATTGATTGGTTCCCACAGCTGAGGAACCCAATTTGATTCCAGGCCCCGGTGGGTGTGAAACTCTTAAGGAGAGCCCCTAGTAAAAAATGTGTAATTTTAAATGTTTCAAAGTCACGTCTGGCGATAAAGAAGAATTGCAAGGGGCTTTTTGAAGACTACGGTATACAATCCTTTGATGCCGAATTTCTCTCAAATTAGATCTGTAATAGGGGCTGCAGTGGTGTAGTGGTTAGACTGTTCGCCACCCACTAAGGCGAACCGGGTTCGGTTCCTGGCGGGGTTGCCACCCGAATTTTCACATGTGGGAATCGTGCTGGGCGATACCGCTGGTCTGCGGGTTTTCTCAGAGATCTCCAGTTTGCCCCACCCTTTCATTCCAGCGCTGCGCCATTTTCACCTTGCTTCACCATCATTGGCTCTCAAGACCACAGTGTTAAAAGCTGCCCAAATCTTTCCACTCCACTTTCCACTAGATCTGTAACGGTAGGGTTACCACAAGCGATGTAAGCTAATGGATTGCAGATGCCACTTTCTACTTTACTCCCTTTCCGTTGAGGAAACTGCGCAAGAAACTTTTAAAAATTATGTTTTTAACCATTTTCACAACAATTTTTTTAAATTAATTTTTTAAAAATATTTTTAATGCAATAAAAATAAAAAGTGGAGGCTGTAGATAATTGTTTTCACCTTTTTACTGGGGGAAAAGTCAAGTTTCCAGAACATTTAGAATTAATTAGGAGTCCTCTTTAAAGGGCATGGGGCATATTTTTTTCTTAGTGTTTTGTCGATACAAGTATTATAATTATATTATTATAAAAGTTTGCTATCATGGTTATTAAAACACTTCTGTTTGATTACCCTTTCTTTGGTTTTTCTCTATAGGCTTCCGTAAAGTTGTACAATATGTTTAAGCACTATAGGGTTACCTAATTTCTATCCCATGCTTCCTCAAGCTGGAATTCCATGATGTGGGGGTTTTCTCGGGATACTCCCATCCCCTCCTTCATCTTCATTCTGTTGCTGCTCTACCCTTATCTCGTTTGTCATCTCGTCCATTATCTGAGCTGGATGGAATGTCACGCATAGTGCATTTACACGAGTACAAGATGGAATCCAAAAGAAGGTAACGCCCACATTTTTAACTTTAGTCTACAGAAAAAACTTGCGTACTTCTCCACAAATTATTTGCACTTGAAATTTATAATGGTTAATTTATCTTGTCAGTTAAATAAAGGTGTAACACGGCCAAAATCTTGGCAGTTGATAATATACAGTACCGTTTACGTAACAACTTGATTGCGTTAAAATTTAAGGACAGCACCCTTTCTTTGTCCATCCGTATATTTTTCTTATTGTAAAGAACCATTTGTCAATGTTTTTAATTTTGTTGATGGGTTTTTTACTGCAGTGAAACATGTCTATTAAAAACTCAAGCATAATAATTGACCTCCAAGCTTTTAGGATAGTCCGTTCGTTGTTACTTCCAACTTTTCTGAAGCCCTGCTGAAGTTCCAGTTTCAGGTTTCTCCTCTGCCCGTACCAACAAAGCGTAATCAAGTCTAGANCCAACAAAGCGTAATCAAGCCTAGAAAATTACACAGAAGCAACAACGTGCCCACATTCATGCACTTTCAGTTTGATAATATTTTGCACGAGAACTGTTTCTTATTGGCGGAGGGAGGGGTGGTGGAGGGGAAGGAGCCGACAGGTAGACAGAACGTCCAGTGGAGTGCCGAGAGAGGGGGAGAGTTATCAAGCAGCCCAAACTAAGACTGGCTCTCCGCAACAGCGACTATGTGTATGGTATAGTATGCATGTATTTTCTGCCGCCGGCTGGGGTCCCAAGACTAGACCATGCACGTGTCCGCCACACGTGCTAGAAGGAAATTAGAGATTTTCTTTTTCAAATTTTTAGTTTTGTAATATTTTTTAGAACTCAAGGCTACAAGTATTCAACCCTCCCATTTTTAATTTAATAAAATTATTTGATTGAATAGATGTGAATATTTATATTTTCTCTCAATTTCTGAACTATATATATTAGATTTTTGTTTAAAAACTGTATGTTTTTTATAAACTTTTTTTATTATATGTCATTGTGAATGTTACAAGAAATTCCAGTACGAGGTTATTCTAATTTTTATTAGTATTTATCAGGTTTTTGTATTTTCCTCCCCCCTCTAAAAAACTTGGTTGTCAATTTTTTATAACAACATTTTTAACGCTGTGAAATAATTTTTAATGTTTTTGTGAGTACAAACACTTGATGGTAACAGGAATAAAAAATTCTAATTAATAACAAGCTGCATAAATTATAAATAATTACCTGTATATTTAGTTTTAAATTGTTTATATTTTATTACTCTTCCACTTTTTTTTTTCCAGGTATCACACGTTAGAAACAGTTAAATAATTTTCAATGTTACTGTTGAGTGCAGAATGTCCCACATAAAAGTATGCTGGCTCCAATTGTATACAAATTGAGAAGAAAAAATGTGACCTGTAAACAATATCAGTTGTAATATTTTATTGCACTGTGACACATACATAAAATAGTAAACAGTAAGATATGGTGGGAATAAGCCGCTAGGCTACTAATCGCATTATTAAAAGGAGACAGGAAACAAAAGTACTCGCAGTTCACTACTCCTCGATAGAAACATGTACACGAGGTCGGACGGACAGATTTTCCAGGCGGATGCATGATCGTGATGTTTTGCCGGCTGGACCTGAAAAAACTGGCCCCTCCAATGAAAAGTTGCGACTGCGTACCCGCGTGGAAAATTTATTCGCCCGACTTAATATATATGTGTGTATCCACGATTACCATCCCTGTGAGCACCTTTTTTATTTCCATTTCGTAACGTAATTCACGTTTTAAAATTGTGCGAGTCCAATGTTATTTCTACCACCCGAGATGTGCACACTAGGTTCTTTACTTTTTGTGTGCAAGCTGATTCCGTTCCAGTCGAGTAGAAGGGGTTGAGGTGGAAGGGCAATGTATTCTGGGGGAAAAAGTATTTCCGTCGTCAAAGCATTTGCATGCGCTGGCTCCATTGAAGGAAAACCACCATCGAGTCACGCATGTTGAAAACTGTACATAATGCAACTTATTGTATTGGTGTATCCAAATTGCAAAGTGCAAAGTATGTACTTGAACACATTGAGCAGTGCACACAGGTGTTATAGATTGCCAAAGTTATCATTTTCAGCATGTTCAGTGATTTGTATTTGGCTTGCTTCTTCGCGCGAAACGAGCCACATTGATGGGAGCTACTTTNCAGTTATCACAAGCGATGTAAGCTAATGGATTACAGATGCCACTTTGTACTTTTCTCCCTTTCCGTTGAGGAAATTATGTTTTTAACAATTTTCACAATTTTTTAAATTTATTTTTTAATATTTTTAATGCAATAAAAATAAAAAGTGGAGCTGTAGATAATTGTTTTCGCCTTTTTACTGGGGGAAAAGTCTCATTTCCAGAACATTTATTAGCTGGAATATGCGTAAACACACAAACACTAATTTTGCAGACAAAATTAATTAGGAGTCCTCTTTAAAGGGTATGGGGCATATTTTTTTCTGAGTGTTTTGACGATACAAGTATTATAATTATATTATTAAAAAAAGTTTGCTATCATGGTTATTAAAACACTTCTGTACGATTACCCTTTCTTTGGTTTTTTCTATAGGCTTCCGTAAAGTTGTACAATATGTGTAAGCACCTAATTTGTATCCGATGCTTTGTCAAGCTGGAATTCTCATATGGAATGCACGATGAAGAATTACATGATTGGGGGTTTTCTTGGGATACTCCCATCCCCTCCTTCATCTTCATTCTCTTGCTACTCTACCCTTATCTCGTTTGTCATCTCGTCCATTATCTGAGCTGGATGGAATGTCACGCATAGTGCATTTACACGAGTACAAGATGGAATCCAAAACAAGGTAACGCCCACATTTTTAACTTTAGTCTACAGAAAAAACTTGCGTACTTCTCCACAAATTATTTGCACTTGAAATTTATAATGGTTAATTTGTCTTGTCAGCTAAATAAAGGTGTTACACGGCCAAAATCTTGGCAGTTGATAATATACAATACTGTTTACGTAACAACTTGGTTGCGTTAAAATTTAAGGACATCACCCTTTCTTTGTCCATCTGTATATTTTTCTAATTGTAAAGAACCATTTGTCAATGTTTTTAATTTTGTTGAGAGGTTTTTACTGCAATGAAACATGTCTATTAAAAACTCAAGCAAAATAATTGACCTCCAAGCTTTTAGGATAGTCCGTTCGTTGTTACTTCCAACTTTTCTGAAGCCCTGCTGAAGTTCCACTTTCAAGGTTTTTTTCCTCCGCCCCGTACCAACAAAGCGTAATCAAGCCTAGAAAATTACACAGAAGCAACAACGTGCCCACATTCATGCACTTTCAGTTTGATAATATTTTGCACGAGAACTGTTTCTTATTGGCGGAGGGAGGGGTGGTGGAGGGGAAGGAGCCGACAGGTAGACAGAACGTCCAGTGGAGTGCCGAGAGAGGGGGAGAGTTATCAAGCAGCCCAAACTAAGACTGGCTCTCCGCAACAGCGACTATGTGTATGGTATAGTATGCATGTATTTTCTGCCGCCGGCTGGGGTCCCAAGACTAGACCATGCACGTGTCCGCCACACGTGCTACATGAAAATTATAAATTTTCTTTTTCAATTTTTTAGTTTTGCAATATATTTTTAGAACTCAAGGCTACAAGTATTCAACCCTCCCATTTTTAATTTAATCAAATTATTTGATTGAATAGAGGTGAATATTTATATTTTCTCTCAATTTCTAAACTATATATATTAGATTTTTGTTTAAAAACTGTATGTTTTTTATAAACTTTTTTTATTATATGTCATTGTGAATGTTACAAGAAATTCCAGTACGAGGTTATTCTAATTTTTATTAGTATTTATCAGGTTTTTGTATTTTCCTCCCCCCTCTAAAAAACTTTGTTGTCAATTTTTTATAACAACATTTTTAACGCTGTGAAATAATTTTTTATGTTTTTGTGAGTACAAACACTTGATGGTAACAGGAATAAAAAATTCTAATTAATAACAAGCTGCATAAATTATAAATAATTACCTGTATATTTAGTTTTAAATTGTTTATATTTTATTACTCTTCCACTTTTTTTTTTCCAGGTATCACACGTTAGAAACATTTAAATAATTGTATATGTTACTGTTGAGTGCAGAATGTCCCACATAAAAGTATGCTGGCTCCAATTGTATACAAATTGGGAAGAAAAAATGTGACCTGTAAACAATATTAGTTAGTTGTAATATTTTATTGCACTGTGACACATCCATAAAATAGTAAACAGTAAGATATGGTGGGAATAAGCCGCCAGGCTACTAATCGCATTATTAAAAGGAGACAGGAAACAAAAGTACTCGCAGTTCACTACTCCTCGATAGAAACATGTACACGAGGTCGGACGGACAGATTTTCCAGGCGGATGCACGGTCGTGATGTCTTGCCGGCTGGACCTGAAAAAACTGGCCCCTCCAATGAAAAGTTGTGACTGCGTACCCGCGTGGAAAATTTATTCGCCCGACTTAATATATATGTGTGTATCCACGATTACCGCCCCTGTGAGCACCTTTTTTATTTCCATTTCGTAACGTAATTCACGTTTTAAAATTGTGCGAGTCCAATGTTATTTCTACCACCCGAGATGTGCACACTAGGTTCTTTACTTTTTGTGTGCAAGCTGATTCCGTTCCAGTCGAGTAGAAGTGTTTGAGGTGAAAGGGCAATGTATTTTGGGGGAAAAAGTATTTCTGTCGTCAAAGCATTTGCATGCGCTGGCTCCATTAAAGGAAAACCACCATCGAGTGACGCATGTTGAAAACTGTACATAATGCAACTTATTGTATTGGTGTATCCAAATTGCAAAGTGCAAAGTATGTACTTGAACACATTGAGCAGTGCACACAGGTGTCATAGATTGCCACACAGGTGTCATAGATTGCCAAAGTTATCGTTTTCAGCATGTTCAGTGATTTGTATTTGGCTTGCTTCTTCGCGCGAAACGAGCCACATTGATGGGAGCTACTTTTATGTGGGATAGTTTGTAAAGCAGCTTTTACACGATGCAAGATGGCGCTCTCATACTATATCTCGTGCGAGAATATCTCGTATCTCAAAGCAGATCTCAAAGGGCATGTCCTATTTTCAGGAGTGTGTTGCATGAAACGAGAGATTCTGTATGTCGTTCTCTGCTAGTCCTCTGACCATCTATATACCAACCAGGGAGATAGGAAAGAGTTTAGCTGTGCAAAAAGGAATTGATCAAATATTTCAGATAGTGTTGTGAGATTGTTGGACGAGTACAATAGATATCCAGTTCAATTTAATAGCCACTACTTTAAAACAGTGTGTGTTCATGAGATTTAGTTATTAAAGTTGTGGCTGGTTAAGATATTCCAAGGTCATAAACTTTTCTCACGCAATAAGGTATTTTGCTGCAAGTTTGATATTCTCGCATGAGATTTGTCATGCAAGTCCCCACGTGAAATCCTTCTTGTGTCGTGTAAAAGCAGCTTGAGAAATGGTTGGACGGTGACCGACGTGTTTGCGAGGTAGTCTCATGTTGTGTGTGCGTGTGTGTCTGTCTGTCTGTCCGGACGCTGCCTCAACCAAGTAGAAGGGAGCTCCCGCCCCTTGTTCCCGCAGTGGTCCCACCACGTGTACCCGCANATAGGAATCCCTTTTTCAAAAACTACCACAACCACAACACCAACACCAACAACCACAATCATGTGGTGAGCAAGTACCACAGAAACTCGACGACTCTCGCCCACCCAGGTAAAGCTGTCTGGCTCCGGACGTGCGCTGCTTGATGGTTCTGCTTTGCCGTGTGGTGCCTTGCTTGCAGCCTTCACCAGCCAGGACAGAGGCTCACACTCGTACACACACCCCAGGGTGGAGGAACGCACCCTGTCGCTACTAGGCGGATATCAAAGAGGTCTTCGACTAGATCTGTTTACAAGGAAGTACTTTACCCATCCTCATTTACACACTACCACCTTCAAACTAGTTCCCCTACACAGCAATGCAGCACTTCCCAGCATTATTGCCACCTTCAGATCGCGTTCTTTAAGTCCCCTTCTGAAAATGTGTCGGAGCACCTTCTGTGATTCGCACCGGGTCTCCACAGAGGTGTTGAAACTGCAATCTTTCAGGTAGATCTTCATGTTTGGGAGCATGGCGAAGTTTGCTGGAGCCAAATCTAGTGAGCAGGATGGGTGTGGAAGCACGGCCACGTTGTTCCCAGCAAGAAACTCGTGTGTTTGAAGAAAGCTGAGTCACAGGTTGCTTTGTCATAGTGGGGCATTCTGTTTCTTGCATGCCGCAAAACTGCATTCTTTTGCCAGATGTTTTCTGTCAGGTGCCGTGAAACCCGGCAGTAGAGTGCATTGTTGGTGGTCTGACACCCGAGAACGAAATCTCGAGGCACAATGCAGACTAGCCTCATCTTTCTCGGTTGTGGAGATGACGGGCTCTTCCACTATGAAGGCCGTTGCTTCGTCTCGAGGTCATACGCTCACAGCCGAGTTCCTACATAGGAGGTGACTCACCACTATGGAGATCCAGCGCAAATCGCAGAAGGTGCTTGAAACGCTTTGAGAAGAAGACTTCCGGAACGCATTCTAGAAGTGGCAGGAATGCTGGCAGCGCTGTATCGCTGCGTAAGGGAGCTGTTTCGAAGGTGGTAGTGTTCAAACGTAGATAAATGAAGTACTGTCTTGTAAACAGAGATGGTCTCGAAACTTTTTTTCCACCTCGTAGATTATACTTCTCAGAGGTGTGCGTGTGTAAGCGGAAATCTGCAGTTAGGTGGGCGTCAGCTGCTAGTGTACACATTCATTTGTGATGATCACCTTCCAAGTTTGTGTTGTGGCGGAATATTTTATGTGGATCATGGCGCACCCTTAATAAGTATCTTAATGAAATTTAGGCAACAGTCTTTTTTTTTTATATTAATCAAAGGTAATAGTTATTCCATTTTTTTTTTTTTTTTTTCATTTCACTCTCATGATCCTTACAGTAGTAATTTTTTCATTATGTTTCCTTTCGTTTGCTAGCTAAATCTCAATAAGTCACAGAATACCAAACCAAAAGTCACATAATTGTTATATTTTATTTTATAATGATATACTTAATTAATTAGAAAGCAATAAAATAATATTTTTAAATCATCATTTTCTTACCATAGTAGGTCCTGCTATACTGTTTATTTGCATTAATGTAAAATTTATTCTATAGAAAACAGTTCCGTAGAAGATACTATTTCCCATAAAAACAATTCAATTTTCAAGGTTCCAAACGAACCAAAATACCATAATGTCTTATTTCTTCAACCATATACTAAGTGGGAAAATATTGGAAATGTCATCTATTGCAAACAAAGACATAGATAAGAAAGTATTTATATTTTTGATCGTATTCATCATAATTTTCACTATTGAAATAATACGCCCTGGCAAAATTTTTTTAAAAGGTTTTTATCTCTATATTTAGGTCCAGACCAGTGTGTATGCGAGGCATACGTTGTTTCCGTGCTAAAGGGATAGCTTCATAATGAGACATGCGTTATACAGTAGCTACAAATCACTGACAGTGTGTGTTGAAATAACTTAGTCATACTGTTATGGCAGGGCCTACTGTGTCGTAGTGTTCTTCAATTGCATTTATGCATGCTTCCCAAGCTTCACACACTCAGCTATCTTAAGACACCGTACTGCAATATAAGGTTGAAACTGTTGTTTCGCAGTAGGCAACAAATAGATTGTGTAAAATGTTTCCTCTCTGCACATAGAGTGCACTGATAGGATCACAGTAGATCTAAATACCAGAACCGCAATGCAGTCCAGAAATTTTGAATGAGATATTTGAGGAAAAAATGTAGGACTGTAATGTTTGTGTTTCTAAGTCTTTTTTTCCCCCCATAACTTTTAACACCTACGTTACTAATTTCCTTGTATTTAGTATGAAATAGTGACTATAAAAAGAGTTGGACGATTTTCTTTCAGTTAAAATCTGCATTATGAATTGTTGCTGTGTGTTCATTTTCCCAATTTTTATTAAATTTACCAGAGATTCTGTATAAAATTATATTGACTTTCCAGCAATCTCGATACTCTGGTGTATGTAGCGTCAAGTACGGGTACAAACAATTTTTCTGCTATTCAGCCGTAGATGTGACCCTTGAAACAAACTAAGACACAAGTAAGCCATTTGAAAATTGTGATTTTTGATTGCGAAGTAAATTTTCGCAGTTTTAATTTGAGTTGTGTTTTATCTAATGACAATTAAAAAAACTTCTGGGCTGTTTGATTCAACGTATGATGGGTAAAATGTTAACCTTCAGAGCACCAGGTACGTTCTTGTGCACACGTCAGCGCATGCATATCACAGACACAAAGACTGGATCATGGGAACATTCAGCTTCTGTATCCGTTCCATTTGTGTGAAGTACGGTTTACGGATCAGTAGTTTTACATGTTACGACAAAGAGTGGGCACTGAAAATAAGTATGTTGGTCCGTGAGTCTCCTGTCACTATCAGTGTTTTTTTTTTATAGGTTTTTTAAAAATCTGGATGTTCTCGTGGGCCACGTGTCACGTGGTTGTCCCTTACTTGCATGTTCGTCCAGCCACATTCAGCACCGGGTAGATGGAGAGAAATGTGTTTCAGCACAGCCAATCACAAGGCTTGTTTATAAGAGATGATTACCGCACATTGCTCGCGAGCGAAGTCACTCCGTACACTGTGGTAAATGAAAAACTATCTATCAGGTGTCTCTTAAAATCCATGCAAAACTTTTTTATTAAGGAACACCGATATTCTTGTAGTAACCCAGAATACAGTTTTTTTTAAATATATATATTTTAAANTGAATGCAAAACTATTTTATTAAGGAACACCGATATTCTTGTAGTAACCCAGAATACAGTTTTTTTTAAATATATATATTTTAAAGCTTATTCAATGAGACGTTGAGCTTTACTATGTAAGAAAGTCATACTGATGAAACTTCCAAGGAATCTGGAGTCTGCGTGATCTTGTATCTCGTTTGGTCAGTGCGTTTGCTTTTCAACAAAAGTATTATTGCTTCAAGCCTTAAGAGCAGCTAATTGTTTGTAAGTTGGTACGTGCTAATTGAAGTTAGTATATGTGCTTGCAAGGTTATTCCAAAGAAAGCTCCGATTTTCAACTCATCTTCACGTCTCGTGTCTGTTTACTGTATTTTATTTTTCGTCAGGCATTTTTTTTACTTCTAATCGTTTATGTGGGAAATCTTACCCAATGAAGATAGCAGTTTTTCAGCCATTTGAAAATGGATGACCCAGGGCTCATAAATTCTGAGCCATTTCAATAGTTAGCCTTGAACCTTCAGCGTAATGCCTGTGATTTTCAACTGGTTTTTGTGAAATGTGCAAGTAAGTGTACTCAACACGTCAAATGCTATTGGCCCAGCATTTCTTAGCAATGAACTTCATTAAAAACTACTAGTGATGTAATATTAAGTTGCCAGTGTCTTCAAAGAATGCAGATGTCGTAATATTACGAGAGACTTCATATAACCGTGCTGAATTCGAGTGATGTACGATCACATCACCAGTGTTTTTCATGCATCGCAACAGTACTTAAGCACCACTCAATGTGTTACGGGATAAGTGTTGGTGATGTACTTCTCATGCTGTGAAATTTAGTGAGTTCCCTGGGAGCATTTTTGGTTATGAAGACCAAATACAGGTCTTTTTGGTTGTTCTGGCATTATTTGTCATACAAAATTATAGGATACCATGAACCCATATTTTTCCAGGTTTTTCTAAATTGATGTTATTTGTTAAACAAAATCATAAGTGGCTTGTAAATTTGATAAATTTCTTTAACGTGACCTGAGCAGTAGGGGACAGATAATACAGATGGTGTTCGATGTTTCATGTTAATAAAAGTCGAAACATAACACAAATACTCTGACTTTGAACGGAATGTGCGAGAACTCGCCGGGTGAGTACGAGATCACTGTTCTCAGGATCGTGGGCCGAACGACCACGTGGATGTATCCTCTGACGCACACAGCACGAAAAGTAACAGGAAAACGTAAATATAACTAGGGTATTTAGGCTTCCCAGTGCGCCTTGATATTATCATTTACCCTGTAAGCAAAGTAAGCCTCCTAGAGGTGGTGAGGAATTCCCTGGATACGGTCAGGGCCCGAAGTACAATACGATAAATGAGAACGCGTACTTACAGTTAACTGGAGAAAATTTGTATTGTCGAGTTCAGTATATAAAGACTTACATAAACTAGCAAAATTAAGCGGATCTGGCTCACAAGGCCTGCCAGCGGCCATAACGGTACAATGCCAAGCAAATGGCGCAAAAATACTTGTAGTGAAATAAAACCTCCGGTGTTGGAAATGAGCTGACAGAGGGGTGCTGCGAACGCGGGGGATACTTTGGAGAAAACACCTGGTAAATTACGTTGGGCTATTGACTTGAACTGACGAGAACAAAGTATGAAAGTTACCCGCGACGCGATGCACGTGCAGAGCACCTACGACCTGTGAAATCAGACTGTTGGAGCTGGCGCAGGCGAGTGGCATCCTTGCAGAGAGCTCGCGTCTCTCCGCGAGGTGCCTTAATTTACTGACATCATTACATTAACGCGTAAAACATACATCTAAGAAAACACCTAAACGTTCAATATGAACATCCCTGATCCTGCAGAGTCCAGAGTTCTTAATCATCAGCTGATTTACACACAAAAACTTATTATATGGTGCCTTGAAAATCACGTGGGAATTTTTACGTCTTTCAAGTTCTGGGGCACTCTGCAACCGGAACAGTCAAAGTTGAATTAAAGACTGAATATTCGCTGCGTAACTTTTTGGCTTAACCAGATACACATTTACACTCTAAAAATCACATAAAACACTTCAAATGTCATTACCCTGATATCCTACACCTAATTAGATATGCACGTGGTAAGTGTTACTCTGCTATTAAGTTGCAATGCCTTAAGGGCGAGTTACACTAACACTTACCCGTGGGCTATAACCTATACTGCAATTTTCTACACGTGCCTTCACTTGATTGTTATCCTAATGTACATGATTACTCCACAAGCACCACGGACACTAAACTCGCTCACTCGGTACCGGGTCGTGACCCGTGCACGAGCGAGCGATGCCGACGTGCATCGGAACGCAGGGCAGGCGTGTTCCGAATGCCGCACTGGCGCAGCGGCCGCGGGCCAATGACGTGGGGACAGGGGCACCGCCAGACCACGCAGGAGTGGTCCACGTCATTTTGCAAAACTTTCCATCTGCTTTCAGACATTAAAATGGCTGTTCTCAAAAAAAAATTGGTTCGGCTTTGACAATAACTTTTACTAAAAAAACACGTGTATGAACATAACATGTATGTGCCACTATTTTTTCACAGTTCTTACATTTCTCATTGCCCTCTGCTGTTTCTTTAAGACAGACGTAACTCTGGTCTAATATCTTTAAATGGCGCCTTGTAAATTGTACTTCACGGCCCAGGAAGCTGCCTTGTCTTCATGTCTGCTTTAGAGATATTTGTGTAATGTCGGTAGTTTGCAACTGTCTCGTACATGTGGCAGGGCGTGATTACTCTTGGGTGGTTGAAAATCCAAAATTCAATTTATGCCTCCAGAATATACCACACAGGTATCATCAGCCTTAGAATGGTTCAGCAGATAAAAGAGGACAACTAAATAACTGAGAGTTAAACATTTTCAAATGTTTGCCCATGACGTGATCCGCAATTAACACCTATTTCGGAACACGAAAAATCAAAGTGTTTGCATTTACTATAGGGAGGAGGATACTAAAATATTTAACCATATTTAAAAATTCAATTTTGGTTTTTATATTGTTTAATAGCTGTAAAAATGCATGAACACATTTACTTCAGCAAAACTTACTCTCGTCAAATTTAATTATTGTTAGTTTCTTTATTTTAAATTGAAATTTTTTTTTTATTTAAATTCATGAAGGTGTGTGTGAAAATATCATACTTTAAGTTAGAGCAAAATATTATCACCCTGCCTGTGGCAGTACTAATAAGCTCCGCACATCATTATACGAGAGATTTTATTCTTCTGAAGTGAAAACCAGAATTATTTCTGATGCAGAAATGATCATCAATCACCCTGTTACGTAACACGTGTAACTCAGATGTAGACACTCCGTAAGAAAAAATGTCGTCAAAATCTTTGTTTAACGGACAGGATTTAAATGAAGCGATAGTGTGGATATACTCTGTAATGTAAAGTCANGTGATAGTGTGAATATACTCTGTAATGTAAAGTCACGTGTGTATTTGTTTTTTTTTTAATGTGAATGAAGCCCTCTGTTACTGAATGCTCGTGCAAGCTGTTAGCAAGAGCCCTCGTCCATTTGGTGTTGTCTGCCTCCTCTCCCCGGTTGCTCGGCATACGCTCCTGCATTCCTGCATGATAAATGTGCTTCTCTGCCAATCGAATGCACGACTTTGCGTGCTCATGTGTGTCCGGCACCTCGCACAAAGGCACGTCACATGGTAAAGGCAGTTTATCTTGCACGTGTCAAGTCTTTCGGCAAGATACATGTGCCGTTTGAGAAGAATTTTCGGTTTNGCGATAGTGTGGATATACTCTGTAATGTAAAGTCACTTGTGTGTATTTGTTTTTTTTTAATGTGAATGAAGCCCTCTGTTACTGAATGCTCGTGCAAGCTGTTAGCAAGAGCCCTCGTCCATTTGGTGTTGTCTGCCTCCTCTCCCCGGTTGCTCGGCGTACGTTCCTGCATTCCTGCATGATAAATGTGCTTCTCTGCCAATCGAATGCACGACTTTGCGTGCTCATGTTATGTGTGTCCGGCACCTCGCACAAAGGCACGTCACACGGTAAAGGCAGTTTATCTTGCACGTGTCAAGTCTTTCGGCAAGATACATGTGCCGTTTGAGAAGAATTTTCGGTTTCTCTCGTACGCGCTCTAGAAAAGTACTGCGAGACCTTACTTCGTGAAAGTATGCATTGTTACTTCAAATTTACTTTTGACGGTTTGTATTGGTGGTATACGAAAATATCCTATTGTATTTTTTTAAATATTTTTATTTAAAGTTAGTGTTTTTAAATGGAAACACTGACAACGCTATTTTAGTTCGTTTGGTTTCTTTTCATAGTGTTTGTTGTTTCGTTAAAAAAAATTTGCTAGTTTTGGTAGGTACGGTAAACAAAATCAGTTTTTTTAGTCTGTCACAAGACTACAGTTGCAAAATTTTTTTGTAAAATTTTTATGTATATAAATTGCCTTTACAGTTTGATATGACCTTTTTATTGTGTGCATTATTTTATTGTGTAGTTGATACCTGTTAATGTTATTAATAAATTTAAAAAAAACTGTTTAATATCGGTGTGATATATAATATATATAATATTGTGTTTTCAATATTTGTTTTGTGAGACTTTTATGTACGTACGTGAAGGTAGCAAAGTGCGTAGGTAGCAGAAACTGGCTGGAGAAGCAACTTGTTAAGGTTGATCAAACTTTGTTCCATTCTTTCATGTTCAGTCTGATCACTGGGTGAAATGGCATATTTCTTGAGTTGTTCAATTGTTTAAAGTAACCATAAGGAACTTTTTTAATATTAAAAAAAAAAAACTTACCCAGTCAAGGTTTTATTACTACGGTATTTATTGTTAATTTTATGTAAGATAAACATAGCTNTCTTCAGTCTGATCACTGGGTGAAATGGCATATTTCTTGAGTTGTTCAATTGTTTAAAGTAGCCATAAGGAACTTTTTTAATATTAAAAAAAAAAACTTACCCAGTCAAGGTTTTATTACTACGGTATTTATTGTTAATTTTATGTAAGATAAACATAGCTATTTTAAATGGCCAATTTTGTCAGATTTTGGTAGATGTGCATGATATCAATATTTAGTAGTATAAATAATTTATTGAATGGAAAAACTAATAAAGTTTGACTTATTGATAATGAATAATTCTTTCCCCATACTGTACCTCTAAAATGTTTAAACAGCCTTGTGCTGTTTCAAAATTTTTTCGTGTGTTTGTAAAACTTTTCTATTAACTTAAATTTTAGTTCAGTGAGCTAAAGTTTTAAGATGTTTAAACAATCAATATTATTCTAAAAACTAAGTCGTGTGTTTACCGCTGAACATAAAACTACATACACAATGGCCTGTCTTCATTAGGCAGGACTGAAATGTTACTGCGTCCTCGGGACGCAGCGTTTTCTATCGGTCTGTCGTTAACTTGCAGCTCAGACCAGGGGTCCGTCCCAGCAGCTGTCCCAGGAGGACACAGATTACGAGGTTATCGTGGTCGACGAGAACAACTCCTCCGTCTTGGCCGACCCCGACACCCATTCCAGCGGACCGCCGTCGCTGAAGGTCAGTGAAGTTGGCTGATGCTCGCCTAGTTTCGTTCACAAAACCTGCATTCACACTCGCCGTTCTTTGTGCGTGCTGTTGTAAAGATACTATGTATTTGTAAGGATTTTTCTCTGTGCTCGGTATGATCAAACAAAAGTACCATGCCATAAATACAGTTCTGATAAATTCACTTCCTTATTTGGTGGCACTTTCAGATATTTACGTGTGTGTGATGGATTAGTTTTTGTTTTTTTATGCTTGAATAACTACGTGGATGGCCAGCTTTCTGGGTGGAGGGTATTGTAAGATATCCCGACAGAGAAGTGATATACAAAAGTTAAGAATATGCAAATAAATTAACAAGTTGTTGAAACAGAACTTAAAAATAAACCATTTTAAAAACAATTTAAAAATAAAAGTTTAATCTAACTGTAAAAAAATAGACAAATATTGCATATTAAAACCAGCCGGTGTTAATTTCAAAAAACAGTTGAAATACCCTTAGCACATAAAAATTTGGAATGTGATACACTCTGTAGGTTAGGTAACTCTTAAACTAGTCATGTGCAAAAAATGAGGATAATATTGAAATGCAGTGTTAGGTGTGATTACACAATGTATGTACCATTATTAAAACAGTAGCGTGTTATGTTCACAAGCCGTCTGAACGGATGGCTTTTAAAGAGGCCACAAAACTGCACTTTTAGCAGTATCAGAAAGAGTGTAGCCATGAAATGGGCGGAACAGATCAGACCAAGAAATGTGTATGATAATGCGTGGTCAGTGTGGATTTAACTGCAAATAACTCATATTGACTATGTTATAAATCGGGTGCTGGAGGCAGGCAAGACTCTAATGGTGGTA
The DNA here is from genome assembly GCA_002778355.1 of Clitarchus hookeri. Lineage (NCBI taxonomy): Eukaryota > Metazoa > Arthropoda > Insecta > Phasmatodea > Phasmatidae > Clitarchus > Clitarchus hookeri. The sequence continues at coordinate 113,468 of NQII01003255.1, read as the reverse complement.
TCCTTAAACTGGTAGGTCCGATAGTGTTGTTTTCAAGGTCTGACGGAGGTTCTCACAGGGTGCGAATGTTAGTTGGACACTGTTTTCCCCGTCCATGAACGTGTGCGACAGTATTAAAGTTAGCCTGTTTGGCGTGGATTAAGCCTCTTGGGTTCATATTTGCTGTCAGTTGATGGCAGAGAGCGACATTTACGGCTGTCGTTTGGAGGGCGTCACTCCAATAATCTCAGGCCCTATTCAAGGCTTTGCGGGGCCGAGTTGTTTTAGTACGGAGTGCAGACACCAATCTGTGTCTCTCGCACTGTGTCTGGTCTCTTAGGGCAATCTAGACTCTACGAACACTGGATACTTTGGATATTTCAGGTCCATCCCAAGGACAGAGGATTCCGAGAAGTTTGGTGGGTGGTTGGAATAGTCTTGCATTTATCGGGTGGGTGGGGCGTGGGGGGAATTCNTGGGGGGAATTCTATCACTCGACTCTGCTATTCCTGTTAGGCATGCTTTGCTTCGACCAGACCTACCGGAGTGACCACGCCCTGGTTCCGGTTCGCAACTACAGTTCTACTTGTCTTTTCACCCCCTCGTTTGGAGAACAGTACGAGTTGGGAAAGGCGTTGGTGATACAGAGAGTTCTCTACGGTTGCAATGCTATTGTTGGCTGATTCTCCAGTGGAAGAGCTGAGATGGATGGACACTTCTCCATCTTCCAAGCCTCTGCACCCGACGGTGAACCATAGTGGAACCACACAGAAGCGATTGAGTAGGACCAGTGTCTTTCCCTATCCTGTCTGTGATAGCATTCTGTGATAATTCCACCGTTCCTCTGATTCCAGCGCCTGGCGGTGAATCGTGGTGGCATGCCAGACTGTTAAGAGTGGTGAATGTAACTTGGAAGTACTCTTGGTGTATAATAGTCAGCTTCTCTATGAAGCATCGAGGACACTCTGGCTCAGCTGAGAGAGACAGAACAGCCAAAACGTGGATAGAGGACCTACCCCCACTCGGGCGAAATCTTCGCCGCAGCTAAGCGTTTTGTTCCTATGTTTCTGAAGGAGATGGCCACCCCCTTTCCCCCCACTCCCCTCCAACTATTGTGGACGTGATGGTTGTGGGGGAATTTGTTAGAATCTGGGTTATGAATGGTTGGTAATTAGTTAGGGCAGATTGGTACTGATGTCCTTCTCCAATGAGTGGCCGGAAGTAACGGTAAACCAGGGGCTCTGTTTATTCAGTAATTCAAACTACCTTACAATTTGTTATGGGACTGTTCCGTTTATTGTGTGGTGTGTGCCACTAGTTCTATCTTTCTGCCCCTCTACACTGGCAGGACGTGAGCCGCAGTTCACACGATGCACAAAGGTAACAGCATTGTGAGCATGGCCCTCGGGTACCCCCGAGGTCTTGATGGTTTGTGAGCTATCGTTGGGACATCCTTAATGGACAGTTGGGTAGTTAAAAGCTTCAAAGGCTTTCCTTTCTTCTTTTGAAGTCGGACAGGTGCGGGCTGGAGAACACCTACTGGTATTTTAGGTGCCGGGGGTATGCGGGAGTGTTAGCAGTGTACGTACTTCCCCCCCACTCTGCTGCGGCTGCGCTAGAGGGACGTGCAGAAGAGCGGGTTGAAGTCCAGTAGAGCCTGGTTGTGACGTATGCAGTAGTGTCGTGCGGGCAGTATCTACTCCCAGTTGCTGCCCTATGTGTTGTTATCTTACCAAATCTACACTGGTGCGAGAGGCGTCTCGGTGAGGTGATAACAGTGGCGATAGGGTGTGGTGGTAAGACATCACGCGTCAGTTCGTTCCCCTCCAGTGCGATGATGAATCACCTCGCCGGGCATCAGGTTAGGTTGGTGTTGGTAGGCTTCTGTACTTCCCGTTTGTCTGTGCTCTTGGCTGGCTGGAATCTGCTTCTATCACTCCCCCTCTTCTATGCCTGTACGCACACTAGCTGGTTCATCATATTTACCCCCCTCTCTCCTGTTATATTGCAGTACATCATGAGAATTTTGAGTGGGTCATGTTAAATAATCAGTAAACTTAAGTTAACCAACTATCCAATTGTCTAAGAAGAAACTCCAATTCTGCATCATTAGTCATTCATTTCTAAACACAGCACCTGTAGAGGAGACCGAGAACAGTTTTATACTTGATTAATTTTTCAGCAGCTTGAATTTAGCAGTTTTTGCATGATATGTACATACTCAGTTTCTGAGCTGTTGAGACATTGCTGTATATGACGACATGACATATCATCCTCACAGAATGGCTAGGTAGACATACACAATACATTTTCAAAATTTTTTACCTTAATTTGTGCATGTTTCATTGTTTACGAGTTTTTCTGTTTTGTGCTTATTTACAAGTTCTTTATGTTGACTTTCGTGCGCGAGGGCAAGTATTGGTGTTGGCCTCTCAAAAACATTTCATCTGATGTGTGTTTTATTAAATTCATTCTAACACTTCTTAGTCATAGAACTTTGATAATGTGTTCGCTTAAACTGCAATTGTCCTTGCTCTTAAATAACTTAGATTGCATTGCCTAACAGCAGATTTTTTTAAATTTTGTTCTCTCTTACTTGTTGCGCTGCTGGATTGTAATAAGTCATTTATAATAAATGGTACAGTCTGTCGTGGCGATATTATTTTATACTTTCAAAACTGCAACAGGTGTGTGTCTGTGCAAACATGTTTTTAATAACTTTTTACACATCCTGGCATGTATATATTTCTGCACAGTGCATGATATTTTTTTTTGTGGCTGTGGTATTTTTATTTAACGGCTACCTTGAGTTGTATTGGGAGGGCAAAGTGACGGAATTTGCACTTGAAAATAGCTCCTTAAACAGTATCACGAATGAACTGTAATTTTTTGTGTGGGTGGACCACCCATCATACTGGCTACAGTAAGGAGTTGGTCAAATGCTGTTTCTGCCTCATTAGTCTGTATTTTGATATCGTAATTCGGAAATTATGATACTTCATCCACAAACTCGTAGTTGCAGAATTTATTTTGTACATTCACACATCAGTTTTAACTGCGTGTTTACATTATCTCCACCTTCTTTTTCACGCAAGTGGTAGAAGTTGTATAACTAATATGCAGTTAGTTAAACAATTTTGAAATCAACCGTTTAAAAAATTTAATTTCCTGTAACTGGGTGTATTTTAACATCAACACTGACAGTCTTGGACCCACAGTTACCCCAAGACTTAAGTCACGAGGCACCGTTGCTGGGTCCTTATTAAATCCTAGATTCTAGCAGGTGGAAATTTTTCGGATGGTTATTTTTGCTTGGCGGTTTGTCTTAAGGTACTTATGTCACTCTGCCGCTGCTGTACCTTGTCTTGCCTCTCGCCTTATCCGTTCTGGTGGCTGGTTGGAATGACAGATCTATCCCTTATTTAGGACAGCCCGCCCCAATAGACCTACACTCCTGCCATCCATGTCGACCCTTACTGATGACAGGAACAACTAGTTGTCTGTGAATGTGTCACGGTCGCCAGAGCATTGTTGGTGGTAGAAGCCCGGTGGCGCGACGAGGAGGGTAGGGTTACCAACTTTTCAGAAATACCGTAAGGACAACTTAACACCCAACACCTGACACCAGTGAAATGATCAAGGGAAATTGGTGCTAGAAAAGAAGAAAAGTTTTAAATAATATGTATCTGTTATGTGCAAAAGACAGTATCATAGACTACATAAGTCAGCATTTTCTCTGAACATATAAAAAAAAAATATTAGTTGCATTGATCATAATTCAGTGTGATTTCCATTTCTGCTGTAATCTGTTTTAAAACAGATGACACCATCACACACTGGAAGAAATGATACTGGACACATCTCGGCAAGCGCTGCTTCCACGAACATACTTTTTGTTGAACACCACCTGTTGGTGTCAGTTGTAACTAACTACCTGCGGACATTGGGTTAGAAGGTCTGAGCAAACGTACTTGTAATTGCGGAAGTGGTAAATCACAGACACTGACGTTATTAAAATTCAGTTTATTTTCAAAGAAGTCTGAGAGATGGGATGTGTGGCTCGCCATTCTGTGTCCGTGTGGGACAATTCTTTCAGCACAGTAGGTTGAAGACAGTAAAAGGTTCCAAGAACTTACTGGCCTTATCGGATCCAAACAGTAAATTTCCGAAACAGAAATGAAGACCTGCCGCAAGGCGGAACACCTGTCCCTGACCAGAGCTCGCGTAGAGCTGCAGTCATTGCTTATGCCGGTAGTAGACAATGGTTGTGCATGCCGCAATATTGAAACCAAATTGTCTTTAACAGCAAAAAAAATACCAGCAGAAAAAATACGTTATTTAAAAACACTGAATGCTCCCCTTAGCTTGCTTACTAAAAACAGCATAATTACAAAAACTTTGGGGGAGGGGGAGGGATTGTCACATTATGTAAAAAAAACTTAAACAAGTGCTATTCATAATTATACAGAGTTTACCAAACTAGGACACAAAGTGCACATATACGCTTGTCCTAGATTTTCAATTTTAAAAAAAAATTGCCACAGGGATGTTTTATTCAGTCTAAGAGCTATGATCTTTTCACAGCACATGACGACAATGGTAAAATAATGAAGCTGCCGTTCTTGAAACAGTGTCTTAAAAAGAAGACCAGAATTTATTTTACCAGTTCTGCTCTCTACAGTTCATGTTTTACCTTTTATGTGATGCGTGATTCTCGGCACTCGGTAGTGTTGTTGGCCTGAAACAAAATGAGGCGTTCTAAGTAGCAAGGGCATGTTTGTGAAATGTGTGAATCGAGATCAACACGTTCAAAGGTTTGAGATGTTGCAACTTGTAAGGGCGAACGCGCAATAAACGAAATCTGTATAGAAATGTCTTGTTTCATTGCTCGTCGGGTTGGGATAGTAGTAGTGTTTGCAACGTTGGCACCTTAGCATACAGTGACAGTCTTTATGCAGGTGTTGTTATTTAGCACAGGTGTCAATGTTAATATCGCTGACTTCTACAATAATCTTATTACGAGTGTAACTTTATCTCACGTGAAACAATGAGACACTGTCATTCCGGCCCAAACAACAAGGATAAACTGTGCAGAAGCAGCTTCCCCACCACGTTGTTTTAACTGGCGTCAAACCCAGGACAATGTAGAGTTTACCTTTTGTACTCGGTTGGGCTATCGCTCATGTGAAACCCAGCCACGAGCGCACACATTTGGTTTCAGCGCTTTTACGAGACTACTAATGGCTAACTTGCCTCAAATCATAGACTTAAGGTATATAAACAAACAGGAGCACAAGTACTCACAGGGATGCACGCACACACAAAGGAGGATGACACTTATCCACGTGGTTGCGCTGTCGCGATATTTTGCTGGTTGGGACAGCTTCGACGCCACCCGATGTGTCATCCTCCTTCTTTGCGAGTATTTGTGCTTCTGTCCTTTCCAAAAATTATCGACAGTCTACCGACCTACTTGTCACCATTACGAACCATAGACTTGTGTAATCTACACATGCATGAAGTTGTAGACACGATAAACAAATGCAACCAGACCTTGTCACGTTCACCCTTACTACTCGGAGCGCCTCAAATGACCAATGGCCGTATTACACCGGCCTGCACAATACCCAGGGACACTATCATTTCGCTGTAAATGGCTTGAGCTGGGTAGACTCAGATTCAGGAAACCTGGGTTTGAATCCCAGCCCAGTCATGCTAATTTTGGTTTTCCGTGGTTTCCCTAGGAAAATTCTGGGATGGCACAGGCCACGGTCAATTCCTTTCCTGTTTCTGCTTCTCTGAGACACTTGCTCCATCGCTAATGACGTTACTGTCGACGAGACTTTAAGTTTATGCCCTACCTACCTACCTACCTCGAAATGAAATCTCTTTCATGACTGTTTATGAAATTTTTAACTGATGACACTTAATTTGGTTGCCCTTTTGTTTTATGTACATTGTGTAACTCGCGTGAAAGTAAAATAACTGTATTTCTAACAAATTCACACCTGCTATTAACGAGGTTAACGCAAAGGTAAGTTGTTTCGTGTGACAAAAGGACAGGGCAATGCGAAAGAACTGTGCAAGGCTTTCAAAAGTCTCGGAGTGGCAGTGCGTGGCAGTTCTTAGTCTCTCGCTGCACAGAACGGCATTCCATAGACACCACTGTGTTTGTGTTTTCATAAGTTGCCCCCGTCAAGACGTGTAGTACAAGCTAGGTACCTCACAGTTGCTATTAGATTTTTACTGAAAAAGAGCTAGGCATTTCCCATTATTCATTGTGAAATGGCTGTATTAAATCAGTAGTTGAAGCAGATAAAAATATTCTATGATTAAAGATAAATGGTCTTGTAAAAAGTGTACATTTATCTCACTTTCATTCATTTCTTCTTTTGAGTCGTGTGGGTATGTACGTAATATGTTAAAAAAAAATAGTTATAAGAAATGTAAATAATAAAGCACGACTTACATATAGATAATATCTGAACTTAAATTGCATGCTGATAGCTGTGTTCAGATTTAAAGACTCATGTGATAAAAATTTACAGCCACTTCAGAAAAAGTGCATACTTCTTACTCTTTTAATTATTTCCTTGTGTGTTACCGAAACCATGATTCATGCAAATCCTTCTATTAATTTCTATAATCTCATAACCTTGCCTTTTGTAGCTTGCAAATTTGCTAGGTTTTTGTTACTGACACTGACTGAAGTATGCTTACTTTTAGCTATAGTTCCATTTGTTCTACTAACTTGCAATTGCTCCCTGCTAACTGCTTGTATCTTCCTTGTCTAACCATGGCCTTCAGGGTAGTACAAGGTCGCGCGCCTCTTCGCATGCCTCTATAACTCATCCTTACGACGTAGATCAGTCGGATTCTGTGCAGACCTATGTGAGAACGACAGCAGTTCCTAATGTTCACTCCAACAAGGTGAGTAGCCACTGGTTTTTTTTTTTTTGCATGCAACTTATACGTAGTTGTGAAAGGAATGCCTTTAATGAATATAGTATTGGACTTTGACGTGCGTGGAAAGTATTTCACTCAAATGTGTTGATTGTAAAAAAATTCTGTATATACACTGCTGGACATGGACATTGCTACATCCGTTGAGACCACATACAGTACCAACTGCGCAATGCAAATGTTTAAAGTGACGTCGCAGAAACGTCATTGCAACACATGATATAGGGGGCGCTCGTGGTTAGTACCCAGTGCTTAAAAGAGCCATATAAGAGGCTGAAAAGGCAGAAGTCTGTATGTGAGGAGGCATATCAGTATGCCATGGCATCTCGCTTGCGAATAGTATGACCACCAACACCCCTTTGAATAGGGGTTGTATTGTTGGATTGCACTAAGCCAGATGGTCCGCTTGTTGTACACTGAAGAGCCAAAAAAAAAAAACTGGCGCACCTGCCCAATATCTTGTAGGGCCCCCGCGAGCACGCAGAAGTGCCGCAAGACGACGTGGCATGGACTCGACTAATGTCTGAAGGTATGCAGTAGGCAATTCACACCATGAATCCTGCAGGACAGTTCACAAATCCATAGCAGTGCGAGGCGGTGGAGATCTCTTCTGAACAGCACGTTGCAAGGCATCACAGGTATGCTCAATAATGTTCATGTCTGGTGATTTAGGTGGCCAATGGAAGTGTCTAAAGTCAGAAGAGTGTTCCTGGAGCCACTCGGTAGCAACTCTCGACATGTGGGGTTTCGCATGTTATCGCTACCTCGGAGATGCTATGTCCCATCTCTCGTGCGCCGACTATATAACACCACATTCAAACTCACTTAAATCTTGATAACCTGCCATTGTAGCAGCAGTAACTGATCTAGCAAATTTGCCAGACGCTTGTTGTCTTATATACGTGCTGCCGACCGCATCGCGTTACTCTGATTTGTTCCATACCTCTGTTATTTGCATACGCACGCCTGTATCAGTTTTTTTGGCTCTCCAGTGTATTGCCATTCGTCTTGGCTGTGCAGTCACCACGTCACCACTGTGACGTGTTTGCAGGCGTGGATACGTACAGGTTGTACGTCATGTAGGGAAGATACTGCTCTTCCCAGACGCACTACAGATACAGATTGTCGTCATAATGTGCCGGCGTGCAGTATGTGGCACCACATCTAGAGAGATCCTGCAGACTGTGGGATCTGCACTCCATTTGCATGTGTTAACAAGAACCACTTGTCGTAGTTTGAGTAAGGCTGGTGTACAAGCATGGCGTCGCTGTACTGTTTGCCTTTGACCCTTTGGCACCATGCGACATGCCATCAATGGTGCCGGGAACATAAACATTGGACAGAGGAATGCTGATGCATTGTATTCTCCGATGAGTCCCGCTTCAGTCTTAATGCAGGTGATGGTAGCGGCAGGGTTTGGCACCGCAACGATCCACTGATTCATGAACGCCATGCATCCTGGACACCAGGTTTTTTTGGTATGGGGTGCCATCATTTATGACTCCTGGTTATGGCTCGTGGTTGTTGAAGGCACGAAGACAGCACAGCGATACGTCGATATGGTTCTTCAGCTCCGTTTGCTCAGCGCACCCAACGCTATCTTGTTCCCTAAAGCTCGCATCGCCCAACAGGCTCTACAAGATATGGACACCATTCCTTGGCCTGCCAGGTCGCCAGATTTGTCCCCTATTGAACACTGTTGGGATGTGATGGGGTGATGTTTGCATCACCGTCAACCACCTTCCCCAACACTGGCTGATCGGTGTGTGCGGTTGCAGGAAGCATGGTGTTATGTGCCTCAGGACAATATCCGCCACTTATACGATGGAATGCCTCGTAGCATCGCTGCTTGTAATTCTCTACAACATATTGAACGCGTGCTTTGAGGATGTTAAACAACACACCCGTCTGTGTGTGAAAGACTTATCACTACTCTTTTGCACTATCATCTGTCAGCCTGTGATGGTTTAATAAAGTTTTACGTAAGGAAAGAGCTGTAGTAATTCCGAGTCCAGCAGTGCTTATTTTGTCCTTAGACCATAACGTTAAATTCCTATATTAAAAATAATCACAATGAACTTTTATACATGAAACTAAAGTTTATGTTTTGTAAAGTAAGTTGAAAATTTGCAATGACCTTGAAAATACATTATAAATCAAAATAAATGCATGGCAAGAATGCTAATTTTTTTATGAACCTTTGTTTAAAATGTTTGTTATTAAATGACATAGAAGCTATGCTAATAAATTCTTTGACTTGCAAGAGCTGCAACTATTGTCATTCATTGTGGTTTTTTATACTGCTTTAATGGCGCCAGATTTGCCAAAAATGTCTTGAAACTCCAGAACCCTTTGGAATTCATCTTTATTCATGAATTTTTTTTAATAGTTTGTAATGCATGCATTTGTTCTAGGCCTTGCCTCACACCTCATTTCGAAAACACAACCTCAAAACGACTTGCCTCACTCTTTGTGAACTGCAATTTTTTCATTAAACTTGGCATTCAAGAGTCTGGCTCTTTGTGTGATCATCACTTCGGTGTCGTCATAATGTTGTTCGTTATCTCCATAAGTTAGTAAGTTATCAAAGTTTCCAAAATATTCTCTTTCACTCTTGGAAAAATTGCAGGAGCCAATAAGAAACCTTAGGAACTTTTAGCAGCCAATTGTAGTACTGACTGTTCAATAGTGGGTGGATTTTTCAACCAGTGTAACTGATGAAAGCTAGGTTTCAAATCAGTTGCAGTGAGCACAGATTTGTTCATCAGAGAACCACTTCTTGTATTCAACCCAGTGCCGTACACAGATTCAGCTCGCTAAGCAGTGTCCAGCACCGAGCCACTCTGGTCNTCGTGGTTGTTGAAGGCACGAAGACAGCACAGCGATATGTCAATATGGTTCTTCAGCTCCGTTTGCTCAGCGCACCCAACGCTATCTTGTTCCCTAAAGCTCGCATCACCCAACAGGCTCTACAAGATATGGACACCATTCCTTGGCCTGCCAGGTCGCCAGATTTGTCCCCTATTGAACACTGTTGGGATGTGATGGGGTGATGTTTGCATCACCGTCAACCACCTTCCCCAACACTGGCTGATCGGTGTGTGCAGTTGCAGGAAGCATGGTGTTATGTGCCTCAGGACAATATCCGCCACTTATACGATGGAATGCCTCGTAGCATCGCTGCTTGTAATTCTCTACAACATATTGAACGCGTGCTTTGAGGATGTTAAACAACACACCCGTCTGTGTGTGAAAGACTTATCNTAATTCTCTACAACATATTGAACGCGTGCTTTGAGGATGTTAAACAACACACCCGTCTGTGTGTGAAAGACTTATCTCTACTCTTTTGCACTGTCATCTGTCAGCCTGTGATGGTTTAATAAAGTTTTACGTAAGGAAAGAGCTGTGGTAATTCCGAGTCCAGCAGTGCTTATTTTGTCTTTAGACCATAACACTAAATTCCTATGTTAAAAATAATCACAATGAACTTTTGTACATGAAACTAAAGTTTATGTTTTGTAAAGTAAGTTGAAAATTTGCAATGACCTTGAAAATACATTATAAATCAAAATAAATGCATGGCAAGAATGCTAATTTTTTTATGAACCTTTGTTTAAAATGTTTGTTATTAAATGACATAGAAGCTATGCTAATAAATTCTTTGACTTGCAAGAGCTGCAACTATTGTCATTCATTGTGGTTTTTTATACTGCTTTAATGGCGCCAGATTTGCCAAAAATGTCTTGAAACTCCAGAACCCTTTGGAATTCATCTTTATTCATGAATTTTTTTTAATAGTTTGTAATGCATGCATTTGTTCTAGGCCTTGCCTCACACCTCATTTCGAAAACACAACCTCAAAACTACTTGCCTCACTCTTTGTGAACTGCAATTTTTTTCATTAAACTTGGCATTCAAGAGTCTGGCTCTTTGTGTGATCATCACTTCGGTGTCGTCATAATGTTGTTCGTTATCTCCATAAGTTAGTGTTATCAAAGTTTCCAAAATATTCTCTTTCACTCTTGGAANTCGTTATCTCCATAAGTTAGTAAGTTATCAAAGTTTCCAAAATATTCTCTTTCACTCTTGGAAAAATTGCAGGAGCCAATAAGAAACCTTAGGAACTTTTAGCAGCCAATTGTAGTACTGACTGTTCAATAGTGGGTGGATTTTTCAACCAGTGTAACTGATGAAAGCTAGGTTTCAAATCAGTCGCAGTGAGCACAGATTTGTTCATCAGAGAACGACTTCTTGTATTCAACCCAGTGCCGTACACAGATTCAGCTCGCTAAGCAGTGTCCAGCACCGAGCCACTCTGGTCTAAAATTTTTACAAACGCTATACTAAAAGGAGAAACAAGATGCTGTTGCTTCTTCATACACTTACTTTGCTCCAGCACCAGTAATTAAAACAACTTACTCGAATGTTCTGTTCACCCTCAATGTTAATTTCCATCATTACAGTACCAGGGGACCTCGCTGCACTTTAACACAACAAATTATATTGCTAGGTTATTTGCTGACTTTCCTTGGCTCCTTTTACTCTCACTACTATTACTAAGGTAATTCGGTGACTGCCCTTGAATCCTCTTATTCGTACTGCTCGTTGACTCCTTGAAGGGCCTGCCACAATTGAGCATATGCGTCTGTCGGATTGTCAGAGTTGACCAATGCTGTCGACGATACAGCATTGGATAGGTTCACGCGGCGTAATGTAAAATCCTGATGGTGCAGACATGGAGAAGACTGGAGCTGGTCAAAATTTATCTTCTGTGGTCAGACATGATGGACTACATCATCAGCATCTGGTGTCATCAACAGTGAGGCCAATTAAATGTTTTTTTATACACAGAAGAGATCAATTGCACAAACACGTATGGAGTGCATATAACCTGTTTATAGATTATTGATTTGTTTAGTTGCTGTGTTATGAAGAGATAAATAGTTTGCTAAGTGCTTTAGTGCGGCTAAGGCAATTTTAATATAACATCAATGACACGCAGTAAAATATACAAGGAATAAATGTTGAAATAGACAACAAACGGTAACCTAGAAATGTAAACATAAATGGTGATCGGTTTTGCCAGCTGCGTCAATCAGACAACCTCTATCATAGCAACAAGGCTCATCGTGATCCGACATCTGCATGGACCGACAGCACNAGCTGCGTCAATCAGACAACCTCTATCATAGCAACAAGGCTCATCGTGATCCGACATCTGCATGGACCGACAGCACGGCAGGATGGCTCGGACAGACACATCTGCTTAGTTGTGGCAGGCTCTCAAACCAAACACGCAATACCAACCATTTATATAGCACCTTAACCTGGGTAAACAGCGAGCAATTAATTTCTGATACTCACAAATTACTATTGTTAAAACATAGCGATAAAAAAAGTACATTAAACAATGCGTAGAATAAATTTATATTGCTCCACGTCATAATATGCTCACCATATTCCTTCATAAGGAGAGAAGCACAGCATGTCAATTGAGTGCCTTGCACGTAAGGACAACCAGACGTTTGATGCGCATGCTTAGGTGGCCCTTAATGCCTTGAACACACAAAACACCTCCAGCCAGATGGCAACCGTTAAGGGAAACCTTTCCCTGCTGTGTTGGAATATTGGTTTTCCTAGCTTGTTTATGGTTTTTTAAAAAAGACTATTCCGAAAGTACACCTTTACCAATCTAACTACTGGCATTACGTAGCAGTACAGACAAAGACAAGGGAACTATGAACTAACAATTATGTCACAATATTAGTTCTGCCAAAATTTGGCAANTAGCAGTACAGACAAAGACAAGGGAACTATGAACTAACAATTATGTCACAATATTAGTTCTGCCAAAATTTGGCAAAATGACGTAAACACGAGCTCGTAGTTCAGTTGTTACCCCTGTACTACTGTGTACGGTCAATAGGTAGTTGGGTGTATAAGAACGTACAGAATTGTCTCTCTTAAAACATGAACATGCTAGAAAAAGTAAGAATCCAATATGACCAGGGATGTTAAGCCACATGTGACAAAACACACAAAGAAAATCTCATTCTAAGTACAGTGATAAAGCTGGTCGGGTTGTCTTTCACGACAGAGTGCAGACTCGCTGGACGAAGTGAACTCGCTAAACTTGAACGCGACGGAGAGCAGCACCGAAGCAGATGGCGGCAACGAGATACTGGCCGACGACAACAAGCTGGGGGGAACTGACGACAGCTGGACGGATGTCAACTTGAACGAGGACACCGTCGGCACGGCCAAGGATGAACACAGGAACCTCAACAACATGGCTCATTCCAGAGGTGACACTTAAACAACCATTCTGTAGACGATAAACTCTGTGGTGTGCTGTGATTACGCGCAGGTCTCTGTAATTATAAATATTTTTTTGTCATTACATCGTTGTTTTTGACCATTTATCCTCGTGCAACTTTTTTTTGCCTATATTTTATTGTGTTTTTTGTCATTAGCAATACTAAAAGAAAAAAAAAAGTTAATATATATTTTATTATATTAATTGTAACAGTTAATACATTAATAGCTCATTATTTATGTCTGTTCTGCAAGGTAAGCTTTAAAATTGTCTTTTAAAATATGTAAATCAGCAAGAAATGAAATGGCAAGGGAGATCTATCCCTAAACTTTTGAAATTTATTTTATATAAATGTACAGAGTAAGTCCAAGATACAGTAAGCACGTTGACTGCAGTCAGCCTTAAACCACTAGGTTACGTACTCAGTGCNGTACAGAGTAAGTCCAAGATACAGTAAGCACGTTGACTGCAGTCAGCCTTAAACCACTAGGTTACGTACTCAGTGCTCGTAAATTATTTGTTTTACTAGGGTTTATGTTTGAATCTTTGATGCCGTAGTAATCACAGCCACCAGGCATCCATCTCTGTTATTTCAGTTATTTTCTTTGTCTAATGACAACAAATATATGTAAAAAAAAAAAAGAGAGATAATTGGTATGAACTTACTAAAATTATAACTTTTATTGTTTGGTGAGAAATTTCACTGTAAGTTGTACAGTTATAAAAATTGATTTAATTATAATGAAGCTTTGAATGTGTGTTAATGCACACTGTTTACTACTATATAACAATTTTTAATATGTATAACTCTAATTTTTTTTTAAATCTTTGTGTATGTAGATTATATTCTTGAATTGATATAAACTTCTGATTAAAAAATTCTTTAAAAAAATACTGTGGAAAAATATTGTAACAACATTTNTTAAAAAAATACTGTGGAAAAATATTGTAACAACATTTAAATAAACTATATCATTCATTGTGCATTACTTACGTGTCATCAACTGCAAATATTCTGCTTAGTCGCTATGTTTATATTATATTTTTGATAAATTTTTCCAAATGGTATTTCCAAGAAATGAGATTCACAAAACTAATTAATAGTTTGTATTTAAATGTTTTTGTTTTAAATACATGAGTAATACCTATAATTCACAATATATGCTAATGGGTGATGGGACGCGTAAAAGGAAACCAACTTCTGCTGTAGTGTACCGCACATATGGTGAGTTGTGTGCTCGCTGGTTGGTGTGTAGNGTACAGAGTAAGTCCAAGATACAGTAAGCACGTTGACTGCAGTCAGCCTTAAACCACTAGGTTACGTACTCAGTGCCCGTAAATTATTTGTTTTACTAGGGTTTATGTTTGAATCTTTGATGCCATAGTAATCACAGCCACCAGGCATCCATCTCTGTTATTTCAGTTATTTTCTTTGTCTAATGACAACAAATATATGTAAAAAAAAAAAAAAGAGATAATTGGTATGAACTTACTAAAATTATAACTTTTATTGTTTGGTGAGAAATTTCACTGTAAGTTGTACAGTTATAAAAATTGATTTAATTATAATGAAGCTTTGAATGTGTGTTAATGCACACTGTTTACTACTATATAACAATTTTTAATTTGTATAACTCTAATTTTTTTTTTTAATCTTTGTGTATGTAGATTATATTCTTGAATTGATATAAACTTCTGATTAAAAAATTCTTAAAAAAAATACTGTGGAAAAATATTGTAACAACATTTAAATAAACTATATCATTCATTGTGCATTACTTACGTGTCATCAACTGCAAATATTCTGCTTAGTCGCTATGTTTATATAATGTTTTTGATAAATTTTTCCAAATGGTATTCCCAAGAAATGAGATTCACAAAACTTATTAATGATTTGTATTTAAATGTTTTGGTTTTAAATACATGAGTAATACCTATAATTCACAATATATGCTAATTGGTGATGGGAAGCGTAAAAGGAAACCAACTTCTGCTGTAGTGTACCGCACATATGGTGAGTTGTGTGCTCGCTGGTTGGTGTGTAGCGAGTAACGAAGTCGACGCGGAGGGCAACATGGAGCGTGGGGAGAAGCCCCAGACAGAGATATCGGTCGTGCGGGTGCCAGATGGGGTGTGCCCCGCCCCGTCGCAGGCCCGGCCCGACGAGCTGCCGATCAAGTCGCTCATGGAGCACCTCCCCACGCCCACGCCGTCCAGGGAAGCCTCCCTCACGCAGAAGCTGGAGATGGCTCTGGGGTCGGTGTGCCCCTTGCTGCGCGAGATCATGGTCGACTTCGCGCCGTTCCTCTCCAAGACCCTGGTCGGCTCGCACGGCCAAGAGCTGCTCATGGAAGGGAAAGGTCACTACCGTGTCATTGTCACATTTGTAGGGGATATCTGACTTTCGTACAGGGCTGGGTACAAGGGGTGCGGGAAGGGGAAAATTCCCCTCCACCTCAAGAGTTTGGACATTGCTCCATTAAAAGCATTATAAAAGTACTAAGGAAGAACCTGGAAAGACACTTTGTTCCTTTACTGGAACTCAAAGGTATTTTTCAGGGAATTTCTGAACACAAAGTGTGGCAGCACTGAAAATGCCAAAGTAAGATTTTATGTTTTGTCTACATTTCTCACGCTTGCTTTCATTATCAATCAAACAAGTTTCTAGCACATCTAAAAATTGAATGCAAAATGCAAAAAGAAAAAGGAAATGTATCAGCATTGTATATTTTTTGAAAGAAATATATACAATGCATTAAATTAGGCTCTGAATGACGATGGCAGCAGCAGTATATTCACACATCATTTACATGGGGAAATGGAGTAAAAACTTAAACATGTTGAATATTTTAATAGTCTTAACTGCAAAGTTCTCCCTCCCCCCACCTCTCCCTCCATCAGCCCCTGCCCTCTCCTTTCCCTCCATCACCCCCTGACCACCTCCCTCCCCTCCATCTCCCCC
>NQII01003255.1:78613-96655 GCA_002778355.1 Clitarchus hookeri | reverse complement strand
CCTGACCACTCCTTCCCCTCCATCACCCCCTGACCACTCCTTCCCCTCCATCACCCCCTGCTCGCTCTTCTCCATCAACCATCCCCCTGTCCCCTCCCGCACCGCTCACGCCCCACATCCACCCCACTGCCTGACTGACTCTGGATCCACCCTTGCTTTCATAGAAAAATTCTTGTGCATGCTCTGTTGCCTGCATTAATGCACCTGTTAGAAAACTTGTTTGGTGTTGTTCTGTTAGCAAATACGTTCTTGATTGAACAAGGAAACAAAACAACTCATCTGTTGTAGACAGGATACATAATGTGAATGTACATTTTTTACCCCTTAATGACAGAAAAAAATAATTGCTCTGGTGTTCCTAATTAAAGAAATATTTTTGTAGTAAATGTCAGGTTCATAGAAAATTTAACATTATAACTTTTCTTGTGAACCTACACATGGGAACGTATAATATACCCAGACACAACATAATAGTAAAAAGTGTTTCACATCATTTTGTGGTACAATTTGGTTTTTACACCGCATTCCCAGATTTTTGAAGTTGTTAATTTTTCATAGCACATTTTACTGTTGATGTTAGGATAGACAATGCAGAAGTTAAAGTAACATAACTTGCAGTACACAGTAGGTGGTTGGAATTCCGCTCCACCAGCGCTGGTCTGCGTCTGCTTGATTGTGGTTGATTTAGACCACCTTTTAATAAAAAAAAAAAATTTGCAGTTTACAATTACCTGTGCATATAAATGTGGGCTGGTCGGTATTCTCATGCCGTGCTTCAGAAGCTTTCTCATGATTCGCAGTCATTATACAGTAGTTTGTGCTTTTCTTCTTTGTAAATACTCGTTGGATTGAACCTGCCCTTGGAACATCACCAATACGTGCAGGGCCACCCTCCGTTCTGGTTTGAGTTCGCTCGTCAATAAGTCAGCGTCCAGATTTTCTACGTGTGGGCCGCATGGCACAGGCACGCTCGCCATTGCATTTCGTCGTCTCCTGTCCCAGCTTCTCTCACATTGCCGATACTGCCACCGAGCGGGGTGGCGCAGTGATGACTCACTGAACTCACTTTTGTGAGGACACGAGTTCGATTCCCGGTACGGCCACCCTGATTTCTGTTTTCCGTCGTTTCCCGAAATCACTCCAGGCGAATCCTGGGATGGGTCCTTAACAAAGGCCATGGCCGATTCCTTCTCATTCCTTCTCCAATCCCTCTTCCCTCAGCAACTTACTCTGTCTCTTAGTGGCCTGTCGACGAGATGTTAAGCCCAACTGCCTAGCTACCTACAGATACTCCAGGCTGTCTGGGAATGACGGTATTATTTGGGTAGGGCTATGGCCACCTATAGGCAGTTCACAGTAAACTCAGCGCTTTTGAANGCTGGGAATGACGGTATTATTTGGGTAGGGCTATGGCCACCTATAGGCAGTTCACAGTAAACTCAGCGCTTTTGAAAGCTCTTCTTGAGATCTACTTGTACCCACAGTGTGTATTCTTCCGCCATACGTAAAATTAACATTGGCATTGGCCTGATTTCTTTATTCACTCTTCGGTCAAGTGAAACTGTTAAATTTTTATGCATTAGAAAAACAGAAAACAAGAGAAATAATTTGAGTGTTCACAAATGCTTGCCTAACGCATTTAAGTAGGTGTTAAGTCGAGGAACTACTTTCCCTCTGTTCTTACCATCTTTATTGGGCGCACGCCACTCCATGTGCATGTTATGCAGGTAGGGGCAATGACATTTTGCAAAGGTTGATTTCTAAACTGCTTAGCTAACCATTAACAGCCCATATCATCTCATCTTTTTTCCTTACGTCAGATGCGAGAATGGTCAGCAGATGTTACTAACACACATGCTGAATAACGTTAGGTAGGACGTGGTGAATTGTCTATCCTGTGTCTTTATGTGTTGATTTATAACTAGGCATTGTGGGGGTACCGTGCTGTAAACTGCATAAAAATCAAGTTGTTATATCTTTGTAGCAGTGTGTGTGTGGGAAGTGAGTGTGGCCTCGTGCAATTGTTGACTCCTGCAGGGCTGACGACGTTCAAGAACAGCAACTCGGTGGTGGAGCTGGTGATGCTGCTCTGCTCGCAAGAGTGGCAGAACTCCCTCCAGAAACACGCAGGCCTCGCGTTCATCGAGCTCATCAACGAGGGCAGGTATGGCCGTCTCGGAACATCCGTAGCTTCCTTTTAGAGGATTGTTTGATTCTATGTATATTTTGTTTTTTTTGAATAGCTCATTAGCAAAAATATGTTTTATTTTTGTCCCACTCCCACATTCTATCTTTTAGACAGCACATGTAATGTCATACTTTTTTTTAAAATTAGTAATTTCACATTAGAATTATAGTTTTCCTATTTTCAGATGCAAAAATTATTAAAACTATAATTGTCTTGAATAAATGAGATAGTATGTGTTAAAAGAAATAACTTGAGCTACCTCAAAACCACACAAAGATGCTTTTTTTTTAATTGTAAAATGCAAAGAAATTTTTATTTGTAGCTGTCCTTGAATTTTCATAAAATAACCTTTCCTTAGCACATTTCAGTATGAAGTGGAGTAATATCTTTCATCATCCTTTCTTTAAATTTGGTTACTAATGGTTTTATTTCAGTATTGAAAAAAAAAGTAAAATTGTTGGTAGAATCAAAAAAATATTTTATTTCGAGGCCATTACATTTCATTGTAAATTACTTCTCACTGAGTTAATGTAGAATCTGTTAAGTTAAATGCTGCTTAAAATTGCTTATTAGATAGAATCATGAAGTGATAGCTTTAGCTCATAAATTAGGGGCATAGAAATTGTATTCTACAGTGGTTCTCAGTTATGCTGCACAATGTACCTTCAAAATAAAGAGCTTCTTCAGAATATTACATGCCACATGTAGAAATGAAAAATGTTTAGGTTGGCAACCCTAGTGTCTAAGAGTTATACTCTGTCTCAGTTACGAAGTCCACTTTNTAGAAATGAAAAATGTTTAGGTTGGCAACCCTAGTGTCTAAGAGTTATACTCTGTCTCAGTTACGAAGTCCACTTTCTGACAGTTCTAAGATAGTGCCAGTGTTGTTTTGATGACGTGTGCTTTCACATGTGCTGTTATGACACATGAAAGTNCTGACAGTTCTAAGATAGTGCCAGTGTTGTTTTGATGACGTGTGCTTTCACATGTGCTGTTATGACACATGAAAGTCATACTCTTTGCATTTTATTTTTCAATCTGATGTAAAATGATCTTGACTAATCCTGTCCTGTTCAGAGAATATTATGTTATGCCTGCCTCCAAATTGCCTAAAAAACAGATTTTATATCCGAGACAGAGTAGACCGAGATTAAAGTGGTAATGGCGTGTCAGTACCTCAGTAGAACAGTATTACAACTCCAAATATGTGGTTTTTGGGAGAATTTACTTAATGCAAAAGTTCAACCATTTGTATTTAAGTTGTAAAACTTGATGCGTGACGTCGGTTGATAGACGACGACGTCACGGTCCAAGGTTTTAATGCGCCGGTCAGAGACATGGGTTATTTAACTGGATTGGCTTTATTGGCTGCTAACCGGTCCCCAGCTGGTATATAAGCTAGGGCGTGTGGCTTGATGGCACGGCACAAAGTCTGGTGTGGGTTAGCAGTCCTTCGCACTACTGGTTTGCAAACAGCCACTGGTTTACCTGTATTGGGCGTGGTCCGGGGTAGCTCCTGACTCGGCCGCTGTGGCTGCTGGTGCCGGCTGGAACTCGTGCCCAGTCCGCGGGTGACGGTGGTGCTGCGGCTGGCGGTGCTGGTTGGAGCTCGTGGAGGGCTGCTGGTCCTGCTGGGTCCGAACCAAGGGTTGTCTATTCCCAGCGGTACTGGAAGTCCTTGGCGAAATCTCTCGACGATAGGATGTGGCTCACTGATGGTCTTGTGGTGTGGCTGAAAGAGGGAGTTGGAGGGAACTGGGATGTGAGGCTTCTCTATTTGGCGGGTGGCTTGAGCTCGTTCCCAGGGGGTTAGACTGCAGAGGGCAGTTGGCGCTGGGTTGAAGTTCCCGCTAGGCTCAGAGGCAGAAGCTGCCCTCTTAGCTCTCCACTTTGCACCACTCCTATGGGTGTATGGCATAGAGGAAGGAACTAAGGTCTGCCATGCTAAGGAAGAGTAGGTGACCATCCCTAGATAGGTGTAAGGCCAGTCGTGGCTGGGCCACTAAGATTCAGTCCAATTTCTCCTTCCGGCAAAAATATCCCAGTTGGGTGGAGTGTATTGACTGGGCTGGCTGACTAGCCGCCTCGTGGATTGATTTTCTAGTGGTTGTGGCTCTACTGTGCGTGTGCCTTGGCGTACCTGATCCACAGTATGGGTGGCCGTCTAATGTGTGTGTTTGAGATGTACGTGCGCTCGGTTAAGGGAGCCCGCAGTCACCCTAGAAATAAGTACTTTTAGGTTAGGTAAGAAATACGTGTTTATTCCCGTGAGGATTAGACATGGTTGCCCATACTAACTCCTAACTAACAATGAACTGTAATGGAAGTAAACTACGGTAATGCCAGGTGAGGGGGACCTGGGTCTAAACTAGACAAGTGTAGATGCGGCTAGGTAGCTATAATACTAACTGACACCAACTAACTAACTAATGCTGTTGTCCAGAAGGGACTTGGATGTCATTACCAGAGTGGTAGTGAGTGTTAAGGGTGGCTGAAGACTTCTTCGAAGGTTGGTCTGGAAGAAGTCTTGAAGGTAGCGGTGGTCCTTCGTGAGGAAGGCGGTAGTAGCAGAGAGCTCCAGCACACGAGGTGGTGGAGCGAGCTGCTGAGTATCAACTGGCGAGGCGGGGGCTGTGCGCTTGCCTATATGGATGGCCGGCTGCGGGCTCTTCGGCTCCCTTCAGCCAGTTGGGTGTCTTTGGGCTGGAGCTCCTCCGTTAGCGGCAAAGGCCACTATCACTCGGGGGAGACTGGAAGTGCGGTTTTCGTCGTATGCGGGTTGCATCACTCCTGCGAGCTTAGGGCAGCGCTGGGCTGCCTGGCTGGCTTCTATCACACGTGGGGGGTGACGTGACGTCTGACATAAAGGTGAAGACGGACTTGACTGCCGTGTCCATGGCCCCTTGCCTAGGGGCATGCTGATAGGCTCTGGTAGCAAGATGTCCAGGGTTCAAACCCCTCCTTGGGTAACGTGGTGACACGTTAAGACGAGGCAAAGTCGTGTTTAATACATATGTCAGTACGCGTCACGCGTCAAACTGTTGCACTTAATGGAGATTTGTGTATTGTTTATTGTAAGGTAATTAATTTTTTAAAAATGTAATTTTTTGAATTGTAACATGTTCTACTGATGTATCGATATGTGCAAAAGTTTGTAATGTTGAAATAAACATTTGGTACAACCCAGATCAACATGAACATCTAATTTAATTTTGTGTAAAACTTTAAAATATTGGTATAATTTTGTTGTTGGTTTGAAGATATGGTGACTTTGGCATGTGTGTCTGACGTAGGCTGTTGTCGCACGCCATGAAGGACCACATAGTGCGTGTGGCTAACGAAGCAGAGTTCATACTCAACAGGATGCGGGCGGACGATGTCCTCAAGCATGCAGACTTCGAGGTAACCTCTTGTTGCCATATTTTGTCAGATTATACAGAATAGTTTTCAGGTACCTTCATTCTCAGTTTGTTCTTTTCCATCACTTTTAAGACAACGATAACATTTTTACTTTGGTTCACAGAAATTAGTTGTTCATTAACTTTAGCAGTTTTATTTGATTTTACCTCTTAAATAAAAGTTGAACATAGTTCCAAAACAATGTAAGCTACTTAACAAAACCTTAAAAATATTAACAAAACTTTGCAATAAGAGATTTTGAGTTCCTTTAAAGATTCCAGTTGCTGTGAAAGTAGGAATTCGCTAGACAATCATCAGGGTGAAATAAACCTGAGTTTCATTTTTGACAAAGGGAGGCATAATGTGGAAGATGACAAGGCTAATAAATGTGAAAGCTGACTGGATTTACCTGAAAAGGGTAGTGATTTTTCAGTCTAAAATGTATCACTTTCTAATTTTCTGTGTTTGTTTATTTATTTATTTATTTTTTGTTATTTATAGCAAGATAAAAAACTGTTAATATTTTATCATTATCATTCAAATACCATTTATTAGCCATATTTTTATTTATGGTACAGCTCTCTGCCCAACAGATAACATATTCGCAGCCCTTAATTTGATAGTAATGTTTTTAGATGGCCTTGTGTTGTACGGTGATACATTGCTCTGAAGAAGGTGTGGGACATAATTTATCTCCAAATACATTAATCGAATTTTAATAGATTTTTGGAAGGCAGCTTGGAAAATCTAAAAATGATAATGCTAGAAAATAGTTTTTTATAGAATTGTGAGCAACTATTTTGCAATAATAGTTCATTTATTTTGCATGATATCTTTTGCCATGATACCATATAAAAATACATTGCATTGTATATCAGCAGAAATACATCACTCCGGTTAAATATCTGCTCTCTTAGTAAAAACAGTTCTTAATGATTGCTCTTTGTTCATTTTTCTTTTTTTTTGCTTCTATAAAATTGTAAAATACAAGTAACCTCTATAGTGTTTATGACGTCCCATGTCCCCTTAAGGTGCATATCTACCTGGCGTGCAAAATGGTTTTGCAACGTGCCAGTAATGCATGTATTTAAATCAAACTCTTTCACATGTGCACAATCTGTTTCCACACAAAAAATAAATAACACATCGGACCAGTGCGGGATGAAACTTTCGATATCTCACGTTTGTTGCAAACACAATTTTAAATCTCTTAAACTCGGCAAAAATCAGCATTTTCAGGTTATTGTAACGTAAAATGTTCTGGAGGGATTCCTGCGAAACTGGTATATAAGACCCTGCATTGAACTTTGCTGCAGACTTTTCGCCAATAATACGACAGGTATTGCTGCTTGAAAGTCCACAGGTACCTGCAGCGTGATGAGAACACTACATGCCAGTTTAGAGTTATGCATGTAGCGGTCATGGCGTACGTGATGCGTGCGACAGTGTCGCTCCTATCGCTCCTATGCTTCTTTTCATCAAGTGTAGAAAATAGCTCCCGTGTAGATTGGCCCCTTAAATGTTGATGCTGTGTTCTGTGGGAAGTGAAACGTGTTGCGATTGTGTTGCAGTCGCAATGTGCCCAGACTCTGCTGGACCGGCGGGAAGAGGAGAGGATGTGCGACCACCTCATCACCGCGGCTCGGCGGAGGGACAACGTGATAGCCAGCCGGCTGCTGGAGAAGGTCAGGAACATCTTGTCCAACAAGCACGGCGCGTGGGGCTTCAAGGATCCTCTCGCCGCGAGGTTAGAAATTCTCAGTCTGTGCAAATATATCTAAACTGTTTCATTACTTGTTTGTTAATTTTTTTCAAAAATTGTAGTTATGTGTGATGGCAGGTTGGCAGAGTGTACATAGGCAAGTGTGATGTTCAGATTCTGGTACATAAGCCGTGTCCGGATTCTGTTATTTGGTAATTTAGGATTTTGGAATTCAGGGCATTCAACTTGAATGACACTGAACGACGATGCTTGTGTNTTCTGTTATTTGGTAATTTAGGATTTTGGAATTCAGGGCATTCAACTTGAATGACACTGAACGACGATGCTTGTGTCCAATCAGAAACTATATCATTGGATCTTTTGATGCTTCTGTGTTACTTGGGCAGCGAAAAGAAAGTTAATNGTGTGTCCAATCAGAAACTATATCATTGGATCTTTTGATGCTTCTGTGTTACTTGGGCAGCGAAAAGAAAGTTAATTAATGTAAATAATTTTACTCAAAAAAATTTATGAACTTTTTATTTAAAGGAAAATATTTATGTAAATATTAATGTTACAAATTTTTTTTTTTTTTTTTTTTTTTTTTACAGAAATGTATTAAATAGCTTCCTTGCTCAATACAAATAACATGAGTAATGAACAAATCTAGGCATCAGTTACCCATTATTCAATTTTCTTTCTTTGTTGTTGGCTTTAATTTGAATAACTTGTATGGAAACAGGCATGAAAGTAGCCGTATACAATAGTGGACACTTTTCGGAGGTGTTTGGGGATTTAGAGTGCTTCTCCATCTACATAAATTTGGTCCCTGAATCCCCAAATATTTCCGATTCCTATCCTTGTCACGCGGTTGATTTAATAACCTAAGTAACGGATTCGGACGCTGCTAAAATCATGCCTCCATCCGTGCAGCTGGCAACACTATGCTAGGACTTTGCAGCATTGAGCTCACACTGGGTGGTAACTCTCGTGCTTGCAGGCTGAGTGAGTTCTGGAAACTAGACTCGTGGGAGGACGATGCACGCAGGAGGAAGAGGTTCGTTCACAACCCGCTGGGGTCGAGCCACCCCGAGGCGACCTTGAAGGCAGCCCTGGAGCATGGTGCGCCCGAGGATGCCATCATGCAGGTGAATTTTCATTTACGTGTGGCTTTGTGTCTTATTGACGGTGAAGTTATTATACTCTATTCGTTGTAAAATATGCGCTTTTGAAATCAACTTTTGGAAAAATCAATACCCAATAACTTCACGTAGGCTAGCATGCTCCCAGTTAAGTTGGTTGTGAAATAACTAAAATTGCTCCAAGTCTTGACGTTTTATTGTGATGTGTGACTGCAATTTTATTTTTTCTTTATACACAGTAGAATACTAATAGCCATATTAATTTTTTTAATGCACGCAGGTTTGTTACAATTTAATATTTTCACTTGTCTGATGCATGAATAAAGCGATCAGGCACGTGGCAATGTGAATTTTACGTACGATGGAAGGATACAAGCTCAGGAGAGAAATATATCTTAAGCAGGGCTTTCAAAAGTGCTCAACCAACCGCGAACAACCAATGGAAATGAATCCAGTTTCTGAGTTAGTTGTGGGTATGAATTGGCCACGTTGAATACATCCATTCTTCGCTAGAGTCCTGCACCTGTAGGCTAGTTGCAGCAAACATTAATCCTGGTCTCCCACTAAGACAGACAAGGTTCCATTCCTGTTGAGGTCACTCCTGTATTTCCACACATTGGGAACCGTGCCAGACGATGCTGCTGGTCTACCGGTTTTCTTAGGGATTATCCCGTTTCTCCCACCCTCGCATTCCATCACCTCACTCCACCCTCATCGTACTCACCTCGCTTCACCTTCGTCAGCTCTCTGTTATCAAGAGCCACCCAAGCCTCTGCACTTCATTTGTTCTGCTTTTAGGCGCGGGAAGAGTTCCACGCGCACTTGGCCGCGTCCCGGTCACAGCAGCAGCAGATGCAGTCCACCGACCTCATGGACGACAGCGAGCTGCTTTCAGACGACCGGGATCTCGACGTCGATCTCACAGGTTTGTGCGCCGGTGTCTGTTTCGCTACAAGTGAAGTTGTTGTTATCGTGGTGCATGTATGCGACATGATGGCGCAGGGCAGAGAACACGTTATTGGTGCCCAAGTTACAACAATCCTGGCATTACAGAAATTTTTCCCTGGAAAGAGACAAGAAACGTTCGCGTATACTTTTCTGAAGCCCTGCTAAAGTTATACTTTCAGGCAGTTCCCCCGCCTCATGCAAACAAAGATTAACCAAGTCAAAGGGACAACACACCACATTCGTTTGCACTCATTGTAATAATAATAAAATATAAGTAAAAGTTAAATTTAACCAAAAATAAGATACTTTTATGGTGATAGAAGTATAAAATGCTTGCGATACATTACATATTTGGGAAACATTCAAACACGTAATGCATGGCGGGATTTTTTAAAGGTTTGTTTCAAAAAGTGTGAAGATACTGCCAATTGACTATAACGGTAATAGTGACTTCTTACGTTGACTTACATCATGGTAGCAGTTACAGATTATTTTGATGATATCGTAGTAGCAATGTATTTATATTATATGTGGTACAGTCAAATAAGTTAGTGAATGCCATTGTGCGGGGTTGCCTATACCTCAGGGCACTAGTCAGTCCACAAATTATTGACTGCTATAGAATTATATAGCAATGTTGCACCGAATACACACATGTATGCATTTTTAGTATATGATAAAATATTTTCTGATAAATACAAATTAATGTCAAGCTTTATGGATTTTAATTCATGAAGTGTAACAGTTGAGTGAAATGGGATTAAGACGAATTCATTTGTAGGTGCGATCTCATATTGCTAGACACAATTATCAGTAAACAGTTTACTTCTGTTAACGTAGTATCAGTGAAATGTTGGCTACGTACATAAATTACTGATTCAGCCTACCCTACTTTTGTTCATTGAGGTTCATTCCAAAATTTCACAGGCCCTTGTGACATCAGAACTAAATTGAACACAATCCAATTAAATTATTATTTTGCACTAGTTTTGCATTTATTGACATTTATGTGGTCATTAGAATCTCCGTGAACCATATAAGACTGTTGCATACAAAATTTTTGGTAGTAAAACTTTTTAAAATAATAATTATCAGTTATTGTTCATATTAGGGCAAGCATTTGTTCCGTAAGTGTGAAGGATAGATTCATTCTTTTAACTGATATTTTATCAGTAATATTTGCACAGATCATCTATGTTCATGGATTGAGGTAGTCAAATCATAGAACGCAGGACTATAGTCTTGGTTTGTAAAACATAATTTATTGCCTTTTAAAATGCGTTACTATGCCTGTAGTTGCGGGTGACTATAGCCCAAACGTTAGACAAACATTTTTAATTTGTAGTGGAACTCTGTGAACTTAACCGCAAAGCAGAACAAATCACATCAGTTTTTAAGGGCCACAAATTTAAATAGGTTTACCTAAAATTTGGGTTAAAACTACTTGCGGGGGTATTATGAAGTAGAGATAGAAATTTTTGTAGTCTTCTGAGAGGTGAAGAACCTGACGCTAATTTTACAATGGTGTATTTTTTTTTCCATAATATGTAAGAAAGGGAATGCAGAAATTATAAATTGTTTGTGCAGGCCCGGTGAATATCAGTACCAAGGCCCGCTTGGTGGCGCCGGGAATCGTCGCGCCTGGGATGGTGTCGATCACCTCCACCGAGCTCTACTTTGAAGTCGACGAGGAAGAGTCGGAGTTCAAGAAGATAGACTCAGAGGTAAGCCTCTACAATCATGGCTTCAGTAGGACCCCTGTTCTACGCCCACCGATTTCCCACTTTCTTGACGTGTACTGTGTGTATATAGTTTCATTGGTCGCTCGTTGAGCCTAAACGTACCTAGTTCTTAGGGTTGTGCGAATGGTAAGTTTTGTTCCACGAAACAAAAGTGAAAGATGTGGAAATGGAACAAAAATGGAAAATAATTTCACGAGAGCTCAGACCTATCAAACATTTTACAAGAATTATAACATTTGATCAATTTTTTTTGCTATGTATTGTCAAACACATGCTGACATTTAATCAATTACAATTAATTTTAAAATATGAAATTACACTTGGATAGTGTTCTTCTAAACTTTTTCCTTTAAGTACATACAAAAAAAAAGTTAATGCAGGATTGCGTAAGAAAGAAAGAAATGTTGTAATAACATTATTATTACAATTGATGCCAACAAATGGATTCACAGACACAAATTTTCTTTGATATTCAACTAAACGAGCATTTGGTAGGCACTTGAATACTCATTGAAGTTGAAAGTTTTTATTTCGTCTGAACTTTCAGCAACCAGTTTTCTTATTCGTGTTAAAAATGAAAGCTCTGATTTTCCATTATCGTTTCAGTATACAGAATATTTGCGTAGTCCTAATATTTTAACATTTCATCATGTATTTTCCTGCACTTTTTTTCCTGGTCCCTTGAGAACTGTACAAAAAAGATTCAACTCTATTTTTAATCTATTAGTGATTAGCCATTTGGTGGTGGTGATACCATTATGGAAATACCATATAAATATTTGAATAATGTAAGCAATTTAATGTTTGGTGTGTTTTTGTATTGAGAGCAATGTTTTAGTTATAACAGAAGCTTTCATACAAACATATAGGATTACTTGCATTTGTGCTGTACATAAGAAATTGTCAGTTACACCGGAATTATTACTGATTCATGTATCTCAGGTAACTCCATGAACAGGAAGTTGTCATTTTAAAATTTGCATGAATAAGGATCTGAATGATAATCTCAAAAACCAGAATCATGGCAAGTCATTGAATTGATAATAAATAAATTTAAAGAAATTTACTATGGGGGTGAATGGTACTCAATGGCGTGTGGCGAAACTTTTGTGTGGGTAAACTGCAAGAGAGGGTCGTTACATAATAATACACATACACGCGCGTGCACAAATTTATATAGTTTCATCTATAAAATAAAATAAAATTTAACTGTGCAGATAAGAACGTAACATAATACAAGACACTAAAAAAAATCATAATAGCTTAGGGTTGCAATATCCGTCATGTAACATACAACAATAAATTTTATCAGTTGTTTGTACATGCTATCCAAACAAGAAAAGACACATATAATGCCTGTTCTTGTACAAATACTAAAACTTGGACAGTTCAATTTTACGAATACCACTGATATGTAAAATTATCAATTTCTTATAGACTACACATGAAGCAAGCACGACACACAGCATGGATATTGTATTTAATGAATAGTTTATGTAACTGCAAATCAACAACACCTACTTATAGGTAAGCTCAATTCTTCTCTCTTTCTTGGAAAACTCAGTCGTAAAAGTTTTGTTCCCACTGCGTGTCGCACAGCAGATCTTTCCAATGGACAATAACGCCAAAAACTTCTTTCTGTGGAGGCACTAGTGGCAGGAATGGTTAATGTCAGTTTGCACAACTTAACCACTTCTGAATACGCTATATCTAAGCTGTTATAAAGGATGAAAGATAATACTTTGCCTACATTTTTGCCTGTGAAAATTCCTGGGATATATANAATCGTAATAGCTTAGGGTTGCAATATTTGTCATGTAACATACAACAATACATTTTATCAGTTGTTTGTACATGCTATCCAAACAAGAAATATCTAAGCTGTTATAAAGGATGAAAGATAATACTTTGCCTACATTTTTGCCTGTGAAAATTCCTGGGATATATAAACCGCAACAAGTTGTGCTCGCAGTGCAACAACATCAAAAAAAAATTACCGTACAGATTTAAGACAGACTGCAAACTAGTTTCGGGAAAACATTCTCGACGTTTTTAAAAGTTGCTTGGGTCTAGAAGCTCTAGAAACTGCAGAGATTCTAAACTTAAAAATCGGTTGTCCATTTGCTGAATATCTGTGCCAATAATTTCATAATACAGATGCCTGCAAAATGTTTCAAGGTCACGGCCACCACTGTACTTTCACGTTTCCTCTTCAACTCTTGCACTTCAGCTTCTGGTTGGGCATTTGTTTGCTCCCAGAAAGTTTTATAACAGTTTCGTTTTGTTTGCAGTAGGTTAGACAACTCCTTTACTTTCGTAGCCCAGTANAATTACCGTACAGATTTAAGACAGACTGCAAACTAGTTTCGGGAAAACATTCTCGACGGTTTTTTAAAGTTGCGTGGGTCTAGAAGCTCTAGAAACTGCAGAGATTCTAAACTTAAAAATCTGTTGTCCATTTGCTGAATATCTGTGTCAATAATTTCATAATACAGATGCCCGCAAAATGTCTCAAGGTCACGGCCACCACTGTACTTTCACGTTTCCTGTTCAACTCGTGCACTTCAGCTTCTGGTTGGGCATTTGTTTGCTCCCAGAAAGTTTTATAACAGTTTCGTTTTGTTTGCAGTAGGTTAGACAACTCCTTTACTTTCGTAGCCCAGTACCCAATGTCATGTAGCTTAGTTCGAAGAATACTGTACAAAACATCTGTATGAAGGAAAGTGTCTGCAAAAACCTTCAAAAGAAAATTGAAATTGAAGTCGTTCATTGAAGCTAGAAAAAAACCTTTGGCACTTAGATTCCTGGTCCCAGTTTTCTTCAGGGTCATTGATTTTCTCCAACAGGCGAATCCATGTACTGAGCCAACTAAACGCAACTTAAAATTCCAGTGCATATCTGAAACTCGTGGCAATCTCTTATTTACATCATCAAGGGCCTTTGTTAGTTTTGTGGATTTTGCAAAAAAAATTCCACCAATCCACTCAATGTACTAAAAAAAAATTCTGCATTCCTTTATTGAGCATGAAAATTGTGACAACACCAAATTTAACCTGTGAGCCATGCAATGAACAAAAATTGCCTTGGGAAACTTTAGTNGCCCAGTACCCAATGTCATGTAGCTTAGTTCGAAGAATACTGTACAAAAACATCTGTATGAAGGAAAGTGTCTGCAAAAACCTTCAAAAGAAAATTGAAATTGAAGTCGTTCATTGAAGCTAGAAAAAAAACCTTTGGCACTTAGATTCCTGGTCCCAGTTTTCTTCAGGGTCATTGATTTTCTCCAACAGGCGAATCCATGTACTGAGCCAACTAAACGCAACTTAAAATTCTAGCGCGTAGCTGAAACTCGTGGCATGAAAATTGTGACAACACCAAATTTAACCTGTGAGCCATGCAATGAACAAAAATTGCCTTGGGAAACTTTAGTCTCACTTTCGCTTGTAGGCCATTCAAATGACAAGCCATAACAGTAGCACCATCATAGCTTTGAGCTACCAGTTTTTTCTCGCAGCTGCAGTCAGCCACTAATTTGCAGACAACATTGTAAGTGGCCTCAACAGAGCGATTTTCAGATTCATCAAATAAACCTATAAACCACTCTTGAACTTTACTGTCCTCCCCAGTGTACCGAAATATACAGGAAAGTTGGGCGTGATTGCTTATATTATATATGTTGTTTAATCAAGACTGATAGAAGCAAATGTAGCTTTTTCAATTTCATTTCCTTTGCGTTCTCTGACAACTATGGATACACTAGAAATCAAATCATTTTGTATTAGATTTCACAGTCCCGTAAAAAACTGAGGAAGTTTCAAGATGATGTTTCAAAGTTAAATCATACTGACTGGTGAGGTTTAGTAGTTCAACATGATTCCCTTTGTTTCTTGAATCATGTTCTTCGCTGTGACGTTCTGAAAGGAAGTTACTGCTTTGCTAGATAACAAACAACATCTATAAAAGTCTCAAAGATTTCTCTGTTCTTTTTAACAAGTTCGTTGCGTTGTTGATGACTTATTTTTTTTTTTGTTCATCAAGCAAGTGGTCAATCCTAATTTTGCCAAAGGTTTTCTCACAAACAATTAATGCAAATGAGTCAGGGACAAACAATGCTTCTTTGAAGCTTTATGCAAATTGCCCATGTCACTGTAACCAGTTTTGCTCCACACATTTTTTCTTTGGCAAAAAGCATGCATGGTCAACTAAATAGTTTGCAAAGTAATGGACAGCCCGTCAACCACTCATTTTGCGAATACATTTTACTATTAAAACAGTCAAATACTAGGCATTGCAGTGCTGTCACATCCAAAATGGAATAAGGTGTACATAAAACTGACACAATCTTTATTCTACACCCGTGCAGCACATTAAAAACCTTCCTTGTATGAACAAAATGTGTTATTTTTATTTGTGATCACTCTTAACAACCCCAGTGTGTAAACAAACCGCTGGCGCAGTATCNCAGACAACATTGTAAATGGCCTCAACAGAGCGATTTTCAGATTCATCAAATAAACCTATAAACCACTCTTGAACTTACCGTCCTCCCCAGTGTACCGAAATATACAGGAAAGTTGGGCGTGATTGCTTATATTATATATGTTGTTTAATCAAGACTGATAGAAGCAAATGCAGCTTTTTAAATTTCATTTCCTTTGCGTTCTCTGACAACTATGGATACACTAGAAATCAAAAACTGAGGAAGTTTCAAGATGATGTTTCAAAGTTAAATCATACTGACTGGTGAGGTTTAGTAGTTCAACATGATTCCCTTTGTTTCTTGAATCATGTTCTTCGCTGTGACGTTCTGAAAGGAAGTTACTGCTTTGCTAGATAACAAACAACATCTATAAAAGTCTCAAAGATTTCTCTGTTCTTTTTAACAAGTTCGTTGCGTTGTTGATGACTTATTTTTTTTTTTTGTTCATCAAGCAAGTGGTCAATCCTAATTTTGCCAAAGGTTATCTCACAAACAATTAATGCAAATGAGTCAGGGACAAACAATGCTTCTTTGAAGCTTTATGCAAATTGCCCATGTCACTGTAACCAGTTTTGCTCCACACATTTTTTTCTTTGGCAAAAAGCATGCATGGTCAACTAAATAGTTTGCAAAGTAATGGACAGCCCGTCAACCACTCATTTTGCGAATACATTTTACTATTAAAACAGTCAAATACTAGGCATTGCAGTGCTGTCACATCCAAAATGGAATAAGGTGTACATAAAACTGACACAATCTTTATTCTACACCCGTGTAGCACATTAAAAACCTTCCTTGTACGAACAAAATGTGTTATTTTTATTTGTGATCACTCTTAACAACCCCAGTGTGTAAACAAACCGCTGGCGCAGTATCAACTGCTGTGCCTTCAGCGGGGCCTTGGCCGATCATTTCCGAAGTAGTCGTACGAAGGCACACGATCCCTTCTTGACCT
The DNA here is from genome assembly GCA_002778355.1 of Clitarchus hookeri. Taxonomy (NCBI): domain Eukaryota; kingdom Metazoa; phylum Arthropoda; class Insecta; order Phasmatodea; family Phasmatidae; genus Clitarchus; species Clitarchus hookeri. The sequence goes on along the minus strand of NQII01003255.1, from coordinate 80,099 downwards.
TTGTGCTACCATGACAACCGGAACCAACAAAGGCGAAGAGAAAACGTGAACTAAGGGAAACTAAAACACAGTAAAACAAAGCCTGAAACCCTGGCAGCCGCGCCGTATAGTGAAGTGTGCGTGTGAGACAGAGAGATATTTGTGGCACAGAGGTTTTTCGCGGCTTGCGGGAGCAAGAATTCATGCACGCGGAAATTTAAATATGTATTCTTGGGACTGGTAAATAATATATATTACAGCAATAGCACATGGTAAGCAGTGCTTACCTAGCGTCTGTAGAATACATGCCACGTATGATACCAATGACTTGTAAAGATACTGTGTTAACTATTTTTAGTTTCGTCTGTAACACGTTTTTATGACAAGAAGTCGCCAAAGTAATGATTTTGTGAAAATTAACTCATCCATTTTTTTAATGTTTTATTATGTCCATCACAATTTTTTTTTTTTTAATTTTGTTGTGGTATTGTTTTAATCTTGATATTGGATGGTAAATAAGGGAAACATTTATTGTATCCTATATTCTTGTACAATTTCTCACATTTGCAACATTTCCATTCATGATTTTCTCTGGAGTACCTATACTAGTAAATAGTTGCAAAATTGGTAATTTTGTTCTACATCGAGGAAGTGATAACATTTTTATAGATAATTTGAAATTACGAAACATCAGTAGAGCATAATAATGTCTTGAAGCAGCGGTTCTCATCCTGAAGCCAAGAAGTGAGAATAGAAACTTAGTTTCAAGGAAATAATGTACAGGAGATACTGTATAAAATGTTTATTCATCTGAGAAGGTAAGTGCAATAAAATTACATTCTTCAGGTACTTTGTTGTAAAGATCTAAAAATTACTATTAACTCAACTGCTACTTTTGTGAAAACTTTTTTTTTTTTAGAGAAATATATTTTTACGACAAAATTTAGGTGGTGATCAAACGTACAAAGTTTTGAATTCTAGCTTGTCCCGAGATGAAACCGCGAATTTTCCAGGTCTCTACTAGTAAGAAATGCAATAAATTATCAAACTGAGCGTGCGCAAAATGCAGTTGCGCTGTCGCTTTGACTAGGTCATGCTTTGTTTGCGTGAGGCGGAGGAATAGCCCGGAAGTAGAACTTTAGCAGGGCTTCAGGAAAGTTGGAAGTAACCGCGAACGGACTGTGCCTACGTCGTCCTTAGTGCTCTCGTACTTAAGTCCCGGACATGGCAAAATAACTCCAGCCAGACAGGCCCGTTCCATAATGACGTGGATGCGGATACATATCACGGAAGCAGAGCACTCGGTGTTCAATCTATAAATAGGACGCATGCATATGCGATAACGTAAGATTCCACATACAGAAGTGGATCAACTCCCAACTCCTCCGTGTCCGCGAATCTGTACGCACAGCCAATAGGGATTGGTAGTCCACGAACTACCAGTTCCTTTTGAACTGTTCCAGAAGCGTGAACTAAACGACTAGTTCACAGTCGTGTAAAAAAAAAC
>NQII01003255.1:68337-78527 GCA_002778355.1 Clitarchus hookeri | reverse complement strand
CCAGACATTAAGCTGTGCTAATTGATATTTCTTTATCTCTTCCCTTCCCTCTCCATCCTTTCTATCGCCCAGTTCTTTGTGCCTTTTAATTTTTCTCGGGTCGTGAACTAAAGAGCAAGTAGGTAGTTCCGGAGACTGACACATTTTTTTTAGTTCGTTGTCCTGGTAGGTCAGCGGAGGAAACAGGATCCTAGCAATCTTTAACGTCGTTCGTTCTTTTTATGCTCGTCGCGCCTATCTTGGTCATTCATAAACTACGGAGCTTTATAAAATATTGTCAGTGTCGCGCGCCACAAACATGCAGTGTAAATAAGATTGATGAAAAATACTGCCATGTTCTATACATAAAATAATGCGAGTGTTCTCTAAACATTTCCTTATATTGTGATGAACACAAATATGAAGTTGAAACTCAAGTGGCACATTATCATAAAAGTTCTTCAGGGACACAATATCATCATGTTAAGCTTTTCAAGAAATACTGTTAAAAAAAAAATATTAAAAAAAATCTTACCTTGAGTAGATGAACTAAGTGAAAGATGAAAGACGGTTCTTAGAAACTACAAGAAGAGAATTGTTTGTTAATTTGAAAGTAAATACTGTAACATGTGGTCAATGGAGCAGTTACACACTACATTAAAAAATTTTGTAAAAAAAAAAAACACTTTTACCTTTATATTACCGTTTTTAAAAACAATGGTCTATTTCATATTGTTGTGGAGGAACACCACCTGACAAAACTTTTGAAGGTGTCAATGTCAACCTATTTCTTTGAGAAACTCCGTTCGCATGGAACAGATGTGGCTACTACACATCATCATCTTTGTACTAAAGTGTAGAGTCGAGGATATAAACATTTTCTCTAATGCCACCAGTCCAATGGATTTTCATGCCTGCTCATTAGAGGTTCTTGCATGTATTTGTCGATTTATACGATTGCGGCTGCTGCCTGGTTACTTGGAGTGAGTGAGTGAGAGTGTGTGTGTGTGTGTGAAGAGATTTGGGCGGCTCTTAACAGCGAGGTCTTGAGAGCCGATGAGGGTGATTGAGGTGAGTATGGAGCANTGTCAATGTCAACCTATTTCTTTGAGAAACTCCGTTCGCATGGAACAGATGTGGCTACTACACATCATCATCTTTGCACTAAAGTGTAGAGTCGAGGATATTAACATTTTCTCTAATGCCACCAGTCCAATGGATTTTCATGCCTGCTCATTAGAGGTTCTTGCATGTATTTGTCGATTTATACGATTGCGGCTGCTGCCTGGTTACTTGGAGTGAGTGAGTGTGAGTGTGTGTGTGTGAAAAGAGATTTGGACGGCTCTTAACAGCGAGGTCTTGAGAGCCGATGAGGGTGATTGAGGTGAGTATGGAGCAGCACTGGAATGAAAGGGTGGGGGAAACGGGAGATCCCCGAGAAAACCCGCTGGCCAGCAGCATCGTCCAGCACGATTCCTACAAGCGAATCGGGTTACTCGGAGTCAGTTTCTGCACTGTTGTATCAAAACTTTTCCATAGCGATGATGTGGAACATGAAGCAGTTATGATACTATTACATGGCAACTCTGTAGGTTTGCTGATGAGTCCGCGAGTTTCACACGCCATCATCCGCAAATTTCTGTATACTTCTTCGTACTTGGAATTGTCTGTGAAGCCATGTTGCTTGAACCTGGGGTTCAGGTGGTGGTTTTCATTTAAATACGAAATTGTCATAAATTTATTTCATAAAAATAGTTTTAATTGCATAATTTTTTTTTAAAAAGCATCTACTTTTTGTGTTGATACATGCTTCAACTAATAAATCTTTGTTAGTAAAAATTTTTTTTTTTTTGTTCTTGTTCTTTTGTTCAGTTAAGCAGCCTATGTTGTAACTTGTTATATAATCAGAATAGTTCACAACACAAATATTTAGGCCTGTATCTTGGAGGAGTATAATTTTAAAAATTCATTTCCACCTGAGTGATGGTATCAATTTCTGAGAAACTTTTCTGAAAGAAAGAGAACGAAAGTGTTTAGAATGACTGACAAGTAGCAGGTAAAGTGCACACAGTAGCTCTCTTGTCTCCTCTCTTCCCCCCACCACAAACCCCTTCCCCCTTCTCCTTCTCTATTAACACGTTCGTTCCGTTTACGTGTCCAATGTCCATCTTCTTGCGCATCTGTACATTGTACCACGGGCCTTAAGGCTCCCGTCTACCTGGCGCTTGAACTGCGTTGCAGAGTGTTTTAAAAATTTATTTTTCTAAGAAACTATTAAACGTGTATCCAATGCGTTCATCTACGAAAATAACACACACTTCAGACGAGTGCTGTTGAGTGCTGTCAAGACGTCACGCACTTTGGAAACACCAGTTCTGAGCACACCAACACACCTAAAAACAGTTTTTCAAAGCGCCACATCTCAAAATATACTCATCGGATACACACGAAACTACTCAATGGCCCTGTATTGAACCTTGACACAGACTTTCCACCAGTAAAATGATAGGATCGGCCCTGAAAGTTTCATAGGTACCTGCAGCACGACGAGAACACTGCACGTCAGTTCGGAGCCTTGCGCTTAGCGGCGATGGCGCACTTGATGTACGTGGCAGTGTCGCCCTTATCGCTCTCGCGCTTCTCCGACCCAGATGCCGAAACCAGCTCCACGTAGGCGGGCACCTTAACGCAAAGTCAACACGACGAGCTCTTTCGTTAACTTCAGTGTCGGTTGACGATTTATGTCCAAGGGTGTACATGACTGGGCTCCAGTTCCGTGTGCGGCAGTGTGCAGCAGGTGGCGAGCGCATTGCTGAGGGGGGTTTCGCGCGGCGACGGTGGATAATAATTGATTCTTAAACGTTCGTTCGCATGCCGCATGTGAGATGCGACCCGCGGTGTTACCCCTTCGTGTCGCCTCGGCCATCAATCACCGTGGGCGAGGTCGTCCTGATCTCCGCGCCGCAGTTCTCGCTCTGGCCACGAGATGGCGCAGCGTAGGCAGGCTTTATAAACTACAGTCGTATCACGGACATCCTACCCCGCCACCTCTCTACTAGTTTCTCCTCTCCCAATAATAAAGAGCATGGTACCCACCTATCTTTCTCCTATAGCATTTTCTCATAATGCATGTAACAGGGTTTTAACGGTGTCTGTGCCGGTTTTCCCCTTTCTCTTCTAGATGTAGTTTAACTATAAGAACATGAGGGAGGTTTTCTATGGCCAAACTCGGCCGTGGGAAACCCAATCCCTCTTTGCCGCGATGCACGTCTCCTTGCATGATCTTCCTTCCCTTGTAAGCTTAAGGGGCTAACCCTGAGACGCAATAATCCCGTTCCTACCGCGGACTAACATAACACTTAGTTTTAGAGTGGGTTAGAAATAAAAAAAACGGACATCGTATTTCCTTCTGAAGCCCCGAAAAGTCAGCTCCTGGCCCTTGATATAAGGGAAATAATCAGCCGCATAAGACACCAAGCAAAATGGGGCGTTTAAGGCCTCCGTGGCCTTCAGGTAATCATCGAGACTCCTCATGAATCTATTTCAGTACATAAGGCGTATGCACAAAGATTCCGGGGAAATAATTACTGGGCAAGTTTTCTAAAAGCATACTTAAATTATTATTTCAAATTACATAGGGGCCGCGGTGACTGAACGGTTAGACTGACCCGCCTCCCGCCAAGGCGAACCGAGTTCAATCCCCGGGCCGGGTCACTCCGGATTTCCGCAAGTGGGAATCGTGCCGGACGGAGCCCGCTGGTCGGCAGGTTTTCTCGGGGATGTCCCGTTTCCGCCCGCCCTTGCATTCCGGCGATTTCTCCGTACTCACCTCGCTTCACCCTCATCGGCTCTCGAGACCTCGATGTTACTATCCGCCCAAATCTCTTCACTCACGGTTTTCGACTTTCTTGCGTTTCTTGTACTGTCTCATTAAGAGAGAAATTTTTGTAAATAGAAGTGGGATGCGAGTGAGGTTAGTTTTTGTGCGCCGTGAATGTCGTTGGCGGTGGTGGCTTCGCTATATCAAACAGCCCCGACTTCCCTTACTGGATCGATGGCCGTGGTGGTCGTGATAAGCTTGTAATTACTCTCTGGCCGTGGTCTGCGCGACGGAAGAATAATTGATGGCGTCTGTGGCCAGGCCTGATAGTTCTGTTTTATCGCGGCTGGCGTGGTCGTCGGCACGCATCGCCTTTACGGTTGTCGCGAACACCCTTAAGGCGCCCGTCTACCTGGCGCTTGAACTGCGTTGCAGAGTGTTCCAAATACACGTTTTTCAACGAAACTATTAAGCGTGCGTCCAACGTGCTGATCTACGAAAATAACACACACTTCAGATGAGAGCTGTTAAGTACTTTCAAAATATCACGTACGTTAGAAACATCAATTCAGAGTACTCCAAAACCGCTAAAAAAAAACGGCCTTTCAAAGGCGCTGTAGCTCAAAATGCACGCATCAGATACATACAAAACTACTATAGGCGCCTGCACTGAACCTTCCTAAAGACTTCCCACTAATAAAATAATATGGTCACCGCTGAAAGTCCCATAGGTACATGCAGCACGACGAGAACACAGCACGCCAGTTCAGAGCCTTGCGCTTAGCGGCGATGGCGTACTTGATGCGCGGGGCAGTGTCGCCCTTATCGCTCCCGCGCTTCTCGGCCTAAACGTGGGAAAAAGTTCCAGGTAGACGGCGACCTTAACGCCTGTAAACTCTGTCCATAGTTCTCTTGGCCGCACACGTATAATTGAGCACTTTTGAAATAAACCTTTGAGAAATGTCGCCGTCCCTACGCGCGTATACAGGGTGCACCTAAAATACACGCAGAAACTGTGATTATGCAACCAGGACGTATAGAGGAGGAAGAAATGTCAACGAACGGAAGTCCGAAAATGCTTACGGTTTATTGCTAGAGCCGTTACCGTGTATAATGAGAAACACTGGATCTTTGGTATGTGTGACGTCATATCCGCACTGTGCACGACACGCCACACGCACGTATAGTCTATTCGCGGTTTCTTGACACTTTTTTTTTTAAATCAAACCTTCGATAAATCACACCATGCATGACGTGTTTGGTTGTTTACTAGTTACGTTTAAATTTTATTTATAAATTATAATATTAAATTTTATAGTTGATATGAATAAAAAAAAACAGTGAGAAAATAGGTGTGTTGGAATTGCCTAGTGATAAATAGTTCGTATGCAAAATATGATTTAACTTGAGTGCGCACGAGTTTAGGTGCGTTGTCCCATTGGTGTAATTTTCTATACTCGGTTAAACCTTGTGGTTGCGCAAGGCGTAGGAATATCCTGAAAGTAGAACTTCAGCAGGGCTTCAGAAAATCTGAAAGAAGCCATTTGTGTCCTGCGGTTGTGGTCTGAACATGCACAGTGGCNTAAGGCTGTTGCGTACCGACGAGGCCAAATGGCGAGCACAGCTTCAGAGGAAATTACTTTTTATTGGAAATCTAATCAATTGCTTCAAGTGATGTATGCTCATGGATAGCGTGTGAAGGGATTCTTAACAGGCAGAAAATGTTTGCTTTTTTTCTCGGCGACGGATTGAAAATGGTTCGACACCCTCGTGCATGCGTAGGGATAGGAAAGTTTCGCCAGTTCATTGTCGTGTAGGCTAGACTCCACAGTCGTATATACACTCGAGGATCAGCTGCCTGTTCATTGGCTGCTGCCTCGGTNATGTCGTGTAGGCTAGACTCCACAGTCGTATATACACTCGAGGATCAGCTGCCTGTTCATTGGCTGCTGCCTCGGTGATTGCTCAGAGTTGCCCCACACTTGGCGGTATGGGATTCGCTGTTTGTTCCCTTGCAAGTTTTCCATTGGTTCCAGAGTCGTCCAGTCCAGGGCATGCCTGATAAATTTGCAATCTAATTGCAACGGTGACTTCAGCTAACATGTGTTTGACGTCTATCTTGCCCTGCAATAAATTCTCATTTTCCTATCCCTATGCCCGAGTCACAATCAAGTAGGGTTGCCAACCTCATATTTGCCGGAGTGGCAGTTCCGACAACTCGACAAAAGACACTTGATCACGATGAAATGATCAATAAAAATTATTATTTAAAAAAAATGTTCCAAATCTGTAATGTGCAAACATTAGCAGTACACATCAATAATTTTCTCTGAACATATACAACAGCAAAATATTAGTTGCATGTGGACATGTTATATTTCACCGGTGTTGTGACTTCACGTAATATCTAATGTTTCATCATTTTGTGTTCTTACGAAATATTGTAATTGGGATGGAGCATCAAAGGAAACGTATCTGCAATCGCGGAAGTCGTAGATTACTGACTCTGTGCTTATTCAAATTCAGTTTATTTTCAAAGAAGTCTGGGATGTAATGTCCATACGAGGGNGTAGATTACTGACTCTGTGCTTATTCAAATTCAGTTTATTTTCAAAGAAGTCTGGGATGTAATGTCCATACGAGGGTTTTTTTTTTTTTCAGCCTCGGGAGATACGAGGAATCTCGTACGAAACGGGACAGTTGGCAACCATACAAGGCCAGGAACGCCACAGCAGCTAACGGTTTCTCTATCACTCACTTCTCTGTCTCGCATCAAGTTGCTCCAGCTTTTCACGCACTTCTCGTTGCTCTCCTGTAATAAGTTCAATGCCTTCATATTAATCGGTTTTCTCAAAAATTCAGTGACTACGATGAGAGGGTAAAGCGAGAAATGTGTTCCTATTTATTCAAATAAATAAATTAAAAAATATCCAACAAGAATTTTTAGAAACATTTTTACGATTATACCCGAACAGTAGTTCATGTTAGTAAAGAAAATAATCTAAACATAAAACTCGAATAATAATTGTCATTATAATCGGTNTAACAGAAACTCTTTCCCGACAGGGGCCGCGGTGGCTGAGCGGTCAGCCTGCCATATGCATAAAAAAAAAACTGAAAGTATAAAATAATTTCAGTATTCACAGATGTATTTACCCAAACACTTTTAATTCGGCGTTAAGGAGTGGAACTGGTATTCTCTCCGTGGCGTCATTGCCAACTTTGCTGGACACATGCCAGTCGGTTTGTCCGATAAAGTACATGCGGGTAGGAGCAGTGACGTTTTTCAAAGGTTGATTTCGGAAGTGCTCAGTTAAACGTGAACAGCCTTTATTGTTATCGATAAAGTGAGCACTTTTGAAATCATTTTTTTGGAAAGCCTACAGCATGCAGTAGCCGATTAGACAGAAAATTCTTTACAGAGTCTCGCGCAGTCATTGGAAGGGATTGGGTACGCCCACGCCGAAGGAACCGCCACGCCATTTAATATCGACAGGATGCCGGGTAATGTGGATACAGTCTGCGCCGCACGAATCCGCAATGCAAACTGTGTAGAAAATACTCTTTGGTAGAAATGCGTAAGACTTTTCGTTTACGAGGAAAAAGGCCCGACACGAAGGTCCAAAAACCATTATAGCAAACGTGTGGTATTCCAACTAGATAAAGGCGAGGTGACGTGGCGATGCTGCAACTAATGTGTCTGTTGTAAGGCGTACGGCGAGGGAACAAGCAGAGCTCAGTAGTGACGAGGAGTTCACGTGCGGTGAGTACTGGCACACGGCATCCGGCGGCCAGGCCCCGTGCATGCCGCATGCATCCAACATGCGGCAAAGTGCATTGCTATGGCCAGAGCAAGCTTAGAACTCCTGTTATGACGTTTCGACGTTTTGTACGCCGATGCTGTACGTTACGTTTAACGTGAAATAAAAGTAATCTCATGTACTTCAATGTCGGTTTTTCTCGTAAACTGAAGGCGTTAAGCTTTTTTTTACCGAACAATATTTTCTACTTAGTTTTGATCACAGATTCGTGCGGTGCAGTTCGTATCCGCGAATTACCTGACAACCTGTATATACTCGCCTGTTCTGTGGCTACGCCAGAATGAGCACTGACTGTGCCATCAGAGACTTGCACACGGTGAAGTGAGTAGTTTTGAAATCAACCTTTGAAAAATGCCACTGTCCCCACCTGCATAATATTTGAAGGCTCCTGCTTACCTTTTTTTTTTACAGTTATCACGACTATGTTTCACATGTATGTATCACATTTGTATTTTTTTTTTTATTTTTTTTTTTTTTACATATCTTAGTTTGTCGTAAGTTATCCATCCTAAATTTTATTTACGTATATGCTTTCATATATATTTTAGTCTTTCGACTGAGTCATTGATGTCTTCACAAAATAAGCAGCTAGACTTTCCCGTCACTCTTCACAGAAGGTTCACGATACATGGCTGCGTGTATGTTCTTCCATGATGAGTAGGTCACTGGGTTCGAGCCTTGTAACTATTCAAAACTCTTTCGGACTGCGTTGCAAAGTTTCTTTTTAAATATACGTTTTTCCATTAAACTGTTAAACGTGAGTCCGACCGCAGGCGAGAGCTGTTGAGTCTCCTTTCAAGAAGTTACGCGCGTTAGAGTGAGTACTTCAAATTGGTTAAGAACTGTTTTTCAAAGCGTTTTAACTCAAAACATGCGCGTCGGATCCATACAAAACTACTTAAGGGCCCTGCATTCGTCCTTCGTACAGAATGTCTACCAATAAAATGATAGGGTCACCGCTGAAAGTCCCATAGTCACACGCAGCGCGACGAGAACACCGCGCGCCATTTCAGAGCCTTGCGCTTAGGAGCGAAGGAACGTTAGGAGCGCGTGTCAGTGTCGCCCTTATCGCCCCCGCGCTCCCCTGTCTCAAACGCGCCCTTATACAGGGCTTTCCAAAACCGTGAACAGACCGTGCAGTTTCAATCTGCGCTACGCTCAACTCCAGTGTGTCAAGGGGAATAATGCACGACCGAAGTATATTTATCCGATTGCTGTTTTTCAGTGTGAGTACCGAAATTTTCGGCACGACAAGGTATAAATAATAATTTTCAAAACCTTCTTACGTTGTCAGACATTCACTGCCTTTATTATTCTCGGAGCACTTAAAAAATATAGCAAAGAACGTCTCATTCTTATCTTCCACCAGTGCCTTCGAAAATAAATAACGACAGTGAATATATGCAACAACGTGAAAAGGCGTTCTAAATTATCATTTATGAATTGCTGTGCCAAAAATTTAAAAAAAAAAAATTTAAAAAAAAAACTGCAAACAACTTCTGACAATATTGAAGTAAGCGTAAGGCTTTCGTGCGCCATTTTCCTTAAGGCTGTTGCGTACCGACGAGGCCAAATGGCGAGCACAGCTTCAGAGGAAATTACTTTTTATTGGAAATCTAATTAATTGCTTCAAGTGATGTATGCTCATGGATAGCGTGTGAAGGGATTCTTAACGGGCAGAAAATGTTTGCTTTTTTTCTCGGCGACGGATTGAAAATGGTTCGACACCCTCGTGCATGCGTAGGGATAGGAAAGTTTCGCGAGTTCAATGTCGTGTAGGCTAGACTCCACAGTCGTATATACACTCGAGGATCAGCTGCCTGTTCATTGGCTGCTGCCTCGGTGATTGCTCAGAGTTGCCCCACACTTGGCGGTATGGGATTCGCTGTTTGTTCCCTTGCAAGTTTTCCATTGGTTCCAGAGTCGTCCAGTCCAGGGCATGCCTGATAAATTTGCAATCTAATTGCAACGGTGACTTCAGCGAACATGTGTTTGACGTCTATCTTGCCCTGCAATAAATTCTCATTTTCCTATCCCTATGCCCGAGTCACAATCAAGTAGGGTTGCCAACCTCATATTTGCCGGAGTGGCAGTTCCGACAACTCGACAAAAGACACTTGATCACGATGAAATGATCAATAAAAATTATTATTTAAAAAAAATGTTCCAAATCTGTAATGTGCAAACATTAGCAGTACACATCAATAATTTTCTCTGAACATATACAACAGCAAAATATTAGTTGCATGTGGACATGTTATATTTCACCGGTGTTGTGACTTCACGTAATATCTAATGTTTCATCATTTTGTGTTCTTACGAAATATTGTAATTGGGATGGAGCATCAAAGGAAACGTATCTGCAATCGCGGAAGTCGTAGATTACTGACTCTGTGCTTATTCAAATTCAGTTTATTTTCAAAGAAGTCTGGGATGTAATGTCCATACGAGGGGTTTTTTTTTTTTCAGCCTCGGGAGATACGAGGAATCTCGTACGAAACGGGACAGTTGGCAACCATACAAGGCCAGGAACGCCACAGCAGCTAACGGTTTCTCTATCACTCACTTCT
>NQII01003255.1:26095-46780 GCA_002778355.1 Clitarchus hookeri | reverse complement strand
CCCCTCGAGGAACTGCTCTCGCATGTGGCGATTGGTAGGTTCCCAGGTGGCGTCGTAATAGTTTCTTTATTTGATCTATGGTCTCCCTTGCTGGTTGGCGTGTTTAATTCCAGGGAAGGAGAGAAAGAGTTATAGCTACGGTGCATGTGACGTCCCCGACTTAAAACCAACAACACTGACACCAAGGTTTGTTTCAACCACCAAAATGCTTGTTTGCTTATCACAGGTGTTTTTTTTTTTTTTTTTTTTTTTTTTTTTTTTTTTGCATTTTTACGAATAGTTCTGTGGAAATCAAGATTACTTTCCAACACTATAATATAAAAATATAACAATTTTTTTCTACACGTTTTTGTGGAAAATATAACATATATTTGAAGTAGCAAGTACTATAGAATTCATGTTTGTTTTAAACATGGATATATATATAAAATTAATTTCGTATGTTGTATGTAATAATATGTTGTGGACGTGACAGTATTTCACTTTTAGCGTTACGAAATTTGTTTTACTGTGTATGGCCACACATATGCGCTGTTGCTCTAACAAAATATTTTTATTAACNACATATGCGCTGTTGCTCTAACAAAATATTTTTATTAACCAAACAAAAACTTTAATGTTACAAAATCTGCTCTCGGGTTTACTGTTAACGTTTATTAAAATTGGTTTTTTTTTTGCCTTGTGCAAAGAAATAATTGGCCGAAACAAACATTTCCCTTGGCGAATGGCGCCGTTTAAATGGCTGTTTACGCACAGTATGATAGAAGATAAAATAATTTTTTACAAGAATTTTACTTAGGCCTGTACCTTGGATAAGACGCGATACCGTGCTTTGCTGGTGACTGTACGCGCCTTGCTGACTTTATTTGCTACCAGGATCCTGCGTTAGTCACAAGCCAAGCCCAAGGAAATAATGCTCGTTTGACTCGCATCACCACTGTCCCAGCTGGAGACTATCTCGCATTACAGAATCTCTGCACACGTCCATTCGTACACTCCACGCAAAGATGGTAAACGTCTATATTTGAATCATACTTCTCGTGTCNCATCTCTGCACACGTCCATTCGTACACTCCACGCAAAGATGGTAAACGTCTATATTTGAATCATACTTCTCGTGTCCTTCAGAAGCTAACGAGGAAACGAAGCATACTTCAGTTGCGAGTACTCGTATCGAGTACTCGTATTTGGTTTTTCTTCTGCATCCAGGATGCTTCTGTGATATTTCATCTCGGTTGATTTCTTTCCCTCTTCATTCTGCCTTCCCCGTCATTCGTCTCGCTGTACAAGCCGCTTTGATATTAGCCGCCACTGCTGTCTTGGAACGCCCGTAGCCGGAAACTCATAACACAGTTATTTCTTGCAGCTGTGTGTGTGTCTCTTGAAAGCCAACGAGGGTGTAAATGAGGTGATAATAGAGCAGCGCCGGAATGCAAGGGGCGGGTGAAACGGGAGATCCCCGAGAAAACCCCGCCGACCAGCTGCATCGTCTGGCACGATTCCCATGTGCGAAACTCCGGGAGTGGCCCGGCTGGGGATTGAACCCTGTGCTACTTAAAGAAGTTTGTGCGAATGCTTGTGTCTCAGTAAATATAGTATGCTCAGGGAATACGACTTTTTGCTAGAAACAGTAATAAAAAAAAGACATCAATCCATCGGAGCCCATTGATTTAAGAAAGGCTTGTTCCAGCCAGCATAATACGTGTTTGTAACGGGACAAAAATATATTTAGTTGCCCCAAGAAAATATTTCGTTGAGTAAAGAAAGCTTGAAAAGCAACAAAATTAATTTCGTTTATCTAATAAAATACCTTCTTGAATTAACAGAACATCTGTGCTGAGCCAAAGGAAATTAGCCTGTCAACAAAATATTTTTAATTGAAGCAACTGTATTTATTTGTTTGGCCACTCATTTGATTACTTCGGTTCAAAAATACTGCTCCAGTCTTAGTTTGTAATTTTTTTTTGTGACATGTAGGATGGTAAGTGTTTTTTTTTTAGGGGATTTGTGGATGTTTAATAATGATATGAACATCCTAATAAAACAAGTTGAACAGGAAACTAAAAAATAAAGCTGTAAAACTTGAAATAATTATCTACTCACATTGTCCAGTGTTTGAAATGGATGCATATATAAAACGTCACATTCTCATCAGTGGTCGGTTTGGCTGAGGTTACTAGGGCGTAGTGTTCGAATGCAAATTGTTTACTTTCAAATCTCAGGAGGGCTTAAATTTTTTTTTGCAGTGAAACTTCTTTGGGTGCAAGGTCATATGGTATGAAACGTTTTGCAACGTTTGTGACCCAAAAAATACTGAAGATCTGCACTCGGGTAGATAGAGAATAAGAGAGAGCTATGTTGTATACCTAATAATCGCCAAAGAATTTTTTTTCCTACCGAAACCGTTTAATGTTCGTAGAGCCTAACAAAATATTTAGTTTCACCAAACAAATCATAACTTGGTTTAAGCAACCAAATAAGAACAACAAAATATATTTGGTTTCAACAATAAAATATTTCGTTTTCTCCTTTGTTTTATTCAACAAAACCTCTTTTTCTCGGTGTATTGAACTTGAAAAATAGGGTTTGGGCAAGTATGAATAAATGTAAGGAGAACAAGCCTTGTTCACATTTATATAGGAAAGTTCGAAAATACACTGAAGAGCCAAGACAACTGGTATAGGCGTGCGTATGCAAATAACAGAGGTATGGAACCAATCAGAGTAACGCGATGCGGTCGGCAGCTAGATCGGTTACTGCTGCTACAATGGCAGGTTATCAAGATTTAAGTGAGTTCGAACGTGGTGTTATAGTCGGCGCACGAGAGATTGGACATAGCATCTCCGAGGTAGCGATAACATTTGGATGTTCGCGTACGACCATTTCACGAGTGTACCGTGAATATCGGGAATCCGGTAAAACCATCACATCTTCGACATCGTGGTCGCTAGGAGCACAGTGCTGTCGTGGATGTGAAAGTCATGGTTCGCTGTGGTCCGAGTTTCGCCGCTATTAAATACAAGTTCCAGTTATTTTTCAACTGCGTGAGTGCGGGATTTAATACGAATTTTCCGCTACAGTTTACATAAATTCAGTTGAATTATCGTTACGGTACGAAATAAAATGCATATCAATTAGTAAATTCTACAAGTAACTATTATTTATGTATCTTATCCCTTTAGCTATTAAAGATTTTCTTGCCTAACTAATAATATAAACCAAGTGAGTTGAGTTCAGCGTTAATCCAATTACCACACATCGTTATGCGTACTTCTGACTGGGTTAGTCTTTCTCAGGCAGTATTTTTACCCCAAATGTATGTATTTATATGGTGTCGTTTGTGGCTTTTCAGATGGTAAGGACTGTTATATATACACGATGTATCGCAAATTAGACCGACAAACATCGGTGGCAGGTTAATCGCGAAAAAAGGTATATTTTAGATACATCCTGTGTGTGTATATATATATATATATCCTGTGTATGTATATATATACATATAATATATTATAAACACCAATCATCAACTCAAGTAGTAAACATTTTCGTCTGGTAAAATTATGAAATATGTTGAAAACAGGCAAACCCACTTAATGACGTTTACAACAACAAAATCTTTAAGTATACGTTGGCCAGTATTTTTTTTTTTGTGGTGTTCAACATGAATGCATTCAGTTTTATGCTATCTCGTTGAAACTTAACGATATTCGATCTGGTGATACCGAAATCCGATTCTCCGTAAACCCAACTGTGGGGAAATTGGGGCACAGTTTCCAAATCATTCTTTTGGTGGATCGTAAACGTTTGGGAGGTAGTTGTGGACGTAAATATAGTGTTCATAGTTATAATTTTTTCATAAAATTCATTCTTATAAACCGGTAGCTCGCCATAAACAAACAGTCGTGATATTGCGTGCCGGTAGTGATTATCAGAAGTCTTATTAAACGATAATATCTTCAATCTCTTCTCGTTTTTTGTGTAAAAGAAACTTCTCATACGCATGCGCAGGTAACATTTGCATTTCGTGAATTATAATAGTTCCGGTGTTTCGAAATACGATTAACAGTAATTTTAAAGGGGTTTTACTCGAGCGTGTGTTGTCGTGTATTTTATTTCATTCGCGTGTCTCTCCAGAACTCCTAAAGGTAAACTGCTTGCATGTTAAACAGTCTTTATATGGCGGTTTTGTAGCGTTCCGTGTATACAGTAGCCGGAGGNCGCACTCCTTTTTCATAGCTCTCCACGCTTACGATTTTCGTGTAATTAACGCAGTTACGGCGCTTTCTCGCATCTTTAATTAAGTCCGCGATGACCGACTCACCGTACCGGAACTGAATTTTGTGTGCACGGCGGTCGACAGTCGGAAATTACACGGCTATTTTGATGAGGTACCGGGCACTTTTGTACACAAACGTTACAGATACGAAGTTATAGTATAGGCTGTTGACGGTAAACTGAACATTTTTATGTACGTTGTGTATTCTTCCGCACGTACTTGTGTAAAACTACCATTGTCACGAGCCTGATAACTTTATTCACGCGCCGGCCAAGTAAAACTGTAAATTTATTAAAAAAAGTAAATATGAAAAAAAAATTGCTAATTCTTACACTTAATGTATTAAAAATGAACTGAAAGAAAAAAAAATTATAATTTCAGTAACTAACACTTTTAATTCAACGTAAAGACGTGGAACTACTTTCCCTCCGGCGTTACCAACTTTACTTGGCGCGCATCAGTCAGTGTGCCTGTTAAAATACACTCTTTTGCAAAAAAATTATTTACCCGGAGGGTACGATCGCAAGGGCGCGTAAGTGGGTACAGGCACAGGATATGGTAGTATGTGCTTATACAAAAAAAACATCAAGCTATTGTCCCACACCAAGCATGTGTTGCAGGGGAACAACACATGCAGGGTGCACTTAGTATGGTGTAGGACCACCATACTTGTTGATTATATCAACAGTTTCGTCATCATAATTATTTTCAAATTACCTCCTGAAATCGTCTGCCAACGACGAAATATTTTTAACTAGCTGTGCCCGCTGCTCCGATCGCGTGGACTACACAATTATTGTTTAGGTTTCTTTTTAATAAAGTTGAATTTTACTTGGTGTTAATCTTATATACTCTATACATATTATAAAACTCAACGTCTAGGTGAATTAAATGGTAAAAACACTTATCAGTGTTTCTCTGTTATAGATAGATATATGCTACCGCGGAGTTATTTTTTTTTTTTTTTTTTATTCTACACAAATCTTTTTTACATGATATTGTTCCATCTTTAACGATTTAGACAGCGTATTGCAAGAGAGCGCGCTGGCGGCAAACTTTTTTCCGACTTGATTCACTATTATCGTCACTGCTTATTCCTTATGTCACTTTACGTAACAAAATATATACTTAAACCTGGTCAAAGAACATAACTACGAATTACGAATTTAAAAAAAAAACACGTCAATCGGATACGTGGTTCTCAAGTGATAAGCGCACAGACAGACAGACAGACAGACAGACAGAGAGAGAGAGAGAGAGAGAGACGTTGAGTTTTATAATATGTATAGAGTATAGAATATTAACTCTTAAGTAAAATTCAACTTTATTTTAAAAAAAAACCTAAACAATAATTCTGTAGTCAAGGCGAGCGGAGCCGCGGGCACAACTGGTATGTAAATAAAACTACCCCTAATGAAATATTGCTGTTTTTGGTTGTGTAATGTAATCACCTACAAACAAGTTATATTTTGAAAAGATTGAGGCAAGAAGTCTATAGTCCATTCCGGTTACTTCCAACTTTTCTGAAGCCCTGCTAAAGTTCTACTTCCAAGATATTCCTCCGCCTCATGCAAATTAAGCTTAGCCTAGTCTAGAAAATTACACCAGAGGGACAACTCACCGTATTCTTGCGCACTCTGGTTTAATAGTCGTTTGTATAAGAACTATTTCTTACTAAGAATTACCAAACACACCTACTTTCTCTCTGTTTTTATTCATGTAAATTATAAGTGAAATATTATAATTCACATATAAAATATAAGGGAAAGTGAAGTTTAACCAAAAAAAGGAAATACTTTTATGTCAACAGAAGTATAAAACGCTTATGACACATTCAGGAAGCAACCAAACACGCCATGTATATAGGATGATTTTTCAAACGTTGTGTTTAAAACGTTCGAATATACCGCGAATAGAGAATACAATCAGTTACAAATACTTATTGCTAACATGAAGTAGATACCAACAGATCGATCACTGTTTATCAACCCAGGAGGGTGATGCCTGTGCTGGCTGAAAAGTGGAGGGGAGGCCGCCCCCTTAGTCGGCTTGTACTCGACGTCTATGCATACCATTTCAGCAGGCGTTCCGAAACGTTTCTCCGAGAGTAGAGTGAAGTTACAGAGAGTGACAGCTGAGGAAAGCAAAAGTAAACTTGGTTTTGGAACGAGCGTGATGTAAACAGTGTGATGCGTTTACAAACATTTAGGGATTAAGCGACCAATGTAAACACCAAAATATATTTATCACTTTCTCAGAATTCTTTATTTTCCAAAAAAAAAATAATTATCGACATAAACAGCTTTAATTACCATAAGTTAATCTTGAACATTATGTTTAAATATTCAACCTTCATACAGAAGTGAACTTCTAATTAAAAATATGTACACTGAAGAGCCAAAAAAAAAAAAACTGGTATAGACGTGCGTATGCAAGTAACAGAGGTATGGAACCAATCAGAGTAACGCGATGCGGTCGGCAGCTAGATCGGTTACTGCTGCTACAATGGCAGGTTATCAAGATTTAAGTGAGTTTGAACGTGGTGTTGTAGTCGGCGCACGAGAGATGGGACATAGCATCTCCGAGGTAGCGATAACATTAGGATGTTCGCGTACGACCATTTCACGAGTGTACTGTGAATATCGGGAATCCGGTAAAACCATCACATCTTCGACATCGCTGCGGCCGGAAAAAGATAGTGAAAGAACGGTACAAACGACGACTGACGAGAATCATTAAACATGACAGACGTGTAACCCTTTCTCAAATTGGCGCAGATTGGATTTGTGGACTGCCCTGCAGGATTCACGGTGTGAATTGCCTCCTGCATACCTTCAGACATTATTCGAGTCCATGCCACGTCGTCTTGCGATACTTCTGCGTCCTGGGGGGGGGCAGGGGGGTCCTACACGATATTAGGCAGGTGTACCAGTTTTTTGGCTCTTCAGTGTATTTTAACACTCGTCATTTGTAATATTCCCGTGTGTGTCTGTGACCAGAATGTCCGCATTTCCTTGCAGTTTTATTTAATTCTACTAAACTTCGCGCCATTTTCAGTTTACCCCTCGTTACTCGCTGGAATAGAGCTTGCAGAAGTTCTACTGTGGCAAGATGCTCGGCAGTTTTGGGACACTGCCGCGAGCAAGTGAAATATCTAATCATTGCGTTTTGGAATGGAACAGCCAAGGAGAAACGTTAACTCGCAGAGTAACCTTTTTGGAACAGCCAAGGAGAAACGTTAACTCGCAGAGTAACGTTTTGGAACAGCCAAGGAGAAACGTTAACTCGCAGAGTAACCTTTTTGGAACAGCCAAGGAGAAACGTTAACTCGCAGAGTAACGTTTTGGAACAGCCAAGGAGAAACGTTAACTCGCAGAATAACCTTTTTGGAACGCCGCCGTAGCTTCTAACCTGAACTACGACGGGAAAGGGGGGGGGGATATAACAGTAAAAACTTCTCGACATAAACTAATTGTAATATTACAAGCAATTTATGAAGTAGAAAATAAGTTTCTACTGGGACAGGTGTTTGAGATTTTTTGGCAGCGGCGGTACCTGGATCCTTGCGTTTTATTTCTTTTAAATGTTATTTATTGAACAGGAAATTTGTACAGACATGGAAATAAACAAACAATACAGTACAAAGAGTGACAACATTCGACACACTGAAATGTGTAATAATTAACGGAGAACATCCGTAATGGCTGTAACAAAAACAAAACAAAGCACATCAGACCAAAAAACTAAACAAAATCTCAAAATTGACAATAGTAATATTAATATTTATAATAATAACGAAGGATAAGGATATGACAGTTGACCAACGACATTGAGATGACTAGTGCATGGATGGACCAGAAGTAAGTAATTAGAAAAGACCAAATCGTGACAAAGTAACAGTGATCAACTGTCAACTGTGACAAGAGAGAAGTTGAATTGCTTCTCACGCTGCCCTGTGACAGCGACAATGGACGGAAGCTAAAAGATTGTCAAGTGCAAAACATTTTACCACTATGGGAGTGACGGATGGATAGGTAGTGTTATTAATGGTAAAAAACCAGAAAAGAATAACGAACGGGAAAGGAAAAACAAGTGTGACTGTTAGGCGTGATATGAGGTGCCATGATAATGCTATGGTAGGGATCCTTGCGTTGTTCCGGCCTCAATATTTTTCGCCCAGCGGTCCGTCCAGGTAGCCGTTCCTCCGAGACGCGCGCGATTGTCAACTGTCAAGAATGTGACCTTCTTATATGGTACACAGTATAAGCGTGGTCTGCGGCACCATGGTACTGATATAGTAGGGATCCTTGCGTTCCGGCCTCAATATCTCCCGCCCAGCGGTCCGTCCAGGTAGCCGTTCCTCCGAGACGCGCGCGATTGCTGATGGACAGGCCTGGTTTGCATGCCGGGCTGGGGCTCCAGTATCCCTGTATCGAGTTAATTCGGGGCTTTGTTGGAGTTAGCAACCTGTAATTACAAGATTATGTACTGGACGAGCAGATGAGGCACGATATGTTGGGAGGTGGGGTTCCGGCCGAGAGATAAGGAAGTGGCGTACAACACCGCGAGCAACAACCGCTCATGTCGCACGTATAGGCCGTTCACTGTTAATATAGCACTTTTGATATCAACCTTTGAAAAATGCCACGGTAAAGTGAGCAGTTTCGAAAGTCGACTCATTTGGAATAATAGTCAATAAATATATTTTGTTTTAGCATTAGACGTTAACTTCCGAGTGCGGAAGGACATACACCTGTGTTTATTACTTACATGGAAATATTTATTTAAAAAGGTGGTTAAAGGATAAAAAAAAATGGCTGAAAGGAAACAGTAACTGTCGCCTCAAAAGTGTTCACTTTACCGCGAACAGCTTATACCTGTGCGTGGTAAGGTTGGTAACGACGGAGGGAAAGTAGTTCCATGTTTTACAATTTAAATTTAAAGAGTTAGTATAACATTTGTGAATACTGAAATTATATTGTTTTACCTTCTGTTTTTTTTTCCCATGCATATAAGTGTAAGAATTAGCAGTTTTTAAAATATTTACATTCCTAATAATTTCACAGTTTCCCTTGACCGACGCAAGAATAAAGTGATTAGGCCCATCTCAATGTTGATTTTACACACGGTGGAAGAATACACAATGTGCATAGAAGTTGATCTTAAGGGGCCCGCCTGCCTGGCGCTCAAGCTGCATTGCAGAGTGTTTGAAATCCAGGTTGTTTTTTTTCCACGTAACTATTAAACGTGCGTCCGCTGTGCTGAACTACGATAAGAACACACACTTCAGATTAATTTCAAGACGTCGAGAACATGAAGTCAGTACAAGATGTGATTCGACAATCTCAAGGTAGCCATTAATTATATATTCCTTATTGGTGCCGTTGGCTGTATACTGCGCCTGTTTCACCAGGAACTATTCAGATTATAAGAACTTCGATACCTCGAATCTCGTGCTGGCTATTTGGCTGCACGCAGCAGGTCGATTGCGTTTCTATTTTTGCCCCGTCACAAGAAAGACGCGCCATAGTTATGACCATTAACGGAAAAAAATGTCACCGCGTATATTTTTATGACGCGTCATAAGTGTGACAGCAACGTCTTATCTGCTACACCGAAATTTGCTCGCCATAAGTAAGACATCGCCTTCATAACACACTTATGTGATGCACGTTGATTTATACTGTATGAAAAACCATTGTTGTTAGTTCCAAATCCTTACTTAAGGCCCCCGTCTACCTGGAACTTTTTCACACGTCTAGGCCGAGAAGCGCGCGAGCGATAAGGGCGACACTGCCACGCGCATCAAGTACGCCATCGCCGCTAAGCGCAAGGCTCTGAACTGGCGTGCAGTGTTCTCGTCGTGCTGCGTGTACCTATGGGACTTTCAGCGGTGACCATATTATTTTATTAGTGGGAAGTCTTTAGGAAGGTTCAGTGCAGGCCCCTATAGTAGTTTTGTATGTATCTGATGCGTGCATTTTGAGCTACAGCGCCTTGGAAAGGCCGTTTTTAGCGGTTTTGGAGTACTCTGAATTGATGTTTCTAACGTACGTGATATTTTGAAAGTACTTAACAGCTCTCGTCTGAAGTGTGTGTTCTTTTCGTAGATCAGCACGTTGGACGCACGCTTAATAGTTTCGTTGAAAAACGTGTATTAGGAACACTCTGCAACGCAGTTCAAGCGCCAGGTAGACGGGAGCCTTAAACTGATGCGGCTCTGTTACAAAATAATTGACTATCGCAGATTTCAAAGCGTTGTATCTCAAAACACACGCGTTATATACACACTAAAGTACTCTGGGGACATGCACTCAACCTTACTGCAGACTTATAATCAATAAAATGACATGGTCGCCGCTGAAAGCCTCGCAGGTACACGCAGCACGACGAGAACACTGCACGCCAGTTCAGAGCCCTTGCGCTTAGCGGTGATGGCACACCAGCATCGCGTGCCAGTGTCGCCCTTATAGCACTTGCGCTTTTCGGCCTCAAATGCTCCGTAAGCAGGGCTTTCAAAAGTGCTCAGTTTATTACGAACAACCTATAACGTCACTTTACGTCGCTTTTACCTGGACTTTTTTTTAACGCACGCCGGCTGCATGCTCAAGCAGACGCTTGTGCGTTGTTTGTAAATGGGAATAAACTGTAATTAGCGTTTATTGGGAAACGCTAATAAATTCACCGAAGTTTTTAATGGAGATGTAGGGAATGTGGTTGGTGGTTTCATTTTTTACTTACGCTACGGAATACGTGTTTTATCCTGGAATATTTATTTTTTTGTATACCTTGTCATGAATATTGAAACATGAATTCATCTGCAGGACGATAATTATTCGAGGAATTACGTGATTGAAACTCTTTTAGGGGGGTTAATAAGGGGAGTTATTAATTTTCAACAATAATCAGAATACCGTTAAACGAATGCAATCAACAGTCAAATGGGTGTTCTTTATTTTTTTAACGTGAGACGGCGACGTAATCCCTAATGTGCCTATGCGGTCACGTGAGGGGCAATGATCTTAGGAAATACAATTTCCGGAGCTTTTATTGGCCGAATTCTGTGATGCGACCTACCCTACGTGTTCAGGTCCTGTAAGCCTATTACATTTGTAGACTGGTTGCTATTTACATATGCATCCTACCCAGGGGGACGAAGAATATAGTTTATTACCGAGCATATTAGGCATTTTTTTAGGCATAAAACTTTTCTGAGTGTGTGGGATGAACGCTGAGGCATGCATTGTAATTCAAAGCTGAAATATTTTGCACCTTATTTGGAAAAATAAAGTTTCTTACAAAACAATAAGCTATGCTATACGCAACTCGAAATATTTTACGTAAAAATCGTCGTAAGTAACAGTCAAATACAGTGCGTAAAAGTTATTTTCAACAACACACTTTCTTTAGTAGGTCTACTGGTAATATTTATGTATAATTAATTATGGATATTGTTTACTGTTTTATAATTTATAATGTTTTAAAATGACGTATTTATTATCAGAGTTCGTTGACCACTTTGAAAACGAGAGAGATTATAAACGGAAATTCCAGATACTTAACAATGACGAAGAAATTTTTTAAAAACGTAAATGACGTAATCTGAAGGAATATTTATAGTTTATAAAAGGAATTTATATGAAATAAAGCAAAGCTTGAAAAATACGCTCTGGGAGGAAAGTCGTTTTTTTTCTGGTACGGAAAAAAATTATTCTGGCATAACCAAAATATAAAAAAAACATTTCCTTCCGGAAGGCGGGAAGGGGGGGATCGCCCCTCCCCCTTTTTCTTCCATTTATTGCCACACTTATCTTACCGCACCCTTTAATGATGTGATTGAAGTACGCTAATGGTTATAGAAATGAATCGGTGATTCGCGTTTTCTTCGTGCAATGTTGTTGTCGAGTTTTGAGGCATGTGCGATACAAGTTTCATGGTATTAAAAATTACAGGTCACCGTATCCAGACTACCTCGCGAATCGCCATCATCATCATAATGGTGACTGTGGAAACGGCGGTTACATTTAGCGTCCGCGAAGGCGTTGCTTCTAAAATTTTAAACTCCGTGAATTAAAAAAAAAGAGGAAATTTTTTTTACTTTGTTACGAAGTGATGTTATATTTAACTTGTGATTATTCCAATCATTCTGTTTCCAGCGTAGAAACGCGAACATCTGGTACGCATGCGACACTAGCGCTCACCTGGTGGCGAAAATGTTCCCTTCGCAAAACTTTAAGCGTTGATCTTCTCAAGCTGTGGTAGTGAAGGCAACCAGGATGCCCAGGACTGGTACAGTTAGCGTGATTGTTGCAGCTGACTTCCAAGTGTACCGTGGCTCGTTTCTGTACTTGCTACCAACAACTCTTTGTAAACTGGTTCGCCAAATATGTTCTTGTAACTGAACAGATGTCATATTGTATATTCACAACACGTTATTTTAGATAACATACAGAACTGTTTATGTAGCTCAATATTTATAATCAGGGGCAGAGATATTTCGCGAAAAGATTTCGAGACAAGATACAGTCCAAAGCACTGCAGGGTCGTCCAGGTTCTTTGATTGGCTGAAAAATGTTCTGACCCGTGTTAACCATTTGCGCACGAATCACGAAGGTTCAGTGTCGGAGTTACTTAGTCCTGAGTGGCTTGGTCAAAGAGGGACACGGCACCAGCAGCCAATGGAGGTATAACAACAGCTGAGGTGTGTATATAGCATTGAAGTCTACTGTGCGCTCCGATTTTTACGCGAAAAGTCACTGGCCCTATTTATAATAAAATCGAAGTCTATATCACTTGCTAGTTAGAACTCAATATTAGTTTCACACGTCCCCCGCTAAGATTTTGAGAAATTTAGTCTACGTTATTTGTAGTGTTATAAAAATATATATTGGCAACCAGTTGCCAAAGAATTCCTTGTACAAATACAGAAATGTTTTACAGTGTGCGCGGACAGTTGCATTGGTACAGGTTTCTATACGCTGTTTGCGGTAAACTGAGCTTTTTTAGAAAGCCCCGCATACTGTTTGCTTGCTTGCTTATTGTGTATTCTTCCGCCATATGCAAAACGGACATTTCCACGAGACTGCTCACTTTATTTATGCGTCGGGCAAGTGAAACTGAAATATTTAGAAAAGTAGATGTTTTACAAACTTGCTAAGTCTTACACTTACATGCATTAAAAAAAACTGACAGAAAAATAAGTTATCCCAAGTATTCAAAAATGTTTTCTTGGTACTTTTTAATTCAACGTTAAGACATGGAACTAGTTTCCCTCCGACATTGCCGACTTTACTGAGGCATGCAGGTCAGTGTGCCCGTCAAAATGTAAACAGATAGGAGAGGAGAAAGATTTGGGCGGCTCTTAACATCGAGGTTCTTTAGTAGGGATGTTGAAAAAATTTCCAAATATAGAAATGTCTATATTATATCAACTATATATCGATATAAATCGTCGATATATTTCAACGATATTTTACCGTAATAAATATCTTTTTCAGGTATCGGAAATAAATATTTTTGAAATGCTCTTTTAATAAACTCTGTTTTGAATACAAAGATTGAATTAAAAAATTACTATGTTTTCTTTGGCAATATGCACCAAAAACAAGTGCCACATCTTCCTACAAAGTCTCGTGTCCTCAATATGTAATATTCCAAGCAATTTTACATTTGTCAAGCCTCAATACCTAAAATAAAAGGACTCCGGTGTACTGAAAATCGATATTTTTCTTTCGATATATCTTTTCGTAAAACGATACTTTTATAAATAACGAATATATATAATATCGATATTTGTTCGCTATATCAACAACATCCCTAGCCTTAAGAGCCGATGAGCGTGAAGTGAGGTGAGTATGGAGCAGCGCCGGAATGCAAGGGCGGGGGAAACGGAAGGTACCCGAGAAAACCCGCCGACCAGTGTCATCGTCCGGCTTGGTTCCCACGTGCCGGGAGTGGAATCCGGTTCGCCTTGGGGGGGGGGGAGTCTCTGTGTAGCATATGCTCTGTGCTGCTTCCTTGAGATGGGCCTAGTAGGTATATAGCTGCGAGGCGCAGGGCCGGAGGAGTTTGACGAACATCACTGGAACCCCGGTCGGCCGCTCGACGGCGCGGCGCCTGCATATTCATAGCCGGTCATCGCGTGCCCTTAACGGCCGCCCCCTCCCTCTCTCCTAGCCAACCGTCGGCAGGGCAGAGCTCGCGTGCGCCGGGTCTCCCTCGTACCCTATCTCTCCACGCGGCCGCCGACGTGGACCGGTAGTGGCACTGGAGTCTCCGTTCTCAACATGAACGCACACTCGGCGAGCCGAATGTCGTCGTCGCGAGCAAGAGTGAAGAGAAATTGAGCAGCGACCAGTGAGATAAAAGTAGTGTCAGGTTTCCCTCTCGTGAGATTGTTAATCTGCAGACTGAAAATATTGGTGAAACCCGAAGGAATTAATTGAAGCATCCGAAGTGTGTGGGAATCGAAGAAGTGGATCGAACCGGGAAGAAGTGGATCGAACCGGGGAAGAAGTGGATCGAACCGGGGAAGAAGTGGATCGAACTGGGGAAGAAGTGGATCGAACCGGGAAGAAGTGGACCGAACCGGGAAGAAGTGGATCGAACCGGGAAGAAGTGGGTAGAGAACCGAATAAGTGAAAATAAAGGAAAATGTATAAATTGGCGTTGGACAGAACATGAAGCCGAGAGCAGCCAATGGGTCAACGTGTAGGTAATTCTTGTTTGTTTCTTGTTGGTATCGGATTTCAATACCGACGCATTTTACAAAATTGTAGGCACCGTTTGGACTAAATGTATGTCTTAGCGGTCGTCGAATTCCTCTTTTTCTACAATAGAAATTGTTTTTCCATGCTAAAGTTAGCGTTAACTGTCCGCTTTGAGTAAAATGAAAGTATTATTTAAAAAGCTTAGCAAATTCCACTGAAGCAGCTACAATGTAGAGGCAAGCGAAACTACATAAACTTCATGCGTCAGTTAGTAATTACAAGTGACTTAACCACCACTACTGTTTAATTAGTTTCAGCTCATTCATTTAACATTCTAAATAATTGTAAACATGTACGGTTTGAATTTCAAATGAAAATAACAGAGTGTATGATTAATATCGAGATGAAGTTTGGGTAGTGTATGGTTGCATGGAAGCCATAACGAATTTCTTACGTTTTTGTTTGCCATGGAACTTATTTCGGATGTATACACGTTTTATTAGACTTTTATTTCGCGAATGCTTAGCACACAACTCGGTAGATTATGTGTACTTAATCGCGATTTTGTAATTTTCGTTACAATATTAAAAATTTCTTCTAAACTTCCTGAACTGTAATGGACATTTTTAAACTATAGTTCTACATGCTCGCTGCTCTTCTTCGCTTCCCTTGTCTCGTCTTGCTCGCGAGAGCGAAGGAATATGTGTAGGTTAGGCGAGTGATATCCAAGAAGCGCGTGGAGATTTACAAAAAGAAGCTGTCGCTTGCCGCCGTGATAAGTCTATCGCAACTCGTGTGATCCTGGCCTTGGGCGGATTGAATTTCTAAGGTTATCTTTGAAATGATATTCTGGTTCATCGCTCTTGCCTTTTGTCAGCGAGAAACAGGGCACGAGGAACTTTCCAGATCGGGCCAACGAGACTGCTTATGCCGCGACGGGCCTCCCAGCCGACAGTTTGAGAGTTTCGAGGGTTGTACGACATTAAGCGCCAGGTGTGCGAAGACGGCGAAGCAACGAGCCAGCAGAGCGACGAGCGGCGGCGAGAGTGAAGTCTGCGGACTGCGAGCATCGGTACAGTGAAGAGTGAGACTGATGGGTGGGACTACTGTACTGGATGCGTGAGTTTAAGACATTTTGTAATGATGGCAACAGAGAGACTGAACATGTGTTAATAATGAGTGTGAATTAAGTGACTACAATACAGAAACATCGAGAAGAACTTTTATTAGAATTTAGATAGACCTTTTTTTTTGTGCTCAATGAGAATAACACCGTACAGTTTTTGTAAAAAATTTACATGAAACACCAACTTACAACATACACTCTCGTTTTAACCAGTCATGCCGCCAAAACCAAACTAAAGCTCATTCATATAAGCGAAAGTAGTTAATAAAGCAAAATATCGAATTTGTTATCAACACCGTTCTTAAAATTAGAATAATAATTAACATTGGCATTGCGTGAACGAGGAATTAATTATCGTTGAAATTTAATTCATATGGCGAATTAAAACATTTGCTATAATAAATTTTCACGTTGGTATATAGAGAGTTACAGTATTTTTAATAACGCTAGCGTAGGGCATATATTCAGTGTCGCCTCGCTGGTCCCGGAGATCCATGCCGATCCCGCCTTCGCCTCCAGAGCTAGCCGAGTGTTATTAATTACAGTGGTTGTGCAGCTCATTAGCAGCCCCTGCGCCCCTCCCTTCTTACATAAACCTGTCTGCTTATCTCACCTCGCATATTATTACCGCCCCGATAACGCTAATAATAAATAAAAATCTATTACATATCTACGATTTGGGCGAGGAGCAGCGTCGACGGCGATTACGAGCTCTGGGCCTGGGCGGGCGGGAACAACCCACGTGGGCGCGGGTGGCCCAGCTACAGGGTGTCCCACAAGTGGCGTCTCTCTCGTGCCGGGGTCGTGGTGGCCGAGCGGTTAGCCTGCTCGCCTCCCTCCAAGGCCTGGCCTCTCCCGGATCTTCGCATGTTGGAATCGTGCCGGACGATGCCGCTGGTCGTGCGGGTTTTCTCGGGGTATCCCGTTTCCCCCCGCTCTTTCATTCCGGCGCTGCTCCATACTCACCTCAATCACCCTCATCGGCTCTCGAGGCCTCGCTGTTAAGAGCCGCCCAAATATCTTCACTCACTCACTCACCCCACTAGAGGAAACACAATTTTATGTAATGAAAAAAAAAAACAGTGGTCCAGTGTACCCATTTCCTCTAGCTCCCTTGAACAAAATGCGAAGCCTTTAGGCTCCCGCCTACCTGGGGGTTTTCTTTCGCGTTTAGGGCCGAGAAGCGCGGGAGCGATAAGGACGACAATGCCACGCGCATCATGCACGCCATCGCCACTAAGCGCGAGGCTCTGAACTGGCGTGCAGTGTCTTCGTCGCAATGCGTGTAACTATGGGGCTTTCAGCAATGACCCTATTATATTATTGGATGGAAAGTCTGTAGGAAGGTTCAAAGCAGGGCCCTTAAGTAGTTCTGTGTGTATCTCACCCGTATATTTTGATATACGTGTCACTTGTAACAGTTAGCAACACTTCAAATACTCGAACTTAACTAGAACCTGACAGGGGTTCGAGCTTACTTGTATAGACTATTGATGCCGTATCTTGAACTACCGAAGTGTGGTAGCAGCGCGTTCAGCGTCGCTGCCTACAATATTTCTGACTGGTTCGAATCCTGCTTGAAAACGCAATATTAAATTTTTAAATTTCTTTCTTTACACGCTGGTAATCATAAGCATAACGAATATTAAACTTTCTCTGTGTTTCTTTATGATTAGGAAAGGCACAAAAACCCTAGAAGCAAAGTTACAGGGAGGTTTCGTAAATTCACTGAGAGTTTTGTGGAATTTTCTATAAGTCCGTTATTTAAAAAAGAATGGTCAGGAAATGTATTAATGTTTCTGGATTTATTATAACCAGTACTTTCCCGTGATTTCACGGAAAATTTTCTAACGGTCTAAGGAAGCAGACTGCGGTTTGGGCCAGGCTCATCTGAACTGTACGCAGGGTTGCCGGATTAACCACCCTGAAGTCCCCAGATCGCACAGGCGAATTCCGCATAATCCCACGCACAACTCTAAAATGCAACATTGCACAACACGTGCACACAATTATATATTATGAAACTTTTGCTGCAGATACTTAGCATACATTTCTGCAGCAAACTCATATTTTTTCTTAACATTTTATTTTGTCCCTTTAAGAACATATAGTTTGAACTTATTGCCAACTTCGTGCGATTTACGAGCGACGACTTTCTCAAATAAAATGTTCTGGGAATGCGAGGAATGAGAAACCGACCAATTTAAATACCTGTGAGTACGTTTCGCGAAAAAAAAGTTTGCTTTTGGTGAGATTTCAGTCGGAGGTGGATTATTCCGCACAAAACCCACACACCAACAATAAAAAAAATCCCGCACATTTTGGCAAGACTGACTCTAGGTGGCTTTTTCTCCGGCGGAAGTCACGTGTGGATTTTCTTTATCTTTCTTTCTTTCTTTCTTTCATTTTCACGGCGATGGCGGGTTATTGTCGGATACTATCTCACCCGTACATTTTTTTTCTTTGTCCAACTGCGAAACTCGATCCAAGCGTGCACTTTCGTGCTGCCTTCACGCCGGCGAACGTTTAAGGAGTAGTAAACGCCAGTCGTAAAGCGCACCCGTTAAACGTGTAGGCTTACGTAACGGTAAATATAAGTAACTGGTGTAACCCGCGTGATAATTCATGCCAAGTGGACGGCCGGTCGGTTCATACACGTTTACGTTTTGAACAGAAAGTATTTTACTGTCGCGTCGTAATTTTTCGTCTTAACGTGCTTGGAGGTAACGGGGTTACTTAGGTAGTGAAAATTGTTTGAACTATGATAAGGGGAGCGTTCCTATTGCGTGGTATTTCTTCAGTCGTTACTTCGCCACTAATCCTCTCTCTTCAGGGTCATCGTAGACGTTGGCTAACTTTTTTTCTCGCATTACTCAATAGGTACAAACCAGATTACGTGATGACAGACTGTGTTTGGAACACATTATGTTTGACACGTAATGATGTCTCATAACTAGGGGCAGTGATATTTCGCGAAAATGTTTCGAGACAAGATACAATCGAAAGCACTGTAGGGTCTTCCAGCTTCTTTGATTGGCTAAAAAAATGTTCTGGTCCGTGTTAACCATTTGCGCACGAATCACGAAGGTTCAGTGTCGGAGTTACTTAGTCATGAGTGGCTTGGTCGAAGACGGACACGGCACCAGCAGCCAATGGAGGTATAACAACAGCTTAGGTGTGTATATATTATTGAAGTCTACTGTGTGCTCCGATTTTTACGCGAAAAGTCACTGGCCCTACTCATAAGCCACTAATGAGTCTCGAGTCTTTGTAATTCTGTATTATCGCCCGAGAATCCGCCAGTAATATTTTTTGCATGCGAACTTGATGTTTTATTACATTTGCTTGTGTACAAAGTAAACTTACAGAAACTAATTCA
This sequence comes from Clitarchus hookeri, assembly GCA_002778355.1. Lineage (NCBI taxonomy): Eukaryota > Metazoa > Arthropoda > Insecta > Phasmatodea > Phasmatidae > Clitarchus > Clitarchus hookeri. Next base: position 27,290 of record NQII01003255.1, on the reverse strand, counting down.
ACACCGGTATTATTATTATTTTTTTTGTGATAAGGCTTTAATAAGCAATGTTAACTGCGTATGCAAATGTCAGCTTCGCTGTTTCCAAAACCAAGAACAAACTCGACGAAGAAAAATTACGTAGGTGAAGGTTTGGTACATCAGCTTGAAACCTCGTGTGGTTTATCTTTGCCCCAAGTTTTTTTTATTGTTGAACACTTTATAGCAGTTGTTCGTGGTGACTAAAAAAATAAGTAATTAACCTGTAATTAGGCGGCGGTGCGGTAGAAAACAATGTCCGAGAAATGGTGTTTGAATTATTGCGTTTGGAACACGCGTTGTTGAAATTACCTGTCTTCGTAGGTATAAACATTTTAATTTTTTTTTTTTAATATTTATTTAGTTTATATTGAGTGTGTAGTTTGTAAAACCGAATGATTGCAGATCATAGCATTTCAAACCTTCCTATGCAAGAAATGTTGCCGTATTTAGTTTAAGCTGCCTACCTATTGAATTTCTAAGTAGTTAAACAAAAGTACCACAGCTGTTTCTAATTTTTGTTATTTTATCTGCATGACTGAGATAAATTGATTGTGGTTTGCTCGTGTTGCTAGTTCATTTTTTTTTTCTACTCGAGAAAGGTTAACCGGCTGTTTTAAGGCCAACCGCCTTCCTGGGCATTGCAGTGTGTTTGAAATCCCAGTTTTTTATTATTAAGAAAACCATCAAACGTGCGCCCAAAATGCGTACGTACGGAAAGAAAACACACTCCAGACTAGTCGTGCATAGTTTCAAGACATCGCGCACGTGAGTTTCATTACTTCAAAGCCCTCCAACAAGACAGAAAACTGCTATCTCAGACTGCTGTTTCTCAATATACAGGCTGATTCTAAAATCATGGGACAAACATTGAGGGGTGGTAGAGCTCACTAAAACAAACAATTATTGTATAGGGATATATGGGCGGAAGTGATGCGTTGAGGCACAAACACCAAAACATAACACATTAACGGAAACTTACAATGTTCATTAGCAGCATACTAAACGAGTGATCCCGTACAGAAAATGTTAAAACAGTTGCTGGAAATGCATCCACCAACAGTCACGCATGCTTGGCGACCTCTACATATGGCGTGGTTGGCTGACAATGGTGGCGTGCGTGAAATACCCGGCGTACTTGAATCTGTTCGCCAATCACTCCACCGACGCTACCAAG
>NQII01003254.1:259556-269814 GCA_002778355.1 Clitarchus hookeri | reverse complement strand
ATGCGTCGTCACACGCCCTACGCGTCCTCTTCAGCAGTTGATTACTTTGTTGCCCAGGCGATAGGCACCACCAGTATATATTGGCCTATCGCCCCCCTTCTCCTGCGATAAGCGCCTCATCTCGCAGCAGCGTGAGAACTGCGCTGTCCCACGCTCCGCCTGACATCGATACTGCTGTGCTGTCAACAAGAACGAACTTCGCGGTCCACAAAAACTTGTTGACGCACTCACCTCCGGATAATAAACTTCTCGTATAACAAAACGGCGCCGAAGGAACTAATCTAATTAATGTTGACGCTTCAAAAAAAACCAAAGTTTGAAACGAAACACTACCGGACTCCTGATAAACGTTAACAGCAAACACGGGAAACGAGCCAGCACGGCTTTAAACTGAAAACCCGATAAAAATATTACGAAACTTTTCCGAGCTTCATACATACGAAAGAATTCTACACCCAAGTCCCGAAAATTTAAGTATATTGCGTCATTACAAGCATACAACACTGACTGCATTCCTTGTGCATTTCTATACAATAGGAGAGACAACCGTGCTTCCAGCTAAACACTACTATAGACGTTAATATTATGGTCTAAAAAAATCTATTTTGGATACACACTCAAAAATTGTATAGTAATTTAATTAATATTTGTTCAAATAAAAAATTGAGATACTATATTATGGCAACTTTTAATGGCTAAGATGACAATCGAGCTATATTTAATTGATCATCTTTTAATAACACTGCCAATTCAGTGTTTCAGTGGGTTAGCAAAAGACTGGTTTGAAATATGGAATGTACATCCGAGACCAAACTAGATTTTAAGTTTATGTATGTGACATAGTGTTCACCTTGGCTTTACTGAAAAATCGCACATATTGTGTAGTCTTCTTTTACGTGTTGGTCCGCATGNTGACATAGTGTTCACCTTGGCTTTACTGAAAAATCGCACATATTGTGTAGTCTTCTTTTACGTGTTGGTCCGCATGCCTACTTCGTACTGTATGTAAAACACCACCTGGGTGGCCATGACCCGTACAACATCTAAGCAGCCGGTAAAATATCTGCAAGATATCTCTGGACCAGTGAGTGTTTTCCTGCCAGAAACATACTTGATACTTGTGCACCTGCATTACCACCATCCTTCCCCCACCAGCCAATTGCACAGTACATCGGTGTGTAAATTCACCAGTCATTTTTAACATTTACAAATGGTTTTCTTCAACTCTTATTTTTATTGCTCAATCATCAAGTTTTAGTCAATATTTGTGTTTATAAATGTGAACATAATTTTTTGTCACAAGTTCAAAAAACTGTTTCAAAAGGGCATGTTCATAACTCACTTTTAAGCCATTAAAGAATGATGTACCAAAATACAATTCATTATCAATTCATTATAATGTAATTTCTAATTACATCTCAAGACACAGTTCACTTGTGGTTCACAATCTGGGTAAACTGGGAAGGCTATGCTCAGCTTTTGGGGAACACTAACACTCGCAAACCGTCGGTTGTTTGTACTCATGCTGATCAGGGGCGCTACGAAGCCCTTATGGCGCAGCACTGAGTGTGAGCACAGATACCAGTCGGTTGGGATCCGAACCACGCGATTGTCATGGTGTCGTCCACGTGTGTCGGATTAAAAAGTAACGTCAGCTTACTAGCGCGGTGTTGGGCGAAGCGGGTGCTCTCCCAAACACCGTCGAGATACTGTACCTTATGACCACCCCCCTATGATCTTGTCGTCGGCACAATTCTCGGCTGTTGTTGTATTGTAGTGCAGTGAATGGCCGTGAAGACCCGTGAGTTTGGGTTCACATCACTACCATGCAAAATATTATTCCATTGCACACTTTATTTTTCAAATTACCATGCTTTCAAAATGTAAAAAATTTTAACACTTTTGCAAACAATCAAAACAGTTTGATATTGGCTAACGTGCGTGTGACATAGTTGTACATGTTATGTATCGTCATCTTAATGTCAGCAAGCATGTGAATTAGTGATGGGCCGACTATGAGTTTGGTTGACTAGCCGACTGGTCTGTTGGAAAAAGGTCGACTTGTATACCGACTAGTCGGCCAAGCCGATCATTGCTTTCGGNCGACTAGCCGACTGGTCTGTTGGAAAAAGGTCGACTTGTATACCGACTAGTCGGCCAAGCCGATCATTGCTTTCGGTAATGTTCGTCGCGCCTCGCATCCCTCGCACGTGCCGCGGGTGCGGACATGAACGAACAGGTTTTGGTTTANATCGGTAATGTTCGTCGCGCCTCGCATCCCTCGCACGTGCCGCGGGTGCGGACATGAACGAACAGGTTTTGGTTTACTTTTCATTTTGTTATAGTATCGTTCACATACGGTCCGGCATTACTGAGTGTTTTTTGAAAAATAAAACAAAAGTCAGTGAATTGCATAGCTAAGCCAGTTCGTATTATAGTGAAAGTACCTACTTAATTGAAATTGAGTCATGTCGAAGAAGAAATCGCGTGTGTGGACTTTCTTTGACGAATTGGAGGTTGATTCCCGTAAAGTGAAGTGTAATCAATGCCAAACAGTTATTTCTCGTGGTGGGCAGGGGAAAACAGCAAACACTACTAGTATGACTAACCATATTAAATACAAACATCCACAGCTGATGCCTCAGTTAGTTTCTCTGAATGAATGTAGTTCATCAAATGATACACCCCGAGTACGTCGCAGTCACAGATAAAAGAATTACCTCCAGAGTTGCCTATTCCGTCAAGTCCAGTGTGCTCAGAAGTCAGTTTATCTCAAAAATACCAGCGAAGTATTGAAGAAAGTTTCGTTGTACAGTGGTCACATGAAGATTATAGATCAAGGAACATTAGTATTGCTATTGGTGAGATGATTGCTTTGGACAACTAGCCGTTGTCTATTGTTGAAAATACTGGCTTCAGAAACTTGATGAGAACAGTGAAACCAAAATATAACGTACCAAGAAGAAAGTATTTTACAGACAGCATCATGCCACATCTCTACAAAGAAACTAAATCTCAAATTCGAAAAGGACTGCCAAGTGCCGCCGCAAAGAGTCAATGATGTCTAAACACCTGTTTATATTTATTGTACCTTTGTTTCCTGAGTTTTACAGCACACTGGCTTAGTGACGATTTCAAATTTCACCATGCAGTATTACAAATGAAACATTTCCCAGAATCACATACAGCCATTAATACAAANGTGACGATTTCAAATTTCACCATGCAGTATTACAAATGAAACATTTCCCAGAATCACATACAGCCATTAATACAAAAAAAACAGTTTAGAAGAAAGTCCAACATTGTGGAATATAAACATGACCAAAATTCATGCCATCGTGCGAGATAACGGAAGAAATGTGGCGAAAGCTATTGATGACTCAGTTTTTAATGGAGTACCTTGTTTTATTCACGCATTGTAACTGGCAGTAAAATCTGCATTGAAACATGATACTATGGCACAAATACTTGTAAAATCTAGACGAATAGTTACACATTTCCACCATTCTAGTCCAGCTCAGTCAAAAATTCGTGATTTGCAGCAAGAACTTAACTTACCAGACCACCAGCTTGTGCAAGACGTATATACTAAATGGAATTCATCGTACTACATGATGTTTCGTCTTTCAGAACAAAAACAGGCTGTATCTTATTATCTGACTGAAGCATCTGGAAATATCAAAAATTTATCTACTGAAGAGTGGAAAATGCTCGGAAAAAGCCTTGAACTGCTGAAGCCATTCAAAGAGATTACCAAGATCGTAAGTTCAAATTGCTCATAGTTATCTGAAGTTATACCTCATGTGTAAACCTTGCAGAAATATTTAGAAAATTACTACGATGAAAACAATGAAATCATGGAAATAAAACGGCTGTTAGAAAATGATTTGAAGAGCAGATTTAACTTGGAGCATAACAAACTCTTTACCCTGGCAACTTTGTTGGATCCACGATATAAGCAGCAGTTTTTCGATGCTGAGGAACTTATAACCGTTAGGTCACAATTTTTATTGGAAACTCTGAAAAATAATCTGAGTGATGACGAGAGTGACGCTGACAAAGATGAAGAACCTCTTCGTATCACCACCAATGAAGACAGCACGGAAACAGCAACACATCGTAATTTCTGGCAATGCTACCATGAACTAGCCTCAAGAAAAATCGAAACTGTTCAAGATGACAAGTCAAGTGCAGCTCACGAACTGCACTCGTACTTTGCGTTACCGGTAATAAATCGCAACAATGATCCATTTGAGTGGTGGAACCGTAATAGTTCTAGATATCCCGAAATGTCGCGCCTCGCTAAAGTGTACCTTTGTTGTCCAGCTAGTTCTGTTTACAGTGAACGACTCTTCTCCGAAGCTGGTAATGTATACGAAACAAAAAGAAATTGATTACTGCCAGAAAGGGCAGAGACTTTAGTCTTTTTACACCACAATTTGCCTCTAATTAAAAAATATACTAACACTAACTAGAGTAACATGTGTACCTAAATGTCACTTTTGTTATATGATACACATAGTGATTATTTAAGGTATTCATTTTTCTTAAATTTGAAAAGGTCTCATTTAATATTATTCAGAGTTGTACCTGCTTTCTTTAGGATTTAAATTTTGTTAAAATTGTAGTCTTTTAGGTTTATGGTTGAGTTTGATTGTTTGTTAATTACGAAGGAGATGTTCCTGCCTCTAGTTTATATTTCTTTTAATAATGAATACATAGTGTTTGAAATTGTGATTCTAAAATAAATAATAAACAGGAGATTACATAATTATGTTCTTTATTCAGAGTTGTAGAAACTTGCGTTCAGAATTTATTTTTTTGTTAAACTTAGTCATATAAGTACTAACTACTAACTAAATCTTTTTATTCCTTCCTTTATTCCTATTCATAGATTATATTGGCAATTGTAAGACTGATACCAAAATAAAAATAATTAATAATGAAAGAATTTCATTTCAATCACCCTATTTTAAAAATAGCAATGTGAATAAAGTAATGGCCCGACTAGTTGGTGCTTTTTTCCGACTAGTCGCCGACTATAAATATAGCTGGATAGTCGACTTTTCCGACTAGTCGGCCACTAGTCGGTACATCGCTAATGTGAATGTATTTTCGGGCCGATTACTGTAGATTACAAAGCCACTTTGAAAAAGGNAGAATTTCATTTCAATCACCCTATTTTAAAAATAGTAATGTGAATAAAGTAATGGCCCGACTAGTCGGTGCTTTTTTCCGACTAGTTGCCGACTAGTCGCCGACTATAAATATAGCTGGATAGTCGACTTTTCCGACTAGTCGGCCACTAGTCGGTACATCGCTAATGTGAATGTATTTTCGGGCCGATTACTGTAGATTACAAAGCCACTTTGAAAAAGGAATGTAATTGTTTTTGGAAACATAGGTTTCTTCCAAAATTTACTAATACTTTTAACATGATTTTGCTTAAATTGTCGCCGCTGTCGTCGATGTTTGAAATGTAGTCTGCTTTTCAAAACACCATTTTAATACAGCAATTGGAAATGATTTTAAACTTCCCATTGTCTGTATGTTTTATGTGTTTATGTAATGAGGTCAGTAAACTAAGATATCTCGTGGGATGGCGCGAGCTCTCGGCGAGGACATGGTTCGCCTGCGCTATCCCCGGCAGTCTGATTCCAAGGGTCCTACATGCTGCACGTGCGTCGCATCGCAGGGGACCTTCATACTTTGTTCTGAACACTTAACTGCAATAGGTTAACGTAATTTACTGGAACTTTTATTTAGTTTACCAACAGTCTTCCCCGCGTTCGCAGCACCCCTCCAACAGCTTAATTTACCAACCCCAGAAGTGTAATTATTATTGTAAGTTTTGCGCCATTCTTGGCCTTTTTACACAGTAAGGGCCACTGGTAGGCCTTGTGAGTAAGGTCTGCTTTAATTTGTATTGTATACATGTAACTGTGTACACTATTCGGCAATATAATTTACTTGAGTTAACCGAAACTTCTAAGTTCTCATTTAGTGTTTAATTTCGGGCCCTGCACCTATCCAGGAAGTCATCGACGTTTCAAAGAGGTATCCTTTATTTATAAGGTAAAAAAATAATACTAAGGTGTTCTGGGGAGCCTGAATACCCCAGTTATATATTAAGATTTCCTGTAAATTTGTACCATGTGTGTCAAGGGATACAGCCACGTGGTCGTTCGGCCCACGATCCTGAGAATTCTGACTGTGTGCTCACCCAGTGAGCTGGTGCCAATTCTATTGGAAATAAGAATATTGTTTAGTATTCTAACTTTTCTTAACATAGTCGCTGGACGATGTCAGCATTACTATCTCCGACCACTTAGGTAATGTTGTTAGTTTACCATGTACCCTCATATGATGTATATATTCTTTGTTTAGCATTAGTCTTTATGTGCCTAGAGTTCCTGATGGAGCAGATTTTGTTCGACAGGTGTCCAATGGTTTGGTTAAAGGTAGTAGTCTTAGCCCCTTAATGTTTATCTTGTATACACAAGACATCTTATTTCACATGGGCTCCCATGATCGTTCTATTCAGGATGCTGATGGTATTGTTCTTTGGGTTGAATGGATTTCCTAGGACAAGGCTTGTACTTCCTTGACTACGACCCTTGATTGCTTATCATTTTGTTTGGATGACCATGATTTTAATCTTTCTGTGGATAAGAGTCGCGGCGTGTATTTCATGCATAAATGGTCCCCATCGCCGCTACCTTCTCCAACCAACAGAGGTTCTCTTCTTCCTTGTGTAACAAAGTTATGGTATTTGGGTATCTTTTTAGAGGCTTATGGTGGTTGGACTACCCATGTTGATTACACTATTAGTAAATGTCGCAATATATTTAACATTTTAAAGGCTCTCGCCCATCGCCATTGGGGTTATAACTTTTTTGCTCTTCGTTATTTTTATGTCTCTACTATGTGATCTGTTTTTGATAATGGTATTCCAATTGCTGGGCAGCCTCCACACTTTTTGGTGAATAAATTGGAGACTATACAGAATGTTTGCCTCAGACCTATTTTTGGTGCTTTCTCTTCTATTCCCATTATGGTATTGCTTATGGAATCTTTCCTTATGTCCTTGACAGACCATTATAGGCTGTTGCAGGGTAAACATTGGATCCGTACTCGTAGTTCCCACTTAAGGAGTATTGCACAGGCGGTTGACAACCTTGGTTATGTTCTACCGAACGTATTATTAACGACGGGTTGCTTTATTCGTTCTTCGCCTATATTGTTACACCATTTGTAGTATGAGGTTTCGTTTCATTTTCCTTTACCTTGTTCTCTCTTTCCATCTCCTACTAGAAATGTTTCTCCTATTTACATTCAACAAGAATTTAATGGTACTTTTGCTGGTTATCCTGACTGTACTATGATTTGCATTGATGCCTCAGAATAATTGAAGCTGTTGGGTCTGCTTATTTTGATTCCTTACATAAATGCTCTGGACTCTTTAACCTTTCTTCCACCGCCACTTTTTATATTTTGAAACTTTTGCAGTGTAAATGGTTTTACATTATGTTTATGATTTCAAGGTTTTAATCCTCTTATTATATCGGATTCTCGTAGTTTATCTANATAAATGGTTTTACATTATGTTTATGATTTCAAGGTTTTAATCCTCTTATTATATCGGATTCTCGTAGTTTATCTACGACTTTGCCTTCTCCCACTCCCCATAAGGAGGTTCTTATGTGGCTCATATGGGAACAGTGTGTTCTTTTGGATAAACTACATGTTACTTTCCTCTTCCGCATGTAGGGATTCAAGGGAATTAGATGGTAGATAAACTTGAGAAATTGAGTGCTTTACATGATGTCTCGAAGGCCCTACTTTCCTTATCGGTTATATATATCCCTTATTAAACAGGGAAATTTTCCGACGTCGGAAGCAGATGTGGGAAATTTATACTTCGGTTTCTAATACTTCATATGCAAGTTTATTTCCTACATATTCTCGCCACGGATATCANTGTGGGAAATTTATACTTCGGTTTCTAATACTTCATATGCAAGTTTATTTCCTACATATTCTCGCCACGGATATCATCATTGTAGTTCCCGGGGTTTAGCAGTCACTTCTTTTTGTATCCTTTCAGGTCATAATGCATCAAAGTCTCATTTGTATAAACTTCATATTGTCCTTATTCCCTCGTGTATCTGCAGTGCCCCTAGTGCATATTTGATCCATCTCTATTTCAGTGTTTCACTGATGGCGATCGAAGTTCGTTGTATTCCGCCCTTCAACGGCTTTGTGTGAGGTTTCCTTGTTTCTTACACTTCGGTACTTTTTCATGACCCTCGGATAGTTTGTGACGTTTTCACTCGGTTTTTACTTGAGTACGATGTTATTATCTAATTTTGAGATTTTGGTGTCCTGTTAGTTGTTCTAGGTGACCGGCCCTCTCCTACCTTGCTATCCTGTGTTCCATATCTATTCTTTCCCTCCATAGTTGGTGGGCTTCTACCGAGAAGATTAGTGTTCGTGATCCCGTTTGGTATTGTTTATTGTTCGTTTTTCGGTAGATATTATTATTATCATTCTATTTGTTTTGTTCTCCTACTGTTTTAATATGGCCGGCCGTTGGCCATATTATCACCAACAATGTAACTCAAAATTAGATCCATTTTAGCTTGTTAGGAATCTATGGTTTTATCTTTTGTTTTGTTAAAATAAAAACACTCTAAACGTAACTAAGGTGTACATGTGAGAAGGGATGTGGAAAACTAAAGTATTAGAAAGTTCTCTTACTTCAAAACTTTTTAACTCTTTTGTTTCTTCGTTTTTTTCAAGCGAATCTTCAATATCTCATAACTTTTTTTCAAACAGAAATCTTCGCAACTTGGAGCGACTACGAATCGCGTACAAGTGTGCAGGTTATCACCTAGAAAAACCCGGTCACGATTACTGGTATAAGTAAGTATCCAGTATTATTTTGAGAAATTAATGGAAATGGTGACAAATGTAAACAATAATAAAATTGAAAATGTAATANAAGTATCCAGTATTATTTTGAGAAATTAATGGAAATGGTGACAAATGTAAACAATAATAAAATTGAAAATGTAATATTTAACTTTCCTGGGGTAGGTACGCAACAGACAAATTTGGATTCGGCCGACGTCCCAAAAATTTGAATAGTAGATGAGAAGGCCTATTTACTTAAGGAATATTTTGCGATTTAGAGGAAACCTTTACGAATATGCAAAAAANAAGTATCCAGTATTATTTTGAGAAATTAATGGAAATGGTGACAAATGTAAACAATAATAAAATTGAAAATGTAATACTTAACTTTCCTGGGGTAGGTACGCAACAGACGAATTTGGATTCGGCCGACGTCCCAAAAATTTGAATGNTTGAAAATGTAATATTTAACTTTCCTGGGGTAGGTACGCAACAGACGAATTTGGATTCGGCCGACGTCCCAAAAATTTGAATAGTAGATGAGAAGGCCTATTTACTTAAGGAATATTTTGCGATTTAGAGGAAACCTTTACGAATATGCAAAAAAAAAAAAAAAACAACCAACCTACTATAATTGCATGTACTCTTGTTCACTGTAAGCATATACCTGGCAATGCCAACGATTATAACTTCTCCTGCAAATACAAACTACCAGGGAAACAAAATAAACTATCTAACAGCTTTGTAAACTAAAATAATAGTACACTAATATGCACTACACTTACCGGTAGTTATTAAGTTTAAAGGCTTTTCTATAAAATAAAATTCATGGAAAATGGTATATTTCCACTCTACTAATGATACAGAACACGAATATACAAGGGGCATTAACGTCCCGACTAATTTCGTAATGTATGCCCACCGAACCTAACAGAACCTAACCCCACGATGGGTGAATCACTATTTTACATTTTTAAACTAGCCTAGGATTGTTGTGTTTTACACTAACCTAGGTATTTTGGATTTGGTAATTATCTAGTTTAGGGGCTTTTCTGAAAAACACAATAAAAATTTAAAATTATGATATATTTCTACTCTACTAATGATGCAGAACACGAATATACTAGGGGCATTAACGTCAGACTAATTTCGTAATATGTGCCCACCTAACCTAACAAAACCTAACCCCACGATGGGTGAATCACTATTTTACATTTTNAACAAAACCTAACCCCACGATGGGCGAATCACTATTTTACATTTTTAAACTAACCTAGGATTGTTGGGTTTTACACTAACCTAGGTTTTTTGGGTTTTACACTAAAATACGAATGTAGGG
>NQII01003254.1:231799-259311 GCA_002778355.1 Clitarchus hookeri | reverse complement strand
AATATGTTCTACTTATTTTAACATTACACCCTCTTGAATATGAACAAGGTAAGCTGTGCAGAACCCATTAATGCAACTTTTGACGGTCTAGAACGTTTCGTTCAGAAACGTAAACAAACTGGCTATGCTGCTCATTTCACAATTTTGTTCAATTTTTTAAAATATATTGTAGGCCCCTACTTATTTTAAAGCTATGCCCCTAGTATATTCGTGTTCCGCATCATTAGTAGAGTAGAAATATATCATAATTTTNTTTTAACATTACACCCTCTTGAATATGAACAAGGTAAGCTGTGCAGAACCCATTAATGCAACTTTTGACGGTCTAGGACGTTTCGTTCAGAAACGTAAACAAACTGGCTATGCTGCTCATTTCACAATTTTGTTCAATTTTTTAAAATATATTGTACTTATTTTAAAGCTATGCCCCTAGTATATTCATGTTCTGCATCATTAGTAGAGTAGAAATATATCATAATTTTAAATTTTTATTGTGTTTTTCAGAAAAGCCCCTAAACTTAATAATTACAGCTTATTTATAAATTTTGTTTCTGAAATTTGTTGTAAGAATGTATGGGATTAGTGTACAACGCGATACCATGTGTTTACTCACTTGAACCCATAACTCTTTTACCACGATTGCAAAGACTCGTTGACTTTACAGAACCCTAATCTAACACGATCTGCCTACAATGTAGTTTATTACACCCTTCAAAGTATTTTATGATACTATCTTATGCAATCAGATACACCATTAAAAATAACATACTCATTGCCACAATACGTACCTAACATAACCGACCTNATAACATACTCATTGCCACAATACGTACCTAACATAACTGACCTATATAATTAATTAGGTACACCCTCTAAACATTATACACAATCACCCATTGCAATATAACTGTTATTTACAACGGGCAAACACCCAACCTAACCTAACATTACCTACCTACAACATTGATTATTACTCTCTTCAAACTATTAATCAGTACCATCCATTGCTATCTGATTATTGAATAAAAACTGCCATGACTCGTTGCAACTACAGAACACTAACCTAACATTACCTAACAACATTTATCACACCCTTCAGAATATTATATCATACCATCCATTGCTATCCGATTTTTAATTTTTAATGGGGTAAATATAAAGAATAGCTGCTCTTTTGAAGGTGACATAGTAGACCCACAAAAGTTATATAAATGGCTTTTGCATACCTTACCTGTTTCATATTTAGGACTGCCTAATGATACGAGGGTTATTCGGAAAGTAAGGTCCGATTTCTTATAAAACATAAACCATCACAAATTTTTTCAAAAAACTTTTTTTATTTAATTCCTTACATGTTTCTCTATTTTTCTACATAGTTTCCATATTTGTTTAAACATTTCTCATAACGTTCTACAAGCTTTTGTATGCCGGGAGTCGGTGCGCATGCGTTACAATGTTGCGCGACATTCGATTAGCTATGGTGATTCGGACCTTACTTTCCGAATAACCCTCGTAAAATAANAAGCTTTTGTATGCCGGGAGTCGGTGCGCATGCGCGTTACAATGTTGCGCGACATTCGATTAGCTATGGTGATTCGGACCTTACTTTCCGAATAACCCTCGTAAAATAAGCAGAACGTCGAAAATATAATAGATAATATACAAGGAGTTTGGCTGCTTTGTTTACATTGACGCCATAATGTTTAGTCCTGTAATGCTGTAGTAACGTAAACAAATGTGAATCGGCCGTCACCTTATTGGCTGTGTATGTGTAGACGTTACCATATGTTAGTTGCACTTTAGATGCCAGACAGTGCGGTTCATGGTGAGTGGTGTGTGTTGTTGCGCCCGTGAGTTGTGACATCCGAATCCGACCGTGCAAAGGCTTGTGATTAAAGAATGGAGGGTGCAAGTACTAGTGCTTCTGTGCGTGACAGTCGTCTATGGGGTGGGTGTTACTTGGACATTTTACTTGATCATGGTGTTTTGTCAAGTGAGGTAAGGTGCAAGTCATGCACTACGGTAGTTGAATTGGCCAAGGACAGTGGAATTGTACCCGCCGCCTACTTAGGTGATTTAATTCATATACTCCCGGTATGTTTTACTGTTACTTTAAAACCCTAAAATCTTAGATTAGACTTACATCCTACAATCCTAGGTTAGATTAAAACCCTATAATCCTTTGTTAGTTTAAACCCCTACAATCCGACGTTAGATTAAAAATGTAAAATAGTGATTCACTCATCATGGGGTTAGGTTAAGTTAGGTAAGGTGGGCACATATTACGAAATTGGGTGGACAAATTTTAAATTGAGGTGTTTTTGTATTTTTAGTGACTTTTACCCCACAATTTCCCTGATCTTCATAGCACTCCCACTATAATTTTTGTGGTTTGTAAACATAATACGTTAATTCCGCTAGTAAATTTGTGTTCTGTGTAATTTGTAGAGTCAAAATATACTACTTTACGTGATTTTTTTTTTTTTTTTGGAAAAGTCGCTATTCTTGAAATTTACCAAAAATTGGGAAAAACTTGTTGCCACTATAGNATTTTTTTTTTTTTTTTGGAAAAGTCGCTATTCTTGAAATTTACCAAAAATTGGGAAAAACTTGTTGCCACTATAGAATCCTGACCTAACTTTACCTACCTACAACACTGTTTATTACACATACAACATTCATATTTAAATTCCGCACTTACCTGTACCCAAAATATCTATTTTCTGCCACCATGTAATATCTCACTCATCCTCTTTATTAGATGTCAAACACATCACCATCATGTGCACTACATATTGTTATGCGCTGCAGCTTGCACCAGCCGCGAGCTCCCGTTAAACGTGGTCTGGCTCTGTTGTAGGGGAGGTGACCCTCCTCTCCCCCAAAGCAGTCCCGCTTGCTCCCTTGTCGCCAACACGCCCCCCTCCCTCCCCCGGCAGCCTGTGGAATGACTGACACTCTCCTCCTCCTCCTCCTCCCTGCTGGATAAGTTGACAAGTGTAGAGGATGCACAAGAATATTCTGGGAATTAGGACCCTCATAGCAACGCTGTATTTAAAGAAATTTCTAGGTGATGGCCTACGACCCTATTAATATTGCAGCGGTCCAACAGCTGGCAGTCTTTGGCAAAGGCCATCTGGCTAAGTGCGGCAAGGGATGGACGATGATGGGAGAGCGAGGTGACGGCGGATGAGGTGTTCGTGGTGTGAATGGACAAGAGGGCGTGAAACTTGACGAGTGAGGACTACTGTGCGTGAGGGCGCTCTGAGAACTCTAGAACATTACGGACTGGTGGGACATGGACTAAACTGAGGTGGGACTGAATGAACATGTAATACAGATTTTATTGTAAATATTGGAACTGTCAAGTATGGACACATAATCTATAAAAATATTTTAATAGGTTTTGATACACTGTCAATTGTGACTGATTTTTTNCTGTCAAGTATGGACACATAATCTATAAAAATATTTTAATAGGTTTTGATACACTGTCAATTGTGACTGATTTTTTATTAGTTAATTACGTTAATTTCCTTGAGGTAATTGTAAATTGTATTTATTTAATTCATTAATTGTAAACNTTTTTTTATTAGTTAATTACGTTAATTTCCTTGAGGTAATTGTAAATTGTATTTATTTAATTCATTAATTGTAAACAGCAAGTGATATAAATTTATTGTGAGAATTTTGTTTTTAGTTATTTTAAATAAAATTAGGAAACTATAACTTTTATTTAATTAAGATATCCATCCCTTCATGAATCAGGTTTAGTCCACTGTCTTTTGAGAGAGAAATTGTATATTTTTATATTAACTCCGTACACTATAGATGCTATTTCGTCCTACAGTTCACTCACTATTTCCACTCAATGTATTTATTCCATAACACGATTCAAATATCTACCACTCGTTCTCTTTTTTTTTTTTTCACTACTACCAACCTAATTATCTATACAGCAAATGTCCTAACATCATTAACTACATCACACATATAAACAAACCTTTGTTATTGAGATGTACACTACACCCACATGNGTCCTAACATCATTAACTACATCACACATATAAACAAACCTTTGTTATTGAGATGTACACTACACCCACATGTATGCCCTTGTTTATGCAGTATTTTGTTTGTTATCCCAATAATAATGATGATGATGTATTTGCATTCACTAGAAAGTGTGAGAATGTTAAGCTTTTTAAATTAAGGTTTACAAGAAGTGGGGGCTTTAATGTTTGGTGTGATGTGTATAATCTTTTTTTGTATTTTGAAGGCATTTTTCCATTCTTATGACACACTCCNACTACATCACACATATAAACAAACCTTTGTTATTGAGATGTACACTACACCCACATGTATGTCCTTGTTTATGCAGTATTTTGTTTGTTATCCCAATAATAATGATGATGATGTATTTGCATTCACTAGAAAGTGTGAGAATGTTAAGCTTTTTAAATTAAGGTTTACAAGAAGTGGGGACTTTAATGTTTGGTGTGATGTGTATAATCTTTTTTTGTATTTTGAAGGCATTTTTCCATTCTTATGACACACTCCNGCTTTAATGTTTGGTGTGATGTGTATAATCTTTTTTTGTATTTTGAAGGCATTTTTCCATTCTTATGACACACTCCCAAATGTTATACCATATTTTAATTTAGAGTGGAGATTTGCTGCTAAGTAAGGGGGGGTTTAGAGGGAGAGGAAACGAGAAGCTTCAGAAGGTCTGGAGGAGACCGGAGCGGAGTAGAGAGTCTATGCTTGTGAGGGAGTGGAATGTGTTGCGGGAGGAATTGGTATCTGNTAGAGTAAATAGAAAAGCATAATGAACTTAACCTGGTGTACAGGATTGTATTTGTGTTTTCCATTTAAGATTGCAGTCAATCCTCAGATGTGTTTTTTTCAATAGGTAGGACTTCTTTGTTATGCTGGATAGAAATTTCNTTCAGGAAGGCCATGGAAGTGGAGTTTGGTCGAGTAGCGGAAAGGTGAGAGAGCTCGCCACTGGACGGTACCTAATTGTGGGTTATTATTATTTTAATTTTTTATTTGTATTATTATAAATTATAGTGTTTAGACAACTTCTATTGAATATGTTTTCACAATAGAGTAAATAGAAAAGCATAATGAACTTAACCTGGTGTACAGGATTGTATTTGTGTTTTCCACTTAAGATTGCAGTCAATCCTCAGATGTGTTTTTTTCAATAGGTAGGACTTCTTTGTTATGCTGGATAGAAATTTCTATAATATTATTGCTGGATAATGATGTTTTAAGAGAGAAATAAATAAGTGAACATTTTGCTGCATTTCAGAGTATTTGTTATTTCTAAACAATGTCACCATTTCCTGTAATGTAGTTCTGATATTAGTCATCATCTCTGGTAGTTGACCGGTTTTCCGTAACCTATCAATGGACCGGAGGACATACAGATGTAGGAGGGGAGGAAAGACAGCACAATGCGCTCTACCTTCAACATCCACTATGATTGTATTCAGTACTCAACACAACACATTTAGTAGCTGTTCTGCGATGATGTAGTGGACAAACTGCAACCGACAAGGAAGTAAACTGTTGTGTATAGGAAAGCTGGGTAAGACGTGTTAAAATAAGGGCAAAGTACAATAAGTATTCAATTTTCTTATTTGTCTGTTTGATGGGTTTTCAACAGGGACAATTTAACAAAGTGTAATTACATGTATGTTTTTTACATGTTCACAGTACCTAATCAACTGTAGACTGTGTACACGTAATTAATAATAAAGAGGCACACAATGCCAAGAAAACCATCAGATGCCTGGCTGGCACTTCATTAAGTGATTGAACAAAACAAAAGCAAAGTGCAAACTTTGCGGTAAGATTTATACTACTGGGGGTGGGACGTTGAACTTGATGGACCATGTAAAACGAGTGCATTGGGAGAATCTAGATGAGGTGGCCGCAGTGCTGTTGCTGTACCTATAGATAAACACAACAGCGAAGATAAAAATAAATTGGATCAAAGTTTGACCACGTACGTGGCGACTAGCTTGAACCCTTATCTGTAGTAAAGGAGAATGGTTTCTGAAAAGCTATACATGGTTTAAATTCCTGGTACAAATTTCCATACATGCAATGCACAACTTCTATGTAATTAGTGTATATTTTGAGGAATACTAGATACATTTACGATGGTCATAATGTATTAACAAAGATTTGTGTATTTGTAACATCCTGTTTTAGATATTCATGCCCAAACTCTATAAAAATATCAAGGCACAAGTGGCTAGTAAAAGAATATATTTGGTCACCTGTACATGTGTTTGTTGTGCCACTCTTAAGTAAAACTTGATAAACTGGTTTGTGTAAAGTCACAAAAAAAAAAACTAAAATTGTTGTGTGACAGAAAGANGCGTTTGTTGTGCCACTCTTAAGTAAAACTTGATAAACTGGTTTGTGTAAAGTCACAAAAAAAAAAACTAAAATTGTTGTGTGACAGAAAGAGATTTTGAATAAAATTATGTAGGTTTATTTTAGGCGTATGTGTGAAGCAAAGCAGAATCAGCAAGACGCCACCTAACTTCTCTTTGCTCGCTGCGGCTAGCTGTTGCGTAGTGACTCCAATCAAAGCAGCTTCCCTTTGTGAAATTAATAGCTTGAGAAAAATGCTTTTACCCTTGAAAATGTAATGAAATAATGCAGAATATTTGTGTCCAATGCAGGTAAGTGATCAGTATGAATGCTCAAACAAATTAAAAGCAATACTTAGAGAAAATTTCAATTACGTTCGGGACATACATGACATTAGTAGTTCTTCAAAAATCTAGATAAGGACAAAGAACTTGTTCATACAATTTGTATAAAAAAACACTCACAAAAGAAATAGCCTCGATAAAAAGACAAATCAAACTAGTTTCTAACACTACACAAAAAATATGACTCATTTATCTGTAAAACATGAAGTTTTATTAAACAGAAGGAATTGTGTGAACATTTTAATTACTGATGAAATAATAGTTAAATAGTTCAGAAAAATCAAGGTTGGTTATCAAAACAGAAATGCTGTCGTTAAAAGAAAATTAACTGTGAGATATCTGAAATCTAAATCACCACACTAACATTACCAAATAAAATAGAATTTCCATGAGAAATTAATTTCTTTGACTGGCTCAAAATTAATNCACCACACTAACATTACCAAATAAAATAGAATTTCCATGAGAAATTAATTTCTTTGACTGGCTCAAAATTAATCTCAGCAAACTAATCATCTATGAAAGTTCTTTATGCTCAGCTGTAGAACATGGGAATCTAATCTACTGGTTTCTGGTTAATGTTCTTTAAATAAGCCCTCGCCTTTCATTAAAATTTCTGAGAAATTATGTCCAAAATTAACTTGAAAAGTTTCNAATGTTCTTTAAATAAGCCCTCGCCTTTCATTAAAATTTCTGAGAAATTATGTCCAAAATTAACTTGAAAAGTTTCTGATTTAAAATTTAGTAGCCAAATTGTTCCATAAAATTAATCTTTAGCACATGTACAACAGTTCAATGCTGAATCATACCCACAAGTATTAATACTTAAGCTGGTCCAGCAGTGGAGAAAGCAGCTCACTCAGTTTGGAAGCACTCAAAAATTTAAATCAATGCGGTTTTGGGCCTCTTCTTAAACATGCCCTGCATATTTAATCACTAAANATGCGGTTTTGGGCCTCTTCTTAAACATGCCCCGCATATTTAATCACTAAGGCGCCTCTCAAAGCCTTCCTAGCTTATGATGGGCGGTTTTAAGTAAAATTTACAACAATGTTGCTGGAACAGAAGTTGTGTCGAACCACTCTACATGGCATCTAAAGAGAGAGGGAAGAGGGGTTCTCGTGATGATGCTAATTAAAATGGGAAGATCCCAGATCTGAGTCACTTCCTGAAACGTACACACATACTTATCAGTCGTTATAATTAGGTTAATTTTTCCGTTGCAAAACTTGATTTATAACACCAGATAATGTACATACAGAAAACTGCAATAAAATATTAACACTTCCAAAGATAAGTGAGCAAATAAACGAAAATAACAGAGCTGTCAAAATTAGTGAAACTGTAAACAAATAAAATAAATAAATAATAATCTTGATGTGATGTTCTAAAATACAATACTGGCTATTTCTTAGGATAGGGTCTTTAAATTACTGGAAAAAATAAATAAATATCCAGCTCGAAACAAATAAGCTTTAAAATCGGGTACTGCTACACTAGCGATTTGGCAAAAGCCAAGCATGTCGCGCTTACCATTGACTGCTGGACGTCAAATAGGCAGGGCAGTTATTTGACTGTGATGGCTCATTTCATAGTCAACAGTGAATTTAAGTCTGCTTCTCTTGACACATCAGTCATTACAGGAGGAGAGACAGCTATAAATCTGGCCAATCACATTTCGAAGTTGATATCATCTTGGCGGTTAGTTGTCAAGCTGCCTGCTATAACAACAAGCAATGCCGCTAACATCACAGCAGCGGTTAAAAGTTTGAAAANTCGGGTACTGCTACACTAGCGATTTGGCAAAAGCCAAGCATGTCGCGCTTACCATTGACTGCTGGACGTCAAATAGACAGGGCAGTTATTTGACTGTGATGGCTCATTTCATAGTCAACAGTGAATTTAAGTCTGCTTCTCTTGACACATCAGTCATTACAGGAGGAGAGACAGCTATAAATCTGGCCAATCACATTTCGAAGTTGATGTCATCTTGGAGGTTAGTTGTCAAGCTGCCTGCTATAACAACAAGCAATGCCGCTAACATCACAGCAGCGGTTAAAAGTTTGAAAATACGGCACGTCCCACGT
This sequence comes from Clitarchus hookeri, assembly GCA_002778355.1. Taxonomy (NCBI): domain Eukaryota; kingdom Metazoa; phylum Arthropoda; class Insecta; order Phasmatodea; family Phasmatidae; genus Clitarchus; species Clitarchus hookeri. The sequence goes on along the minus strand of NQII01003254.1, from coordinate 250,484 downwards.
GCGACACATACACTAAATCTGGTAGTAAATAACAGTATCGCCAAAACAGAGCATCTTGATGGTTAAGGCTAAGGTAACAATTATTTGTAGGTCCCGGTATTGTTTTGGAGTGAAGGGGTATTTTCATTAAATACGAGTTCACTTTCCTCAATTTGCTTCTGTTCTTTATCTATTAGTTGTGCATTTTTATTACTAGTCAAAGCAATGTAGCTGCAGACAAACTAAGGAAGATCCAAAGGGAGGCAGTTGGTCCAGAGTTGAAACTCGTCCAGCAATACTTAACACACTGGAACAGTAAATTATTTATGATCCAGAGGTTTGTGGAAGTAAGGCATTATATTGTACAAGCGCTTGCGGATATCGTAAATACACCATGAACTCTTAACAGGTGGGAAATTATAATTTTATTAAGTCCTTATTGCACGTTGCTCTGTGCCAAATTTTAGTTTGAGAGATTTTTTACAATTATTATTTCAGCCGAGGAATGGAAAATCCTTGAAGAAACAGCAGTGATCCTATCCCCATTACAGAGGATGACAATGATGCTTTCAAGGGGACGTTACATTACGTCTTCAAGGATAATTCATGTGGTGCATGGTCTCTTTCTTCAAGTTTCGGGAGTAACTCCCAAAACAAAAATTGGGAAAGATTTCCAAATCAATATTTTGGGGTTAAGAAAAGGACTGTTCGAATATGAAACCTTTGGTTGCTTGAGGGTCTCTCTCTTATATTCTAGATTTAAGAAAACTGCCTTTCAAGTAGTCAAACATGCAGAAGATGTGCGTCGTCAGGCCTGTAAAGGTATTTCATGCATTAGATGACACACTTATATTATATGTGGTTATTTCATAATAATTTACATAATAATAATAATGTATATTTTGAGTGGAAAAGGAACTCCAGAGACTCCTTCAAAAGACGAAGGCACGGAATGACAACGACGAGCCATCCACTGAAACACAAAGTGGCTGGGAAGCNTTTTGGGGTTAAGAAAAGGACTGTTCCAATATGAAACCTTTGGTTGCTTGAGGGTCTCTCTCTTATATTCTAGATTTAAGAAAACTGCCTTTCAAGTAGTCAAACATGCAGAAGATGTGCGTCGTCAGGCCTGCAAAGGTATTTCATGCATTAGATGACACACTTATATTATATGTGGTTATTTCATAATAATTTACATAATAATAATAATGTATATTTTGAGTGGAAAAGGAACTCGAGAGACTCCTTCAAAAGACGAAGGCACGGAATGACAACGACGAGCCATCCACTGAAACACAAAGTGGCTGGGAAGNCAGAGACTCCTTCAAAAGACGAAGGCACGGAATGACAACGACGAGCCATCCACTGAAACACAAAGTGGCTGGGAAGCTCACAATCTGCTGGGATTCATGGCAGAAAGGGTAGGGCAATATAAGCACATTAACACTGCCACATTGGATGCTGCCATTCTGTTACGTTAATATTTGGAGATCCCCCTTTTCCCAGCACAACGGATCCAGTGAAATATTGGTCCGAAAATCAAGGAAACCATCTACATGAGATAGCTTTGGGATTTTATCTCATTGTCCCTGCCACTTCAGTTCCCGCAGAAGATATGTTTTCCAGAGCAGGGCAAATTATTTCTGACAAGGTCATGCTTGTCACCTGAACGAGCTAAAATCATGCTTTTTAACCATGCTTATTCGCATTACATGGACTAACTGTTAAACTATTATTTTGGTATGGTATACTCATTATAATTATGCATTCATTTAGTTACCAGACAGGTGTTCTTCTGTGTGAGCAAAGAAACAAAACAGGGTCGAACGCGATCAATATGTTGGTGTTGACTTGCATTTGACTTTGAAAAGCTACTTCAGTGGAATTAAAGGCATATAAATTATAGTACGCAATTGGAATAATATGTGGATAAGTAAATCTAGTGTTCCAATAATGGACAAATCTATAGCATGCGTCTCGCTCGTTGAATATCATAAAATAACACCAGTATATTCAGTGTCGTGTATTTAAACTGCGCACCACAATGTCGATAGGAGAACTACCAGTGATCTCTGGAGAAACATTAGTAACAACTGCCCTACTCTTACCTTTCCCAGCTTTACCATAAGTATCCAGGAACACCCCCCACATAGTCAATCCACAACCTCTCCAAGTATAGTCTGTTCGCAATTTCTTCACACTTTTTTAATCTAGCCTTCGAAATTCACCCCATCTATGACCTGTTTGGTTGTTTCATAAATATGTCATGTATTTACAAGCATTTCATACTTGCATTAACATAAAAGTACATTATTTTTAGTTTAAATTAGCTTTAATATTTCATTTATGATTAATATGAATAAAACAGGGAGAAAATAGGTGTGTTGGTAATGCCTGGTAAGAAATAGTTCATATGCAAAATAATACTACACCAACTGCGCACAAATCTGGTGCACTGTCCCTTTGGTGTGATTTTGTATACTTGGTTAAGCTTTGCTTTCATGACGTGGAGGAATATCCTGGGCCTAGAACTTTAGCAGGTCTTCAGAAAAGTTGGAAGTACAGATAACCAGGAACAGCGTATATTCAAACTTATACCCTTTATTTGTGATTTACAAATATCCACAGAGTTTGTTTGAGAAAGCTGTACACACGAATGCAGCACCAATGCACACTGCACCAAACAGCATTACAGATCATTTTGATGCTTGCTTGTTTACAAGTTAGGCTTGAATTACGTCATGTAGTTGAAATGGTAATTATCGTGCAGTTTTAATATAAATGTTTGTATGGTACCTATTCTATTTCTGCTATCTGAGAGCAAGTGATATTTTTCACCGGCAGTGAAGTACCAGAACGAGCAGTTGCTCTCAGCAGGATGACACGAGCGACCAACAGTATAAAACTAGCATGTTGGAAATAAATAAATAAATAAATTTTATTAGGAAAATTGCGATAATGATTATTGTCCCTATGTAGGTTATGTGTATCAAAAATTCAGGCTATTCAGAATAACTTACTTTCTAGGATAAAGTTTGGGGGGTCATTTGCCACCTCGACGTGTCTTCTGCGAGTGCTGATTGTCTACTACTTTCTGTATACTGTTTAATGTCTGCAGACAGTAGGCACATAGGGTATAAGTCGCCCGTGCCTACCCCCACTCTTCGCCCCAGGGTGCCAAAAACGTAACCAAATAAAAGCGTGGTTGGCTGGAATCCTTTCGAAAGCCTGTGCGACCCCCGTGGCAACTATTCCCCACACCATGCCAAACTGTGTTGTAGTGAAAATGTAATCAAACTTCTAGAACAAAAACTTGCTACTGCAGTTAGAAAGCTTCTATCGACAAATGCTGACGCGAACAAAAGCTAAGATTTCCGAAAAATCAAACCTATGACCGATAAACATTTTACCACTGCAACAACTTTGAATCCTGCTAAAATATTACTAAACCCCGCAAAACGAAAGAAAATGAACCAAGTATCCCGATAATTATTATGACTGCATCATTACAATAGCATACCAAAAAATTAGGTTAAATTAATATTTTAACTGTGAACTATTTCCTACTAGCCGTTGCCAACACATCGCTGCTCTCACTGTTTTTAATTTGTATTTAATCCAAAAAAATTGTATAAATTATAGGAGATACTAAGTTAATATTACATATATTCAAGTTCATCACAGTGTTATGTATTTGTGGTATACAAGTTATTTAAAAAACAGGTTGACTTGTTACTCCTAGGGTGATTTTTCAAAGGTTTGTTTCAAAACATCAGAAGAAACTGTGAATGGATTATACCATTGTTTGAGTATAATAGTAACCTAAATTCAACATAAATATAAGCAAAAAGCTTTGTCACACATTGGCAGCATATCTGTGAATCCGTATTACAGAATCTGCACATTGATGATCGGCATATCTGCATAATTTTGGGAATCGACACAGCTCTAGGTTCAAGTAATACTCCAAATCGGGTGTTGGCTGATTTTCATTGTTTTACGTTCTACCATGCCACTAGTGGATATTTGATTTCTGGCTTCTGTGTTTCTTCCTGGCTAGTTTCGGCTTTCGGCGCTTCTCTGCTTCTATTTGGTTCAACGCACATAAAGTTTAATTCAATGTTAGTTTCACCATGTTTTCCAAGTTACACATCGGCAACTGTCTCACCTAACAGACCTTTGACAATGTACTTAAGTTACCTTTTTTTAAACAAAGTTCTACTGTCATGTTTTCTTAAAATGTAAGCACTTAATTTAAAAAATAGTGTTTCTCTCATTTGTTGTTCACCAGCTTTCAATTGATTTTTCATTCTTTTATCAATGTTTTGCTGACACCATTTTTTATTCTGTGAATTTCAAGATTTTCGTTCAGAANTTGATTTTTCATTCTTTTATCAATGTTTTGCTGACACCATTTTTTATTCTGTGAATTTCAAGATTTTCGTTCAGAATATATTGTGAGAGATCTACCAACTTGTGACTTTGTTTACTTATTTTAAATTAACTTTTTTAACCTCCTGTAATACCATGCTTTCTTTACGTGTTTTTTTAAATCTCCTGCCACTTTAACCCAGCACGCAAATGATAAATACATTTCTTGATAATTGTTTGGTAGCAGGTTTTTACTAACCAGTGGCAGAGATTGACTGATAAAGGTTCTGCCTGCCAGGTCAGTGGGAGCGGTGAAACGGCGCGGGACACGTGCCAANTAGCAGGTTTTTACTAACCAGTGGCAGAGATTGACTGATAAAGGTTCTGCCTGCCAGGTCAGTGGGAGCGGTGAAACGGCGCGGGACACGTGCCAAAGAAGACTCTGCGATTACTTGGACGAGCTGGTGGCTGACCCTCTCTGGCGGGCAGCCTCCTACTTCTTCCAGGTGTATACCTGACTGGCACTTGAATTTCTACTCTCCAGGACTCCAGCCAGAGCTAGCCCCTGCTTGGCTGCTTTCCCCGCCCAGCCTTATGGTGAGGCATAAGGGGGGGATGACAGAACAGATAGGCAGATAGCTGTTGTCCAAAAAAGGGTAAGCACAGCCTGCTGGAAAATAAGGTGCTGGCTGTTGGATAGGGTAGGCAGCCTGGACTGCTGGCCTTCAGTCCAGTGGTTTGGCGAGCGAGACGTCGCTGGCAGACTCAAGTACCAAACTTAGGGTTACAGTATCAGGTTTGAGAGCGTCCATTCTCGTGGCTACTAGGCAAGCAGGACGTCATTGGCGGACCCAAGCATCACAAAGAAATATGGCTCCTAGTCAGGAGTTGGCCTATCATTTTCCAGCAAGTAACCTGGCAGACCCAGGCACGTACTGGAGGGCCGATAGTCCAAAGTGACAACTGCTTTGGTGTTTTCCAGGAAGTTAGCTTCCCAAGCTCCACATCAAGACAGTTTCCAAAGGGTGAGGTAGGAAACAAGGTTCCGGCTCATGACTATCACTGCAAGAGTGTTACTAGGATTGGTGACAAAACAGGAGATAACGGGAGCAAGGTGAAGAAGAGATAGAGCACTAGGAGAGACAATGCAACCAAGTTGATTTATGCCTGTTTATTGAATGCTCATTAAACACACATAAACCAGCCTGTACCCTGACTAGGGCGTGAAGGGCCGATCCTAGGTTGCCAACTGGTATGTGACATAGTCTCTGTAAACATGGCAGCACGGGTGTGAGGGCAACTCCAAGTCAGCAGTACTCGAACTCGAGTCAACTGTGGGTGAGCTACGAGGTAGTTGGAAGCACGGCAGGCTTCGGTGTGCTGAAGGGCAGCAAGGCGGTGTTGTGCAAAGTAACTCTCGACAGTGCTGCGAATGGCAGTGACGACTTGAAGTCCGTTGATTCTTGGGCAGAGTGACTTTCTGCGAAGGTAGATGTGACGTCGATAGGCGCTCGGGCAGAGTAATGGCGTGCTACTGAGCTGGCATGAGACAGCCTTGAACTGAGGACTGCGAACCCTTTTCATACTTGGTGCACAGGCCCAGTGCAGCGGGTGCAGAGGTAGCGGTAGAGAGCTCAAAGAAAGACGCAGAGAGAGAGTGGCGGCGGTGAACTGGCGGAGATGGCCGAAAGTGGATGAAACTGGCAGCTACTTCCCCTCATGCGCCCGAAGGCTGGAGAGATAAGAGAGCGGTGGTGTGGTGCGAAGCAGGTTGCGGCACAGCAGGAGGTAACGGCTGGGCAAGCCAACCCTGGGCTTCAAGGTGTACTGTGGCATGTGTGGCGTAACGGCTCTTCTTAGGAATGGGCTGCGGCTGTGGCGAGGTGAGAGCAGAAGAATGATGATGCCCATGGCGCGTCATTCTGGATGCAGCTCCTGATCGTGAAATCACAATTATAATAATATTTCCATATTTTTCTGAACATTATCAAATGCTCATAATTACATCAATAATTTGTTTAAAAGTACACTCATTACATTGCTGTACCTGAGGGAAGTGCACTGAATATAGAGATGACGGAGTGGTTATNTTTGTTTAAAAGTACACTCATTACATTGCTGTACCTGAGGGAAGTGCACTGAATATAGAGATGACGGAGTGGTTATGTCGCATGACTGCTAATGCTAACACAGAGATTAGTATGTTTTAAGTCAGGGTTTGGCTAACCAAATTTTTTTTTACTTCACATAATAATGTAGAAAACAGTTTAATTTTTTAATGGAATAATTAGAGCTAATATTAGATGGTGAATAGCAATAAAACTGAAATAACACCTAAATGCAAGTTATTACAACGCTTTTCACCAAAATTTAATTTAAAAATTAAATTAAATTTATAGAGCTAATAAGAATAATTGAAGTTTTCAACTGATGGTAAGAAAAATTAATTTCATGTGGTTATCATTCAGGCTGAGTGAATAACAGCAGATACTGTGGAAAGCATAACTGTAAAAGCAAAACATAAAAATAGTTTTATTTCCAAGATGGAATATGTTTCCTAAATAAAATAATATTCTAACCATTTGTGTAAGATTGCAACAAAAAAATCAAACTGTAAAAATACCTCAACATGAGTTAGAAAAAAAATAGAATCTTAAAAAGTGATTTTATAACCTATGGTAATGCTAACATGCTNAATACCTCAACATGAGTTAGAAAAAAAATAGAATCTTAAAAAGTGATTTTATAACCTATGGTAATGCTAACATGCTAACATGCTTACTCTTGTTTGTGCAGTTGCAAAATCGTTAAAAATTTTTATGCAAATATGCATATAAGGATANATGCTAACATGCTTACTCTTGTTTGTGCAGTTGCAAAATCGTTAAAAATTTTTATGCAAATATGCATATAAGGATAAATTATTGTTGGTAACTGATCCACAGTTCATAATAATTAAATTTGTGTTAAAATAGCACAGTAAATTTTGGCTATAAAAACGCATCATTTTAATACTGAAATTTCAATAAATGAGTTTTCCATAATAAAACTGATAACACTGAAATATGGTATTTCTTAAAAAGAAATTTCTTTTAAAATAACATTGCAAAATCTTGCCCCTAGCAATAATCAAATTACATAAATGGGCCGCTTCTATCATTTTATGATTAAACATAAAGACTACATAGTTGTTTAGCAAGCACTTTCCTTCACTAGTGGTACTGGTAATTTGTATGTTCTTGCAATAAAAAAGTTAAACACTTTTAATTATTTAAGATTTTTTTGTTTGGGCCTAACCATACTCTCACTATTATACATACCACTTTCGCACAATGTATGCAATTTTGTACTTTATTATTGTATTGATTAAAATGAAATTTTACGTATTGTGTTCTATACATTTTACTGAAGAATATCACAGTGAAATTTATTTAAATGGACTGTTGGATGTGTCAGTAACAAATTACCTCATATTTTAATTGACGTTTATATATGACAAACAATATGTTCTGTTAAATCTAGAAATGCTTTCAACTNAAATTACCTCATATTTTAATTGACGTTTATATATGACAAACAATATGTTCTGTTAAATCTAGAAATGCTTTCAACTGCCAAACTGTATAATCAACATATTAACCATCACAGTATCTCCATTTTCTTCAACTAATAAACACTACGAAGAAATATTGATTTAGCGGCCATGTTGAGGAATTTCAATCTGAATATCTCATGTTGCACGTTAATAAATGGAATAGTATTTGTTTTATATAAAATAAAGGATAAATAATACGGTGCACATTTCTGCAATAACTGGCTGCTTAAAAGGCAGTGTTTGTATGAATAGCTTTAATTTCATCAAACATTACTGATGGTATAGTGTGTGTACGCATTAGTCACAATGCCTGCCTGAACACAGTAAGGAGGGGAAGAGAGTTGTGGTGAGGCGGTCATTAAAACCAGAACATTGCAGAGTGATGCCTCGTAACAATAGCACACTTAGAATACAGTTTCAAAAACTCATTGGTAACTTTCATTGTTTCCGATCGATAGGAATGCTGTCTGTCGAGATTGAGATTGACACTTAACAACAGAGAACAAACCCACAGATGTTCACACAATGAATAACTGAGAATGAATGGGTATGCTTAACTAATTGCATGAGAGAGAGAGAAAGACAGACACCTAGATAGAAAGAGACAGAGATAGAGTGCGTGCGCACATGTATGTGTATATGAATGTACACATGCATGTCCGTTTGTAAACAACTTATATATATATATATTATAGTACAACATGCAATGCTACAAAATGTGAAATTTAGATATGACACAGTTTGAGTACTCCAGCTACTGCAACGAGAAACCGCCAGGAGTTAAACAGGACATACACATTTGATCAAGTTGCTCCACTGTTTCCACTTAGTACAGGTTATTTCACCTCAAAATATTTTCAATAAACACATATTTTCTTCTGCAGACTGTTTCAGAATTATCTCTATAATTGCTAATATGTTACAGCTTCAAAAGAAACTCTAGTAAAATCTAAGGGTTTTGCCTGGATGCAGCTATTTTGTTCGTTTGTTGCCTTGAAACAAACTTAAGTTGACACTTGCCACTCACCACTGGCCTCTTTGCCTCTACATGCAAGACGCTCAGCTAGCATGCAGTCTTTATGTCGGCAACTCGGCTGAATGTGACAATAGGCAGTAAACCTACATTTTTACAAAATATCCAGATGTCTTTGAAACACATGTTTTCTACTAAACCTCTGCAACGCACTACATGCATCAGCCAGACACAGCCCTTAAGGAAAGCAGCCACAGTTACCACCAAACTGCTACAGTATAATAACAGCTAACCGCTTGAAGGCACGTGGCACCTGGCCAGCGAACGCAGGCAAGATTGGGGTGATGCCGAGCTGCCTCATGCGGCCCAGGATCCTGTGTTGCAGTGCGAGGGACTGAACGTGCCATGATGAGGGGAGTGGGCCGGCCCATCCACGGATATTTCCCATACGCTGCCTGTAACAGTCACCAGTAATTACTACTACAAGAGAAACTTTCCCAAATTTTGTTCTAATAAGAGTAATGAAGATTAAATTAACTGGAATTTTGAACACCAAAAGCTTATGGGTCAAAGATTTCAGGATATATAGTCACAGTAAGATGTATTGGAGTAAATAGTTAACAAATGATTTGGTGTTAGATATAAGCCCACTATTTTAAACTGGTAGATTCATGTTTTAGGGATAAATATAGCAGTCTTTCAGTTTAACAACTCTTTCAATATAACTACAATTTTTTCTTGTTCTAGCAAAGTCCTAAACACATATTCATCATTCAGTTTAAGAACATTTTTTCCCAGTCCCTTGACAGTCTTTAAGGTGGAAGATTCCAGTCCCCTGACAGTCTTTAAGGTGGAAGATTCCAGTCCCCTGACAGTCTTTAAGGTGGAAGATTACTGTATCTCTTTACAGTAGAGTTTTGTATTGGACAATTATTTCTTACTTTTTTGACACATGAAATATATTAATATTTCTAAAAGGCAAAGTAAGTTTAGGTTACTGATGTAGGTTGAGAATATGAATACCTGGCATGTTTTGTAGTCAATGTTTTACAATAATAGTTACAGAATGACTGGATATATATCTAGGTTGTACACACAAATCTATGAAGAGAGAGAAAGCAGAAGAGGGTGCAACTTGAGAAGGTATGTTAGCCACTTTAGAACAAATGGTTAGTGTACGAAAGATGCAAAAAGAAAATAAAGAAAATATTTAACTTTGATACACTGACGCCTCACCTAATGGGAGTTCTCGGCGTTGTTCAATGTCGGAGTCTTCCCCCCTCACCCCTCCGCGATAGCTGGAGACCAGACATCGTTCACTTGACAGGGTTATTGCTGAAAGCGCTACCATTGGCTTTCGGCAAGTTAATTATGGCTCGCTGGGCACGAGGAGGAGCGCTAGTGGGAGCTGGCCTAGTTTGCACCCTAGTGGGTGTGTAGTTTGACGATTGGTCTAGGCGGTGAACCACCTCNCCTTATCAGTGGTTTTTAAATGTTAGTGGCTTCTTTGGTGGTGTGGGAGTAGTGGTGAAACAGCACGAGGGACGTGCCACAGTAGCTCCCCTAGTATAGGTTGTGACTTCCACTGGTTGAGCTGGCCGCTGTTTCCATCTGTCGAGCTGCTTTTTCTCGCGTCCAGGAATACATCTGGTTGGCTGTCTGTCTGTCCTCTACCAGGCATCCAGCCCTGTGGCGAGGCATAAGGGGGAGACAGTGTATAAAGGAAGATAGTGGGTGTTCGGTAGAGGCTGACACTGCCTGAAAGGGATGAAGGTGTAGGCAGGTAGATATGATGAATAGGCCCGACTACTAGTCTCCAGCAAGTGACTTGGCGGTAGGAAATTGTCGCATCACGAGCGTCGTCATAAACCAATCTAGTCTCGCCAAAGTCTACCCCCTCCCCCCAAGAAGAGACAGAGCGCATCCATTTTCTCTGAGCCAATCCCGACAAAGAATCTTTACCAGAAACAGGCTCCAATGTTACTTTGTAGTGTCTTGTGTATTTGCATAAGTGACTCCAACCGAAGTTGCGTGCCCATTAATTACCCCTTAGTGCCAATCTTAGGTCTGTAATATACAAGCACAGTAGAGTCTTTCTATTAGCTATTTATTTGTGTTCTAGGTGTTGAATGTACATATGTGTTTTTTGTTTTTCCTATTGTAGTAACCACCCTTCGGGCATATAATTGTACCATTACGTTAATTAGGTCGCGTACTTCACAATTAAAATTACTTACCTGCATTTCCCTCACTTAAGTTTTGCAGTCACCTTAGCTTACCCTTAANAGCGTACTTCACAATTAAAATTACTTACCTGCATTTCCCTCACTTAAGTTTTGCAGTCACCTTAGCTTACCCTTAAGACTAGTTAATTTATTTAATATTTTTGTAGCTTTAATTACGGGCTGTGAATAAGACCACCCAGCTATAACTTTGTTACAACCTTTGAGGCAAATAAATATGTGTAACATAGTTACGTATCCAAGAGCAGGGATTTGCATCAGCCGAGCGGCTAACAGAGTTCAGAACTCCAACCTAACTGAAGTCTGACGATTACCGCCGTAATTTTGTTTGCAAGTTGCAATGCTAGTTTCACGCAGTTATGAGGTAACCGTTACAACACTGTGGTTTACCCAAGAGAATGTGGCTGGGAGCATGAGGGGTCTTATCTTCAACATCTTCTTCTGGAACCCGAGCTGCGAATTCACCACAACTTCAGAATGGACAGTCGCACCTGTGGCGTCGGCTGGCGGTCAGGTAGGGCTTGACATGCCACGAGCGCTGTCACATACATATATAAGCACCAGCCTCTGGTGCTCCCCTGGTGTACCGTAGCGCAGACCACCGCTGCTCATTACACCTCTGTAGAGTTTCTATTCACAAGTGGGTCAACTCCTCGCCGCCTGAGAGGCCGGCAATTCGCACGACGTCGCGCTCCAGTCTGAGCGGGTGGACCCACCCCTCGCTTGCCTTGCCCTGGCCGGCAGGCACCAAACGCGCACACTTGCTATGTATCAGGGTAGGTTTCTGCCTCCTTTAGGCCAGTTCCAGCCACCCCTCGCTCGTCACATCTCTCGCAGGTACTAATTCTTATGCATGCCCTCCAGACGACNTTAGGCCAGTTCCAGCCACCCCTCGCTCGTCACATCTCTCGCAGGTACTAATTCTTATGCATGCCCTCCAGACGACTCAGTTCAATGGCAGTTCGCGAGCAGTTCTGATCGGAGCACCAACTGCAACTCTCGCTATCTCGCCACGCTTGCTGTACCGCTTGCCATCAGCTTAACTTAGCCATAGTACGTTACTATTGTCAGGACTTGTGTTTTCAACACATCAGGCAGAAGCTCGTGTCCCAGAGCCAACGACTGACTCCACCTGAGACTAACTCCACCCAAGACTGGTTCCTGGCGAAATTGATTGAGCACAAGACTNGAGCCAACGACTGACTCCACCTGAGACTAACTCCACCCAAGACTGGTTCCTGGCGAAATTGATTGAGCACAAGACTAGCTCCTAACGAGACCAGTCCCTGCAAAACTGACTAAAACAACTGACAAGACCAACCTGCCATACCACCCACCTAGACAAACGATGATGGTTAATCTCGAATAAAATTCTCTAATAAGAGTCTCTTAGCGAACCTCTTCGCAGAAAATCTCAGAATCTTCGCAAAACATTTCTACAAGATCTGNTCTCTAATAAGAGTCTCTTAGCGAACCTCTTCGCAGAAAATCTCAGAATCTTCGCAAAACATTTCTACAAGATCTGTCCATACCAAAAGCCCATGCTAACTTACCAAGCCAACTTACCAGGCCAACTGACCAAGCAAACTAACTAGTTGCGAAACAATCCTCAAAAATATTCTCCTGATTTCATTAGTTCGTCATATAGAACTCAGTCGATTTTAAACGACCCGAGTAAGGCATAACACAGCTCTGCTACTGCATGCACTCACATAAATTTGATCTAAAACAGACTCTCGGTTGATTGTTTTCACCACTTAATTAATAAATCTTTCAGAGAAGCAGAACGGACAGTATAAGAAATTCAGTACACATTACAGTGTATATATAAATTTAATTTATTTACTTATTATATACATTCTATCTTTCTAATTATTTTGTACATTCGTTCTTTACATTTCTCAGATGTATGCAGATCATGGATAACAGCCAAAAGTGTCATGCAATATATCCCCGTTCCTTCAGTTTACTAATGATTGAAGATATCTCAACAATGCGCAAGAAATACCCACGTTTTTGAAAGTCAATAAAAATCTGAGTCTATCAACAAGTTCATTAGGGTCTTCGGGAAATAGGCAGCCAGTATTCTCGGCGTCTCCTACCTTCTTCGTGTCACTCATTGCAGCAAATGTGTTAGAGGGGTGTGTCAGTGCATCGAGAAAATCGCCATCTTCGTCTTCAACATTATCACTGTATTCATGTTAATTTCCATCTATGCTGTCTTCATGGTCGTCTTCACTTCCTGTTTCATCCTCAATATTATATTTGCTTTTCTTTGTAGCAGGAGTTGTATGCTTATCAGTATTTAGAGCCGACGACCGTTTATTTTGAAGTTCTTCGATTTCATGCGAATGTCTTGAAGGTGTACTTTCTGCGCAAACCGACTCGACTGCACTCATTCCGTCTTTAGCATTAACTGTCACATCATAATTGCCTGTCGAATCGGTACCCATCAATGTAGCAGGAGGTATCGGCGTTATATGTATCGCCTTGCATAAACTGCATGTGGTGATTGTCGTAATACTTCGTCATGCGAGTTCCCTCGTCGTCTGCAAACATACTATGTAGTGTACTAGCTGTGGTCGCGGCTCTGCTCGCGTGGACTACAAAATTATTGTTTAGGTTTTTTTTTTAAATAAATAATCGAAATCGAAATTTGCAGCTGACTCGCAATAAATGCACGTACATGCTCGAACGTGATTATTTTGTTACTAACGACGCGAGTCGACTGAGTGCCGGCCGAGCGCACGCGACTCGTGTTACACACTTCCCCCCCCCCTGCAACGCCCTTTTTAATGTCCTTACCCGCCACCGCCATGGCTCTCCACGTCCGCGTACGGTTAACCGACTCGCGAAAAAAATTACTTTTTGACAACATTTTTGATATCTCTAAAGTATAGGCGAGAATTGGTTTGGACAGAGTATTGCAAGAGAGCGCGCTGGCGGCAAACTTTTTTCCGACTTTATTCACTATTATCGTCACTGCTTATTCCTTATGTTACTTTACGTAACAAAATATATACTAAAACTTGGCCAGAGAATATAGCTATGAATTTTAAAAAAACACGTAAATCGGATAAGTGGTTCTAGCTAGAGTGATAAGCGCACTAAGAGGCAGACAGACAGAGAGACGTTTAGTTTTATAATATGCATAGATTAACAGGGGATAACGAAGCCATCACATGCTGTTTCTCAGTGGCCTAAAAAACACTACATTTATCAGCCTTGAGGTGTTATCACATCGAGTGAACAACTGTCACTCTTCTCATGTCTCCTCGCATTGCAACTGAAGGACTTGGGCACAGTAACAGCATTGTTTTCCATGGAATTTGTGGGCAGTCGTTGAAGNCTGAAGGACTTGGGCACAGTAACAGCATTGTTTTCCATGGAATTTGTGGGCAGTCGTTGAAGGTATGCATGAGGTTTCACTCGATTTCACATCGTCAGTGGCTTGCATCGTCTTCAAGCATACATGAATGATAACTTTACTCCTTCCGACTTACTTCTGCAGACTGACTCCTGCAGACTGACTCCTGCAGACTGACTCCTGCAAACTGGTTCCTGCCAACTGGCTTTTTTAATTTTGAATGCATGATAAACCTAATGTGTGTAAACAAGGACACGTTAAACATTTTTTCGCGAGTTTATTGCTTATGTGCTTGCACAATACGAGATTTTATATCTTCGTGGCATCACGAGGGGGCTAATAAGCGTCAGAACTCTTATTGGGCAATATGGAAATGCACGAAGATAGTCGCAAAAATGAACATCGATAATAGTCGAGTTAGCTCTCGCGTCTGGCATTTCGAAAATTTACCGTTCTTATGTCTATGACACACTGGTATTTCTGCAGGTTCAGAATGGACTGGAGACTATTTTAAAATCGGTGTTCAGCTCCGATATGTGGCGTACTTTGTAATTTAAAAAATATATATAATATTTTGGGACTGGACTTTAATTTTTTTTATGGTCAGGTTCTTGGTGTGTGAACATAGACATTTCCTCTGAAGGTGCAAGATTAATATAATTTAAATACTAAGTTTTTTCAACCTCGGAATATCGTGTCGATTCGGAAATATAAATAGGTAGCACTGTTAGGATCATGACGCGTATTGTAAGTTCCATAATGGTGACTTTTTTCGTAATTCTGTAATGAGTGAACTGTTTCTCCTTACCTTAATTTGATTTCATGCGTGTGTGTATATATACACATATAAGGTGCAAAAATGCTTAAGGTTTTCCCGACGCAACAAGGGTTAAATCTTTTATTCATGAAAGGGGGTTTACATTCTTATTTATGGAAGCGTGCTGATAGAATATTCTGTTACTTTTTTTTCCTAAACGGTTTAACCCTAATTGAAACCTATGTATGTGGACNACGGTTTAACCCTAATTGAAACCTATGTATGTGGACGTGGAAATATTTCTTAGTATATATTCCTAGCGTTAACATACTGACCAACAACGCATCGGGTGGGGCAAAATGGTATTTTTAAATATCTGTAAAATTTAGAATGGTTTCGTGGTATGCCTAAAAAATGCAAGGAATTGCTGATACCAAATAAATCGTTGTGCTCAATATAGCGATTTTTTTAAGTTAATACATGCACATTTGCCTGCATTACGTTCAATTTTTTTTTTTAATGTTTTTTGTCCTTGAAACGTGGATGACTCGTGATTCTGAAAGACCGATGTCATGGATTCGTTGCAAATCTTCTTATAATGAACAGATATAAATACTTTTTATTCGTGTCTGCCTACTCGATTCTCGTAAAATAGTAGCGTGAGTTTACATTTTCTAGGCGGTGTGCAAGCTAAAATTATAATAAAAAAGTAAAGTTTGCATACTTTTGAGACGGGGCGAGTTGCTAGGACAAACGGTAACAAGTAAGGACTTGGCCAAAAAATCATCCCGACATTCAAGTGGAGTGATTAAAAAAAAATAAATTCGGCCGAACGAGTCGAGAATCGAACCCGCGTCCCTCTGAACATGGGTCTCCTCTGGTGTTGACTTGGGTGTGCAGATATCTTCTGTGTTTATTATCCTATGAATTAAAGTTGACTTGTGTGAGAAATAAAAAACATGCTGCTGGAGCGACAAAACCTCGGCACCCCAGTTCTCCAGCGGTCAGTGCGCTAGGGCAAAGTTTAACTCCACACCAGGTGCAGCGCGGCTGGACGTGTGTGCGAGCTCAGATTACGACTGCACGTGTCTCTAGTTTACTTCTGTAATAGGACTGNTGCAGCGCGGCTGGACGTGTGTGCGAGCTCAGATTACGACTGCACGTGTCTCTAGTTTACTTCTGTAATAGGACTGGTATCGACTTCTTTAAGTACGCTTCTGTCTTGATAGTTTTTTAATGCGTATATCAGTCTCGCCTGCAAATTGGGATATCTCGGGCTCTTTGTGTTGGTGTGTGTGTGTGTGTGTTTGGCGTGTGAGCAAGTGGAGAATGTGCCATTTTTTTCTTTAGGTTTTAGTGAGCCTATATGAGGAGAGGTCAAATATGCTTTTCCGTCGCAACGAACACTAAATAAATTTATCTAGGAAATCTTACTTTTTTTCTCCGTGTTTTATAATATGGTATCCTTTTTGAGAGAGAAAAATTCTGAAAACCTAAATTTTTTTTTAATTTAACAAACATACTTTTACTATGCACGTTTTTTTATGGCAAACGAATAACACACATATATATATATATATATATATATATATTTATAGGGAGTGCGTTAGGGCGAAACATATTATTATTCGAAGGTGCAGAGACTTCTAAACATCATATTTGCCGTGTGCGCTGGCTTTAATTTTGTTTTATAAGAAATTAAGGTGTTAGGAATGTGTTTGACGAGTGTTTTATATTTTAAGAAATGTTCTTTCTTTGTCCCAGCCTGTATGTTGTCTTTTTTTTCTTCATAAATCAGTATGGTAANTTATATTTTAAGAAATGTTCTTTCTTTGTCCCAGCCTGTATGTTGTCTTTTTTTTCTTCATAAATCAGTATGGTAATGGGTATATATTCTTTTCACCAGTATGGTAATGTGTATATTTTTCTCAAGTGTCAACCCTGGACCCTCCTGTCAGTGTGCTCTTGTGTGTATTCTCGAATTGGCTAAAGGCAAAGCTGTGTTTCTTTTTTTCCAGCGTATGAAAGTTAGTATGATAATATATATGCGCATTCGTGAATTCTTTTTGCAACTTATTAAGGTTTGACATGATGAATGAATATGCAATCGATCTCCGTTGGAATAATAAATGTAACACAGCTAGCGTGAAGCCACTGTGGTCGAGCGAACTTCCCGCTCCTTCCCAGGTTCCGGGCGACCGCGTGTCTTCGACATGTTATCTGCAACTAGTGCAGAAAGGTTGACCAGAGCTGCTCCTGTGCCTGGGCCGATTGGGTATTACAGGAGACAACTTTCTGAGCAGTTATAGAANAAAGGTTGACCAGAGCTGCTCCTGTGCCTGGGCCGATTGGGTATTACAGGAGACAACTTTCTGAGCAGTTATAGAATAGTGCACCTCAGGTCTTTCTTACATTCAGGCTTAGTATAGGTCCACACAGGTTGTTTATTCTGTCACATCAGACGTACGATGTGTGTGCACTCTTCACCAGACTTTTTAGATCCATATCCTTCTGAGCGTGATCAAAACTCTAATTGACAGCAGTTGAATGCTGCCAATAGAAAGAGATTACGCCCTTTCCAATCGCAGTGGGTGGATGTTCTCCAACCGAGGGTGGTTCCACCTCACCTGTCAACAGCAGAGTACAGAGTTGAATCCGCACGTGCCACCTTGATGGGGCCGAGGACTATCCACGTCTACGAAACCGCTTCGTAAACGAGTCCTCTTACTAGGCAGACCAGACCGTCGACCCTTCATTAGTGAGCACCAACCCTTCGAAACTAACACCTGAGGTGAGCCGACATGCTTACGTTCCACGGCAGCTGCTACTGACCCTACAGACACACAGGGCCAGTCCTCCAGGCAAGTACCCACCTCCAGATCTCCTTCCAAGCAGAAGGTTCAACCACTACCACCCAAAGTCCGACCCTCGATCAGCACGGCCGAAGCCGGGGCTTCACACTGATCCCCTGGGTACCCACAATTTTCAGACATGCACACTGAGTTTTCACCCAGGACAGCCCAACTCCTCCAGGACGTCAGCCAGTCCCTTCATTGGAGCTCAACCACCCAGAGATCAACCTGACTTGCCAGATCAGGGCCTCAGCTGGGGGAGTGCAATTCGGTTCGCGGGTCATCACCGCATGGCGAGGAATATATACAGTCCCTGGTAGGCTGCACATAACCTCGCCGTAACTGGTTGTCTATGCACAGACAGGCCGTTACCGCCTGTAGTCGTCCTCACTCCGTTAGCCACGGTGTGGCCACCGTGTTACCAGCCCAGACCACGAGGATGTGAAGATGGACTTGAGCAGTGCTAGGCTATATATTCGCATCACCGCCCCATTAAGGGGTTGAGTTGGCAGCCTTTGCAGCAGTAGGGGCAATCTCATCAACTCCAC
>NQII01003254.1:155170-231386 GCA_002778355.1 Clitarchus hookeri | reverse complement strand
CTGCTGTCACAGGTACCCCATTTGAAAAAGTCGATAGCACTGTGCCAACCTCAGATGTTGATGAACCAGCAACCTGTAGATCCATAATATATTCCATGTGCTTACAAGAGCTGAGACAAAGTGTTCTTCACGACTGCCACTGTCAAACTAAGCTTGCTAACTGGAACCCAGCTCCTTATATACTCGCAAGCAGGCCCCACACCATTCAATGTTCCACCCACCATAACTCAAATTTACAGAAATTATAGAGTTCAAACCAGCCGAAACACAAACATCCCTACCATCTGTCGTACTAACATAACTTAACCTACTAAAGCCCAAAAAAACCAAACCTAGCCTACCAAAGTCCAGAAAAATAAAATAAAAATATCCTAACATAACCTAACCTACCATTGTCCAGTTAAAAACCATACTTATTATAAGCACTCACATGTCTTACATGCCTAGCGTTATTTCAGCCACTTAAGAAAATTTGACATGTAGAGACATAAGAAACGCACTTGAAACAGACTGCGGCCAATCAGCACTTCGAGTAACATTCACCTTACACTTATAAATGAACAGTTGGATCAAGCAGAACTATATTTAAAATCCAATATAGGCAAAGAGAAAGTCAGACACTATCACGTCTACCCAAGCGACCATACATTCAAGGCCAGCCCTTATTACAATAATCCTTACCATCCGTCANCAGACACTATCACGTCTACCCAAGCGACCATACATTCAAGGCCAGCCCTTATTACAATAATCCTTACCATCCGTCATCGTAACAAAATTGACTTCTACAAGACCACCCAATGTACCAGCCATAACATCTTCCATAACCCAAGAATAACTCAGCCATTACTAATTAACCATACCACCCAAAATGCCAATCATACCATCCATCATACCTCAAGTGTACCAAGCAACTATAGAGTTCAAACCAGCCCATAACTTAACACCCATTCCATCTGCTCTGCCATTCGACACCACCCTTACCGCACACTATAACTCAAGCATACCCCAAACTATTCAGTCCGCACTGACCTTACCAAAAAATATACCTACTACCCATACCATCTGTTCTACCGATACCAGACGAAATATACTCACTGCCCTCTATAACTAAAACATACCTCGACCATTCCTGACCAAAATTTTTCTACTGTCCATACCTTCTGCTCTACCAGCCGACGCCAGCCAAATATACTAAGTTAGCCATCATACTACCCCATAATATTCTGAAATACAACAACCACACCAAGCAAACATGCAGTCCATGCCTTACAAAGCCATTTTAAACACAGCGACACAATTAACTTCTTCCCATGCCATCTATCGTACCGACTGACACCAGTCAAATAAATTGACCATCCATACCAACCACTTTAAGTCGAGCATTCCCTTAGCAGTATAGGACTCACCGATACACACCACACACACACACACACACACACTGACCATTCCATTTGACATACACCGGCAATCTTTAGACAAGTATACTGGAATCCCTACATACCAACCATACCATACATCATAAGCCAAATGTCCCAAGAATCATTTGATACCAGCCTATAACCTAACAACCATTCGATATGTTCTTCCAGTCGACATCAGACCAAATATAATCTCAGCCCTTACTACCCATTATAACTCAAGCATTCCTCAACCATTCAGTTCATGCACAGGCCTTATGTAAAAAATATACCTATTATCCATACCTTCAGCTCTTTCGACCGGCACCAAAAAAATATATACTCAGCAACATACTACCCATAATACAGCACAGACCACACCTACTAAAATATTTAAAAAATCATAACTCTAACATGTCTTTCGTAACATCATTACCAGCACACCCTTAGCAAATATTCAAGAAACAATACCAACAATATACCCAGACATATCAACATATCATCACCAACAAACCAGCTTATTATACCAGCCATTAACCAAACTGACCAAAACATAGCATGTACCATCCCTTCATCATACCAAACATCAATATCAATCATTATATCAAACAAAAAACCCGTTAATTATACCAACCATCCATACCAATAACCCATGACAAAACCTACCAGCTATCATACTTCTTGTATAACAAATAATAATATCGATAACCCCAGCAGTACTGTGTACCATGCAGATCATAACTTTCACCATAACACTAGCTTACCAACATGCCATCTGCCAACCACAGCGACCACTATACCAGATAACCATACCAGCTATATCAACATGAACCAAGAATATACAATAATACCGAAAAAAATAGCATCCAAACCAAATATATCATCTATTCTAACCCAAGCATACCCCCACAATGCTATAAATTATACAGACCATATCAAACATCGACCTCAGACATACTGACCACTCATAACAGTAAAATATATTGACTATTGTAACGAATGACATTTCATCTAACCTTACCAGTTATACATATAAACAAGCCATACCATATGTCAAACCAACCAAATATTCCAATATTAAATTCCAACCAATCTATCATAACATCCATACCATCAATTTAACCATCTACGCCAGCCATACAGACTTAGGTCTCAGATACCATACCAACATACCATACCATCCAGTCATGCTAACCAACCATAGCAGCCAAGCACTCTAACCCTCTCGCACTAACCAAATGTTCCATGAAACCTTTATACTTATATAAATTAATCATATCATAATGCCATTCTGTCCATGCCATCGAAGATAATCTCTTGTCATATCACCAAACCAACCGAACATGTGATCATGTCATACCATATCAACATAACAGATATACCTACCATGCATATACTGCGACAAGACTTTCGCAAATACTAATAAATCACGACGACATGTGTAGAAGTGCTCTTAACTAATTACATTCACTGGCAGTTTAGATATACATTTTAAATTATGTAAAAGTGATGTGTCATCCACGAACCTTGAACGAGCAGATCATCCTTCCTCTGTGCGTTTACAGCGAAAACTAGCCCTAATGCAGCGTCGACTGGTGAATCAGTTTCTACACCCATCAATTCCTCATCGCAACCTACGAAAATAACCTGTGAAATGAAGCCGAACGCAAATGGATTGAACAAGCTAACTTTCGAACTTTAATGCTATATGTTGGTAGTGATAACCGCTTCTGCTTGAACACCGCCAGAAATAAAACTATCGTACGGAAATATCAACGATAAGTTGTTGAATGTATTCATTTGTTTACGTATTTAATGAATAGAAATGGAAGAGAATTTTAAATTCACAGACAGTTTTTCTGTATATGGGCTTCGCTTCCTAATTTATTTCCGAAATGTATGTATGTATACGTGTTGTTTTTGAGGTTAAAAAAACACGAACAAAACCCCATTATGAAGTTCGTGAACTCCAGTTTTTATTTAACCGTTCTTTAAAAGACCGTTNGGTTAAAAAAACACGAACAAAACCCCATTATGAAGTTTGTGAACTCCAGTTTTTATTTAACCGTTCTTTAAAAGACCGTTCTTCGCCTCATCATTTGAATATCCCAAATCCCCTTTTCATTCACGCAAATGAGAGAAGAAAAAAAAAAAGAAGTCGTCGGACTGCCAAAGAGTCTTCAGATCTGACTTGCAATTAAATGTAGTTTAAGCGTCTCTCTCCCGTAATTTATTTTCCTTTGCTCTTCGCCGCAGTCGTTTTGGTTGTATTCCTTTTTGTCAGTTTTTTACTTTACGAGTTTTCTTTCCCCCGCCCTGTGCGGTGCCTCGTAATCTTCTTACGAAACCTCGCCGGGAGATTAGCGAACTGAAAAGCTGCGCGCTAATGCTTTCTTACTTACAAGGCCATGACCAGGACCCTGGGAAAGTGCGCTTCACGAAGAAAGCCCAACGGCTGCAGCTATTGTGACTCGAGTGTAATTTAATGCCCAGTTTGTTTTTTTTAAGACACGGGGAAATGAAATGCACTCGGCGGAGGAAGAAGAAACCTAAGCGAGGAATTCTCATTTCCTTCCTTTTCATAGTCAGCAGTAGGAGCGGTCCTTTCTGGTCCCGCGAATCGACTGTGGCGTATTTTGCGACCCGCGTCGTAAGGGCGACCGTCCAGAGCAAGAACTTTCAGCTCAGAAGAAATAGCCGGGATTGAACCTCATATTGGGCCACAGTCTAGCTTGGCGCCTACAAATCCCGGTTTTACCACACACACTAGGGTCGAGTACACCCTATGTCCGACAAGTCTAAAGAATCTTCTTCCTCAGCCTTTCGCNGTTTTACCACACACACTAGGGTCGAGTACACCCTATGTCCGACAAGTCTAAAGAATCTTCTTCCTCAGCCTTTCGCGTGGATACTTATAGTAAAATCACGGTTACTTACAGTGTTTCTGCAGCACTGTTTAAGTTCTACTTTGAAACTATTCCTCCGCCTCGTGCAACCAAAGCTTAACCAAGTCTAGAAAATTACACTAAATGGACAACAAANACTTTGAAACTATTCCTCCGCCTCGTGCAACCAAAGCTTAACCAAGTCTAGAAAATTACACTAAATGGACAACAAACCGTATTTGTGCGCGCTCAGTTTTATATTATTTTGCATGAGAATTATTTTTACAAGGCATTACCAACACACTTTTTTTTATTTATATTAATTATAAATTAAATATTATAATTTGAATATACACATAAGTAAAAGTACAATTTTACCAAAAAATAAAATACGTTTATGTTGACAGAAGAATAAAACGCTGTAATACANCACATAAGTAAAAGTACAATTTTACCAAAAAATAAAATACGTTTATGTTGACAGAAGAATAAAACGCTGTAATACACAGCATATTTAGACATTAATCAAACATGACAAACGCAGGGTAATTTTTCGAAGGTTTGATTCGAAATGTGTAAAGATACTGCGAACGGACTATAGAAGAGGTCCAATGGACATTTTTTGCTGGAAACACACAGTTAATATACGCAACCGCACTCCGTAATGACAAAACCGAGCTGAGCTCCGTACATACAAAATACGAAACCTCTCCACATTTCCAACAATTTCGGGTTTCGTGAAAGAACAACGCCGAGTCTATACATGTAAGAGTTCTTCGCCGCTGTCACCAGAAAATTATTGTTCTCGCTGCAGTTACGGTATTTACACCACTTACAAGTATTCCTTTAGAAATCAAAAAGTAGCGTGATTCACTTTCAACCGTTAGCAACCCTATAAATATTCCAACATTACTAAATACTGAAAAATCATCATAATTCATTTTTTTTAATAACATATTAACACTTATATTTTGTTCGAGATGTGTCAATTGGGTGACTCGTTTTTAAATCCCACTCCAAAAAATTTTTTTTATTTATTTTTTACTCACCGGTAAACACCCAAGCAACAGAAATTAAAGTCTTGTTTTCGTAATCTCTCTTTATAAGCTTACAAAAACCTGGTAGCAAATGTACGTAGAGATTTCTTAAATTCACGTAAAGTTTTGCAAAATTGGCAAAAAGTCAGTTTTAAATTTTTTTTGCAATTTAACGAAAATTTCTGGATGATTTTTTTTTACCAGTACTTTTAGTAATTGCTTGGGAAATATTTCCTCGAGGTGTATTTATCNAAAATTTCTGGATGATTTTTTTTTACCAGTACTTTTAGTAATTGCTTGGGAAATATTTCCTCGAGGTGTATTTATCCCGGATTTTGCGATGACAAAACTTTTATGACTTGAATAACTAAGTATGTAAAGTATTTATGTCAACAGTAGTGCTCAAATTGATAGAAATGAAACGTCACTATGGTGTTGGCCAGATAATTTGAGTTAACTAGGAAAAATTCGCTTTATTATTAAACTGTGTTTACTAATAGTATTTGGAATGAAAACTATGGAAGGTGGTTTTGTCAGAGTAGTATGACTTTCACTTGAATAGTCGGGCAACGAATGGTAANTGGAATGAAAACTATGGAAGGTGGTTTTGTCAGAGTAGTATGACTTTCACTTGAATAGTCGGGCAACGAATGGTAAACATTTTGGCACAATAAATAAATCTTACAATCCAATTAATCTGTTAAATTTAGTTTAGAAAATATATATATTTTGCTTTCTTGCACTTTTACTGAAGCGGCATTTAATGCCATAACANTGGAATGAAAACTATGGAAGGTGGTTTTGTCAGAGTAGTATGACTTTCACTTGAATAGTCGGGCAACGAATGGTAACCATTTTGGCACAATAAATAAATCTTACAATCCAATTAATCCGTTAAATTTAGTTTAGAAAATATATATATTTTGCTTTCTTGCACTTTTACTGAAGCGGCATTTAATGCCATAACANTGTTAAATTTAGTTTAGAAAATATATATATTTTGCTTTCTTGCACTTTTACTGAAGCGGCATTTAATGCCATAACACAAAAATATTGTTAAAATGCTAGAAATACAGGAAACCTCTTTGGACAGTCTTATCGTCTTAATTTTTCAGGTGAAACCATTTCCTAAAATGTCTGAGGAATAGGTTGTTTTAAAAATAAACTGTTCAAAAGAATTATCGGGACATGTATTTGAACGTATGCCACACTGCATAGAAAAATAATTGACAACTTACTTTGCCACCACATATGTCTGTAGTGCTTACAGATAAAGTACGCAAGAAATCATCATTCGATTCTCATTTATTTTGACAATACATAGAGAAATGTCCAAACGGTGTCGAAATCAAAGTGGGAACAGTCGCCCATCCAGTCATCCAATGTGGTTTTCATCAGAGTTCGAGAGCTTTAGTATGGTGTATGCCCTCCGGGAGCATCTATCACAGTCTGACACCTATGTGGCACGCTCTGCAAAAGTCTACGGAGGCCTCCCTGTGGTAACCGTTCCCATTCTTCAATGAGAGCCTGTAGACGTTCTTGGAGAGTATGTGGTGCAACAGGACGACCACGAACACGTCTGTCAAGCATATCACACACATGCTCGATAGGGTTCAGGTCGGGACTCACAAGNCCACGAACACGTCTGTCAAGCATATCACACACATGCTCGATAGGGTTCAGGTCGGGACTCACAAGTCATTCCATCACTTGAATTTCCAGCCGTCGCAAGACATCTCTGGTGATGCTCGTTAAATGCTGCCTGGCATTATTGTGCGTGAGAAGGAATTCAGGGCCAGCGCCGTTTGCAGCAGCCACCACATGGCCTAACAGGATCTGCTCGAGGTATTCCCTGGCGGTAGGGCATCCTCGTACGACGACAAGATCCGTGCGCTGTCGACACCAAGGCCACCCCACACGAACANCTCCCTGGCGGTAGGGCATCCTCGTACGACGACAAGATCCGTGCGCTGTCGACACCAAGGCCACCCCACACGAACACAGAACCTCACCCGAATCTGTGGACTTGTTGGTCCAGTGGCGTGTGATGAAGTGTTACAAGGTAAACTGGTGCTTTCTCACTGCTGTACATTCTCGGTGCATGCAGCAGGAACCAATAACCACAGCGCATCAGAATGTATTATGACCACTCACAAGCAAGCAGCAAGGGGCCCATTACACGCGTCCAGTGGTGTCCGTTGCCGAGCTACGTTTTAATGGTGGAAGTGAAAATTAGCAAGCAACAGGGTACAGCATACAGCTAACGCCAGTTTACCTTGCAACAGTTCACCACACGTNCGCATCAGAATGTATTATGACCACTCACAAGCAAGCAGCAAGGGGCCCATTACACGCGTCCAGTGGTGTCCGTTGCCAAGCTACGTTTTAATGGTGGAAGTGAAAATTAGCAAGCAACAGGGTACAGCACACAGCTAACGCCAGTTTACCTTGCAACAGTTCNGAAGTGGAAACTAGCAAGCAACAGGGCACAGCACACAACTAACACCAGCTTACCACACGCCACTGCGTGACTCGTCTGCGAATAACACAGCTCTCCAATGGCGAAGTTGCCAGTTGACGTGGTTACGATCGAACTAAAGGCGAGCTGCTCGATGTTGCCGCGTTAAGCTGGGTACTCGAACGGGATGTCTGGGTCGTGAGGTTCTTCCTCGTAACCTATTCCTTACAGTTTTATCGGAAACCATGACTCCAGCGGCCCTTAGGAGGTCTTGTTGCAATTCTATGGCAGTGACCGTACGCCGCCACAATGCAGAGATGGCCAGATATCGGTCGTCATGAGGAGTTGTAAAGCGTCGACGACCTTGTCAAACCCACATGATGAACTGACCTGTATCGTTGTAGCGATTCCACAACAGACAGACGACAAGACATTGAGGTCCGCGGCAACACAAGATCTACTCTTCTTGGATCGATGTGACTACTATTGCGACTTTTACGGCTTTGAGTTATCGCATCTCATGTGCTCGGTTGTATACGATCTCCACAAATGACAACTTCCGTCTGTACACCTCACTACAATACACTGACACACTGTGATGCACTTTGTTTTGAAGAGTCACCTGACTTTGTACTGCAGGTCTAAGCCTACAAGTGGCGTATGACTCTACTGAGGTTTATGCTGAGTAGCTGTGAAATTAGACCACTGGTACCATCTGTAGCCAAATAGAGGTAACATACCAGACGTTCAAAAATATGCTAATTATTTTGAACAGTGTATATTTTAGTGCTCTCATCTACAGCAAACATACCAAATTTGATGGAAATCTTTCATACTGTCACAGATATGCCATGTGTTATGATTTTGTTTGTTTGTTGATATTTATCCTTAACGGGGATATAGGGGCATAAGAGTTATGTAATGAACACTATCTAAAAGAGGTTTATTTAACATTATGGATGCACAATATTATTTCAATATAAATATATTGAATATAAACGGGGGGAGCTATACAAATATACTGAAATATTAAATAATATTATTTTATAAAGATTTAACCAGCCACATTCTGATTAAAACCTAATTGGAGAGGCCCCACCTAGTTCATGATTCAGGAGGTAATTAAGATGGCGCAAGTCGACGACCGGACACACCCATCTTCAGTTGTATTCTCGTTCCAATGGCCCGACGACAAAAGACACCGCCCACGGACTACACTCTCCTATATCGGCTGCGTTGTCCCCGTTTACTGGCCGGTGGAGGGGGTTTCTATGGTTTGCGATTTCATAACTAATTTCAGTGATCACGGCCCGTGTCCTGGATAAATAAGCGAAGGTGTGATCAGGCAGGCCGCTCAGCTAAGGGCCTAACCACAACTTGTATCATCTCCTCCAATGTTCACTAGCGAGATGCCCTCATCTCGCCATGTAATCCGTGTAGATTATGTAGATGATTGGGAGTTGCGGGGTTCATCTTGTAGCAGTAGGAATATGGATTGGGTTGAAGTCATCTTCGCTACGGTAGGAAATTTTTTGAAAGGAATTATAGTAGACGGAGAAGATAGGTATGAAGAACTGCCAATTTCTTTCGTGCATTCCTCGGATGAGGAGGGTCGAACAAACGCTGTGCTGTGTGTTTGCAGTTGCCATGAGGACCTTGAACTTCAATACCGCTGGGTGTGCAAAGTGTCTTTCACGCGAGTGCGGCAGACGCCCCGCGGGCAGTTTCCGGAACGCCTCAGTATTTCTTGAGATTGTGAGTCCCTAACACTAACACCAGGTGGCGTGAATCGTTCACTACAATAAATTATTTGTAAGGACTGAAAATTCAAAAATACTGTAGTAATAATCACAATAAAAGCAAATTGAAATGCAAAGGTATTGAACTATGAAAACCTGAGTGCTCTCACCCCGGTATATTGATTGTTTTGTTTATGTTAGTACATAAAACTAAAATTCCTGGAAATGAAATACATGTTAATACCTACAATGTAAAAGCAGTGGTGTAATAATATTACATAATGAGTGATACTGACACCACGGTGGTTATGATAGTGATACAATGGTATCGTAACGTAGCATGTTATTTAATTAATTATTTAAACTTACATTAATTATGAAAATAAAACAAAGCTGCAGCTGCTTTTCAACTACGTTTCAATACGTAAGAGGGTAATTGGATAAATACTTAAAGTAACATAATATTAGTAAATGTATTCTAATATACAATAGTATCTCAAAACCACAAAACAAATGTTTATATGTAACAAATGTTAACGTATTTGACAA
Organism: Clitarchus hookeri; assembly: GCA_002778355.1. NCBI lineage: Eukaryota > Metazoa > Arthropoda > Insecta > Phasmatodea > Phasmatidae > Clitarchus > Clitarchus hookeri. Next base: position 221,318 of record NQII01003254.1, on the reverse strand, counting down.
CAAAATGTTTCTCTAATAATAATATCAACGTGTATAAAATTCTTTTAAATTTTACAACAAAGTTTTTTATTTACACAAAAACAAAAATTTTCAAATTCAATATGAAAAATGTTGTCATAACTACATGTTATTGTGTGGCCACATTACTATAAATTAGTATAAATGAGATGTCACTTTGTCATAAAATTGACGTAAACAATTCACTGTTTCATTCGTAGGCTGATTTAATGTAGTATATTTTTTCTTATTGTTTATATTGTTTCTAGCACTGAAATATAACTTTTTTTTTTTAATTCTTTTAAATATTAAAATTAATTTAAAAAATGTTTTCTTCCATTATACATTATAAGTTACAAACCTTAGTTTTTGTAGGCCTCCAATCGGTAATCTTAATATGTTTAAGTTGATTTTTTGTTAAGTAATAATACATATTTAGAGTAAAGTTGTTATGTAAGTTTTACTGTTACCTGCAGGGTGCAGTGTAAGTGGTGTATGTAAAATATGGAAACCTCTGGTTACCTGTGTACGACTCGCGAACTGCGTTAAACGGTAGAGCTGATGCAGTGTAATGAAAGTGCGTGCCTTGATATTGCTGTGTGTGACGTCAGAACAGGTGTCGTCCTGCCTCTGTTATCGCGAACATAGCTTGCGCCGCCCTCCGGAGGGACTTTGGATGAGAAGACGCTACGTCACTACTGGTTACTGCTGTTCATGAACGTACGGTACCGTTGTTCTGAAACTTACAAGGGAATTTATTAACAGAATGCTTTTAAAGCTTATCCAAACACCTAATTTGGAGTAAAATGTATTTTAAAGAAATAATATGGCCGTATTAGTTTATGAGGAGTAGGGTTATTTAAAATTTACTAGTTGGTTTTATCATGGTCTTAATATACTGTATGTATATATGGGTTTATTATATTTCTGGGCGAGTCCGACTTTGGAAGATTGCTTGTTGAGATTTGAGTTAAAGTTAATTTATTTCTAAATAGTCTTCCTCAATTTTACTCTCGGGCAATAAAATATTTATGCTGACTTATCTTTTTGTTTAGAATCTATTTCTTAGGCAATGTCTGCAAATGGGGACGGTTATTTAAATACCTATTTTCATACAATTTTTTTTCTGAAAATAATTTATCCCAGTTAGCTGTGTGCGCAGACAAAACTCTTAATTATTAAAATGTTAATAAGTATGCTGCACACCAACACATTATAAGATGAACATAATGGCATTTATTATTAAAAAGTTAAGATAGTAATAAAGATAAGAAAATATAAATAAAGAGTAGTACTTCCACACACAAATAAAAGGTTATCAAGGCCGAGGGACAACACATAGTATAAGTAAAATATTATTACAGTGGTCATGCAAATAGATGATAGTAGAGATGAAAGGAACTCAGAAATAATTAAGTAGGTACTAATTGCAATTCTACTTCCACACAAAAAAGTAATATGTGGGAATCGGGGAGATCTCTAAGCAATGACTTACAACAGGGCGGTCAAAAGTGAAAGTAACCTCATGGTATCATTTCAAGGTACTGTGTAGTAGAGAAATGACCCACAGCATAAGTCCAACACATCCAGATTGCGTCCCTACTGCCTGAATTCTTTCAAGGCCAGTAGACCACAAAATAAAGGCCTCTCTGGTTGGTCACCACTCTGCCAGAGGCCCAAAGATTGCTCAGCGTCTCACGCGAAACTTTAAGGTTTGACCTCCTGAGGAAGTACTCATGACAATTGGGTGGATGTGGGTAAACAGTGAGCGGACATTCACGGTCGAGGTGGGCGTGTCTCGGGCACTATTCTCATTTAGTTAAATACCCTTGACATTGCACACAATTATACCTTCTCACATCATGTTTGGCAGTCTGCGCATCCATTTCAGGACTGGTGTGCAATTCAGAAAATCTGAAAGCCCCGGGTAATTGGCTAAGTCCATGAATCACAATAATGCGTGAACCCAACGGAATTCATTCTGCCCCGTGTCCGTATGACAATGGATTGTGGGAAGTGTATGAGAATATCGGGAGTATAAGGAACCTAAAACTAGAGTAATACAAGTAAAGTTTAAAGTGGGCAAGGGGAAACATTTGCATGGCGCGCTCTGGCGCGCGTTTTCGCAACACAGTGGCGCTCGAGCCGCGGGGAAGTTCTGATGCGGGAATGTGTTGCCTCGGCACCTTGCAACTGGGTCGCATTGCCTGGCATGTAGCTGCGATTATTCGTCCTTCAATATGGTAACTTATAACTTAATACGGGCTTTCTATCAGCATACAAAAATATGTTAGTTAACTGGCATATCTTATTAATATGCATTTTTCTTAAAGATATACTGATGGGAGGGCATAATAAAATCATGTACCTTTATCCGAGCACAATAATAATTTCTACATTATTATGTCTTGTATGGAATTTATTAAATTAGAAAGAGTTGAAAGTTAATTTAATGGAAGTTGTCACATGAATTATGAATTACTATCACATTAATAGTTTCATTCCAAATAACTACATCCAGCGCACACAGGTGATCTATATCTTGATTTAAATTACTAGAATGGTATTGCTGAGGTAAATATACCAAACTAGGGACTTGCTGTTCATACTGAAATTCTTTAAATTTTAATGATGTTTGTTATTTAGGTTTCAAATAATTACTTTGCAAGTTTAGATATTGGGCTGTAAAAAGTAATATATTATTTAAACCTAATAATTTTTTAAAGTAGATATTTTGACATTATTTTAATTATACAGCTATTTAAAAGCTAAACGTTTTAATGTTAAAAGTGGACGTGGCTGAAGTTTTGTTATTATTAATATGGAAATTAGCATGGGTAGGTGGGGAATTTATTGNTTTATCATGGTCTTAATATACTGTATGTATATATGGGTTTATTATATTTCTGGGCGAGTCCGACTTTGGAAGATTGCCTGTTGAGATTTGAGTTAAAGTTAATTTATTTCTAAATAGTCTTCCTCAATTTTACTCTCGGGCAATAAAATATTTATGCTGACTTATCTTTTTGTTTAGAATCTATTTCTTAGGCAATGTCTGCAAATGGGGGTGGATGGTAGAGAAGCGGATGCAAGGTAGCGAGAGGGTAGGGAGGAACCAAGCCTCCACCATTGTTATGATTTTGATATTCTGTGTACAGTTTATCCTTACCGAGGATATAGGGGCGTAACAAGTTATTGATAAGAGTTATGTAATGAATACTACATAAAAGAGGTTTCTTTAACATTAAGGTTGTACAATATTATTTCAATAAAAATATGTTCAAATATGAACAGGGGGAGCTATACAAATATACTAAAATATTAAATGATAATATTTTATAAAGATTTAGCCAGCCACGTTTTGAGTAAACCCTAATTGGAGAGTCCCCACCTTGTTAATGATTCCGGGGGCTGATTAAGAAGGCGCAAGTCGACGGCCAGACACACCCATCTTCAGAGGTCTTCTCGTGGCCCGACGACAAAGACACCGCCCACGGACTACACTGTCCTACATCGACTGCGTTGTCACCGTTTACTGGCCGGCGGAGGGGGTTCTGTGGTTTGCGATTTCATAACTAATTTCAGCGATCACGGCTCGTGTCCTGGATAAATAAGTGAAGGTGTGATCAGGCAGGCCTCTCAGCTAAGGGCCTGACCATAACTTCTTAACAATACCTAGTTCTTTTACGATTCATATGTCGAGGTCGCTTCACATATTAGCCCCTGATCGATTATATACAAACAACTTGTCCTCAGGCAAAAGAGCTCTTCTTTAATCAACTTTTAAAAACATTAATTCATTGCCAACTTCAGTTAGTATAATTTAACGGTGGCGCTGACTAGCATGATCTCAGCCAAGTTACCAACGATGTATAATAATTCCATGTCTTAACGGCGTTGAAAAAGTACAAAGTTCAAATTTGTGTATTCTGGAAATACTCATTCTTTAATTATAAATGGGCAATTGAGTGAAATATTCGCCTTGCTATCAATTCCAGAATTTCACTTTATTCACGAATAGATGCTATTTATAGCATAGCAATACAAATTTTCATATTGTGGAGGGGCAGAAAACGGGACGAAAATTATATCATAAACAGGGCTTTCAAAGTTTCTCAATAAACCGCAAACGGCCTACACCTGTGAGCATTAGAGGTTATCCTTTACCGCAAAAATACATAATTCAGTTCAACTGTTTCACGCAAAAAAACGTGATTTAATACCATTGATTTGCATCGCAAAAAGGTGTAACATTTGTTTATTGTAACCAATGAAAATTATCTTCTATAGTCTATTTATGGTTTTTTCACACTTTTTAAATCAAAAATTTGAAAAATGATCTAATGTATTATGTGTTTGGTTCATTCCTAAATATACCATGTTTCACAAGCGTTTTATACTTGCGTAAACATGAAAGTACCTTATTTTTGGTTAAATTTGACTTTGACTTATATTTTATCTATAAATTATAATATTTTATTTGTAATATGAATGATAACACAGAGAAAATAGGTGTGTTGGTAATATCTACTAAGAAATAGTTTTTATGCAAAATATTATTACAATGATTGCGGACGAATGCGGTGCGTTGTCCCTATAGCGTAATTTTTTAGACTCGTTTAAGCTTTGTTTGCATGAGGCGGAGGAATATTCTGTAAGTAGAAATTTATCAGGGCTTCATAAAAGTAGGAAGTAACCGTGAATGGTCTATAAGTCATTATAGTTTGTCCACGGTTGATTGAGCACTTTTGAAAACCCGGCTAAGGCCACTTCTACTACAGGTTGGGAAGATGAATGTTAAAGATTTGGCAAAGGGAACATTTTCGCCACTAGGTAAGCGCTAGTGTCGGCAAGTATCCAGATTTTCTCTATTTTCTACGTTAAAAACAGGATAATTGCAAAAATCATAAATCAAATATAAAATAACTTCGTAACTAAAGAAAATCTCTCTCTCTCTCTCCCTCTCTCTGNAGTATCCAGATTTTCTCTATTTTCTACGTTAAAAACAGGATAATTGCAAAAATCATAAATCAAATATAAAATAACTTTGTAACTAAAGAAAATCTCTCTCTCTCTCTCTCTCTCCCTCTGTCTGTCTTTCTTTTTTCTCTCTCTTTCTTTCTCTCGCTCACCATTCAGGTAGCTTAAAATTGTATTAAAAAGTTACCTTCTGGAATATTGCGCACCTAGCGGCGGAAATTTTCCCTTATGCCAGCCAAACTCACCCATAAGAAAACTCATTTTGTTCCTAAGATGAGTAGAATTAACCTTAACCCTACTTATGATCTACTTTTTGCCTTATCTAGTATCCTTCTGTCATATGTAAGATACACATTAGCGTGGGCCTAACGACTTTGACCATGCACCATTCAAGCAAAAACGCGAAGCTGTTCGCAACCTGCATGTGTTTCTGTTACGCTGATTCGTACCCTAATGTTTACGAAGCAAACNCAAAAACGCGAAGCTGTTCGCAACCTGCATGTGTTTCTGTTACGCTGATTCGTACCCTAATGTTTACGAAGCAAACAAACGACATCTTGATCTGCATAAATTCTAACATTTCTCTCGCAACATAACGTCAAGACTTACAACTGTTTTATTTAAGGGCGTTGGCCACAGAAAAAATTCGTTANACATTTCTCTCGCAACATAACGTCAAGACTTACAACTGTTTTATTTAAGGGCGTTGGCCACAGAAAAAATTCGTTATTTTATATTTTGTATCACCTACTGTTAAACTTTTAGACATTATCGTTTATTACTCTTTCCTCAGAAAAAAATTGAGCGCATTTCTTTTTCATAAATACATATCAAAATAGCTATTTTACTGTTTTAGAAACTGTTGAAATTAATACTGCCAATCATTATTGCCTGAACTGCTTTAATTAAACAAAAAACTTTTATTTAATACGGCTATCATAGAATGTTATACAATACACGACAAACTGTTTATAATCTCACTTTGTCTTGTGCATATAGAAAGTTAAATTTCATATTTCAACAGAAACGCACAAATAATGAAAACTAACTTATATGCAAATAGAAATGAGATAATTCATACTGAAAGAAGTTGTGAAGAGCTTCTTAGAGATGTGTATAAAATGGNTTATATGCAAATAGAAATGAGATAATTCATACTGAAAGAAGTTGTGAAGAGCTTCTTAGAGATGTGTATAAAATGGTACAAGGAAACATATTTGCGATTTTAAAAAAATGGTGAAAATAAGGAAATTCCTTCATATTTTTATTTGTGACTTCCCTTGAAGCTTGGTCAAATAACTTTCGCTAAGCATGTCTTAAAAGGAATTAAGGCAAGATGATTCAGTTTCCCTTGTTACATTTCCTGCAAATCGTTTGGTTTATTTTATTTTTACATTACAAAAACAGGAAAATTTTGACTTCGACATATAATTTTGCATTAACCATGCGATATAAAAAAATTTTATCTGGGGGAAAAGAAGTAACAGATAATATCTGCAAGTTTAACAGTATGCAGTACAAATATAAAAAAACTATTTTTTTCGTAGCCAACGGCCTTAATTCGCTGCCAACTTAAGTAGGTGTCTTTATGCCAGTGTATGCTGTTAGCAGGCAGTGTTTTTTTTTGTTGATTTCAAAAGTGCATACTTTACCATGAGCAGCCTCCACCATTCTTTATGCCTGTACTGAACAGATATCACACCCCTCCCCCCCCTGCTCTACCTATCTGCAGTTCAGGGGCGTGTGGTGATGTGTTGCAAGGTAAACTGGTGCTTGCTCACTACTGTACATTCTCNGGTGATGTGTTGCAAGGTAAACTGGTGCTTGCTCACTACTGTACATTCTCGGTGTACGCAGCAGGAGCCAGTAACCACTGTGCTGCCTAGGGAAACTGAATGCATTCCGACCACTCACAAGCGAGCAGCAAGGGACCCATCACTCACGACCTGTGACGTAAGAACAGTTCACCACACACCACTGCTTCAGCTAAGGTGGCCGCCTGGGTAAGCCGCCAAATGGTGTGCAGAGCTCCAGCAGAAAAAAAAAAAACATTTTATTAAACAAGAAGTTACTGATATAACTAATGAGCCTACTTTCCTCAACATGGATGCAATTAATTTTTTAATAAGTTCTTAAAAACTGGGTTGGTAGGTAGGACTGGACTTCTCTTTCAAAGTAATAACATTAGAAATGAAACCAGAAACGTATGCAACATTAGTGAGACGATTATAAAGACACACGTGCCTTACCCGGGACATGAACCCAGAAAACCTCGTACAATAAACTAGCGTGCAATGCACTGCATTTTGGAGGTCGCATTTCGAGCATCAACTTCAGATTTAATCAGTCTAATGTTTCGAATAGGCAACATGCACATTGTTTTGCTGGCACTTGGTTTTCAATCATTTATGTGTTGGAAATGTATTTACAAAGTATCACGATTTAAAAATTATATTTGAAAAAGTTATGATTGAATGAATGTTTTACGTTTGAAACGCCCGCCAAAACGCGCCTATCGCGCCTGCTCACTCCGTGACGTCACAAGTCAGATACAACCTCGGCCGCCGCGTTTGTTTACTTCAGCGGTTATGCGTATTTGGTTAAATATAATGTATTCACGGTAACTTCAAGATTTTCTGAAGCCCTGCTAAAGATCTACTTTTAAGGACCCGATTATGTATCCTTCCGCAGTACGTAAACAAAACATTGCCATGTGACACCTGTCAAACGTTTTGTAAACAAAAACAGTGCCTTGTGGGAACTGTCAAANAATAGAAATTGTTTGAAGTAATGAAAAGAGAAAATAAACAGTCAAGTATACCAAAATCATCGAAATGGTTTATTGTCCTGCAGTGTACTAGTACATCTCACAAAACACCTGATAAAATATTTGTTAGTTACAAAAAACGAAACAAGCAGTAAGACGTGGTTTAACGCAGTTAGGCGAGACATTAATGACGTTTCGCCAAAAACAATTATTTTTGTTTGCTAAGACCATTTTGAGGTACGTAATTACATTTAAGGAGTTTATGTTTCCCCTATGTAGGTAGTTTTAACACTAGACTTCTTAATGTCTATTTACATCTGACATAGCCTTCTTTACGGTACTATGGTAGTGTTTAATACACACCACAACGCGTTTAGCAATTCGTATGTGATGTAGAAGTGAGCATAAAAAAATATGTTAACGTATTTCATAATAATAAAGGTATATAAATATGTTTACAAAAAATTTAGCCACACAATGTAAATTCTACATTTTGTAAGTTTATACATTACAAGTAAGGCCTAACAGACGGAATGTAGTATAAATATTTTGTTATTATTTAATATAACTTCTAACATTCGTTTTAAGAGCACAGATATATTTAAGCTATATTCACATTGTATGCCTAAATAATAACATGTCACGATGTTAATACATGCAAATTAAACATTACATTATTTGGGTGGGATTCAGAGTTCCTCTTGCAAAAAGTTTGGTTCATATTATACGGTATTTTTCTAACATAGCAGTTTAGAATAAATTTAAGTTGTTTTGATTTGTCTCTAGTAAGTTTTCATAAGCCAACAATTTAAGTTAAATGCCAACTTAAATTTTACTTTCAAAACACAAAAATGCATGTTTTTAGAAATGTTTATCAAGGATGATCTTACTTTCATATTTGCTCTTCCCCTTTTTTCTAAGTTACTAATATTGGCGTTACAAAATAATTACGAGACTAAGTCCACAATATTGATACTAAATAGGCCTACGCGTTTTACGCAAGTAAGCTGTGTTACTTTTAAAACATTTTCCTATAAATAAACAAAAAGAAAACCGTTTTTGAGGAATAAAACAAATTCTTAAGTTTTTATTACATATTTGTTTCGCTGTATTTAATCTCATCCCAGGTATTAAGTGTTTCTCAAACTACCATATCTATATTTTCAGCTTATATGTACAGTTCTTACGTTTTAAAAAGAAAGTGTAAACACGAGCCATCGTGACGTCAGAATAATAAAATATATGTTAGGTACAAAAAACATAAGAAACAATAAGATAAGCAAGTTATTTTTGTAATAATTTTTTTGTTTGTAAACACTATATTTGAGGCCTCAAATATAGTGTTTAGAAACGAGGTTGAACACAGAAATACAGGTTTGCCGGCCGGCAGTGCGGCGTTCTGCCCGCCACCAGCCCGCAGCTGCTCGAGAAGTCGTGCGGTTTCTGGTAGTGTCTAGCGTGCTAGCTTTAGGCCTACAGTCACCATACTGCTCGTTATCTGACATTTATATAGCGAAAAAAGTGTTTTATGAATATTGAAACGTGGTTTATAATCCGGAAATATTTATAACCTTCTTTTTCAACATTACGTTTTATTTCTAAATAATGTAGTTAATTTATTACAGACATCAAGCAGGCGCGCGTCAACACAGTACGCTGACTGCAGTCGCCGTCATTACAATTTTTGTTATTCTTGTGAATGTAATACATATTCCATATTTTGATTTATAACATTGAATCTTAGCAATTGTAAACATAAACACGGATAATAATAATACGTACCTCAATAAAACGTACAAACAAATAAATTTTAACATGTGATGTAGGCCTACTGTCGCTTTAAAGATCACGACTGTGCGATATGAGACACGTTATTACCTTTGTAATTTTATACCTCTTATTTCAGGTTCCACAAAACAATGGGAATTGAAGTAATGAAGTACCATTTCGGTATCTACTTGTGGCAGATTGTCCGACTGCGCTTCCACAAAGTTGCCTTCCATTTTAGTGCTGCGTGTTTGCAAAGTGCCGAGGCCGGCTGATAGCGTAGGACTAGTGACGTCAAACCAATGAGAGAGTGTTCCGCATTCACGTGACAGCTAGCGGCCGCGAAAGTTACTGTTTTAATACTAAAATAACTATGTAAAAACCTATTTTTATGCAACAAACGGCGCATTTTTATACGCATATATAAATGTGTTAGTATCATTTTCAACTATATTTGCGAAATTTGCATGTTGCCTATTATAGGGTTAACAAACCTAAAATATTTAGAGAGACGTTATTTTGAAAATAAATGACTGAGCCATTAAAACATTTAAGTTTACATGGCCTACCGTATCGCTACTTGTGTGAACAATTTGGTGGAAATCGGTTGTTTTATCTGTTAGGTGTGCTAAAACAAACTTCAATTTCTTATTTGATGCTATCGTACAAAATTTCCAACAAAAAAAAGATGCTCTATAAACTATGCTTTTAGTGTATAATGTCTACACATAAAATTTTGCTGAATTTGGTTAAATTGTTTAATATATGTAGCAAACTTACCTAAATCATTTATGACGTCGCCATTTTGAAAATCGTTTTCTGACCCATTTAAATTATAAAAGTTTACGCAGACTTCTATAGCATTTATAGTGTGCACAATATGGTACAAATTAGTTGAAATATTCCTTTGTAACATTTGGTGGGAATCGGTTGATTGGTCCTCGAGATACGGCATAAAACCTCGATAATTTTCATGTGGCGATCTTCATAAATGGAGGACAAAAAAGCAATGTAGTAGCACATTCGATGAGTATATGCTGCCAATATACAAAGTTAAGTTAAAACAGATTACATAACTTCGTAGATAGGGCACACAAAACTTTAATGATTTTATAGCTTCCATTCTGAAATTAAGTGTGTCATACTTAAAACATTAATTAATTAATATATACCTCAGTACATATTTGCCAAATTTAGTAAGAATGGGTTAGTTGTTCCCCGATACACGAGAGAAAAACTTTATTTTTTATTGGTGGGGCTATCATACAAAATGGCAGAGAAATGAGGCTCTGCATAGACATGTTTGATGGTTGAAATAGGCACTGCCAGCATAAAAAACTTAAGTGGTAATTTGTTTCGTTGATAAAATATACTGAGCTAAAATATTAATATAGCCACCATTTTGAAAATATGGGCCTGACCTACTTAAAGCATACCAGTTTACACCACCTGCTGCAGTATATTTGTTTGCCAAATCTGGTAGGAAACTGTCAATTGTTTCCCGGGGTGACATAAACACATTGTGTATTTATCCTCGTGTCGCTATCTAACAAAATGGAGGACAAAAGATGCTCCATGTAGATACAGTTGATAGTTGTAATATCCACTGCCAACATAGTTATGTTGGAATTGATAACATAATTTCGACGATATAGCATTCGATGCTTAAATAGCTATATGGCCGCCATTTTTCAAATAAGTGTTTGGCATGCTTAAAACATATTACTTAACATAATCTGCATTATTACTACTTGTTTGCCAAATTTGATATGAATCAGTAATTTTTTTCCGAGATATGACATAACTTTATTTATTTTTATGACGCCATCTTCTAAAATGGCTGACAAAAATGGTTATTTGTTGGTTTATGCTCCTAACATGTACTTTCAATATACAAAATTTGGTCGAAATTGTTTAAATGGTATGGTAGATACACAAAATAAACCTAAAATAAATTGTATGGCCGCCACTTTAAAAGTAAGTATCTAATAAATTTCTATAATTTACGTTTACTTGGACTAACATAGTATTACTTATCTGCCAAATTAGATGAGAATTGGTTGGATAGTTTTCGAGATATACTGAACAATCTTTATTAGTTTATTTGTTGCTATTTTTCAGAATGGCGGACCAACAATATCAATATCAAAATTTAATAATTACATGATACTTTGCAGGCATACAAATTTTGTTTTAAATCGGTTGAATGGTTCCCGAGATATAACAAATCACCCCAAATTTTAAAATTGCCGCCATTTTGAAAGTGCCCGACGTGGTTGAAAACTATAAAAGTCAGGTAACCTTACAAAGTATTATACGTGTACCAAGTTTGGAGAAATTCGATAAACGCGTGCAAAAATTGAAAAGGGGACACACACACGCGCACACAGGCAGGAAAGTGATCTCATTAGCCTTTCTTTCCTTCGGAAAGTAGGCTAAAACCCGTCCAACAAGTCTGAGTGAGGTCTGCTTAAGAATAGCATTTAACGTGGCCGCCTGGCCGTATACGTTTTTCAGTTCCTTCATTTCTCTCTAAAGTATGTTTTTGTAATAGTGAAAACGGTTCAAACGGGTGTTTTCATAGTTATTATTAGGTATGAAAATTCTGGTACAAAACATTAGCAAAGAAATATGATTTCGTCATAAAATTATAAGGTCTCCGCAAAGTCTCTTAGAGACGCGTTATCGACGGCAAGACTGCACGCCAGTTCAGCGCTTTGTGCGTAGAGGCGATGAGATAGTTGATGTGCATGTCTCGGTCGCCCCTAGCGCATCCCACGCTGTTAGGCTTCAGACGTGCAAAATTCCTTCAACCAGGCGGCCCACTTTAACATGGAAAACCTTTAAGTATAAAAAAATTGATTGCACGTTGGCGACGGGCCAAACACGAAGCGACCTTCACTGTGCGTCTCTCCGGCCCGACGCGGGAGGCTGTAAACGAGTTATGAAATACGTCGCGTTATGAAAGGAAGCTGCTGCGAAGTAGTGCGAAAGAGAACGACGGGGTGGATCCCTGTCGCGTCGGTGAGCTACTCAGTGCTCGTGGGCCCGTTTGCATTCTCAAAGGGCCAAGAGGGGTGGAAGAGGCGGTTGAGAACCCTGCGGAGAATTTGGGAGATGGCGCGCACGTGTGGGGGTGGAATGTGGAGAGGGCCTGATAGGCTCGACCGCAGAACCCCCTCCCCCACTTTCAAACATGTATCGTCACGCTCCGTGCATCGCGGGGCCCATCGCCGTTTGAAGCGCGGCCCGAAAAGGGTTTCCGAGGGAGGGCAGAGGGGAATGCACTTTATACGTCATCTCGCCTCCCTCGGAGAGGGCTTATTGAACGTACAGCAGCTCTCGTCAGCACTCGGCCGTCTTTAAACACAGCGGCGGTTCTTTAACATCACGATACATCGAGCTGCCCGTTGTGACACTGGCAAGATTCGTGCGCCACGCCACACTGGGAATACCGAAAAGTTGTAGCTGTCGGGAGGAACGCGGATAAACACACAGTCTTGTGACGGGAACGAAATTTTCTGAATGATAATGATAAGAATTCTGGGCGTATGCAAACTGCTGTACGTTGCAATTGGCACTTCTGAAAACATCGGATGCAATCTGGTATGCTGGAGAAAATGAAGAAAAGACATTGGAAGTGCTGTCGAGGCTTTAATGCCCGCTCCACAATTTGTGAGACAGCACTCTTGTTATGGCGCCAATTTTTTTTTGTTTTGAGTATGTAAATTGAAGTGATTTGTGGCCATATTGTTTTTCCGCCAGGCAGGACGCCGACCCTGAATTTCAGAATAATGCTACCGAGTGCGAGATGTCATACAGACCACCCGATGTGGGCGAAGAAGCGCCGCACTACGTGTTAAGAAGGAAGTCTGTACAGGCTGCAAACGCGGGTAATTGTTTAATTCCAAGCTTGTACTACCGCGTTGTGTAATGGTACCTTGAAGGACTGTATGTGATGTACCTTAGACCCCGAGAGCCCATATAGAGGGTATTCTGAAGAAGACTTGGCATTAAGGGGCATGCCGACTGAGCCCAGTGGCTGCAACATTTTCCAGATCTTATTATAGAATTACACTTCAGATACGATAACTTAAATTTCCGACCACAGAGACAGCATGAAAATTATTTTTTATTAATTTCATCTGTTTTTCATAAATCGTTATTTTAAGCTGGCAATAACTGGGTTGCTAATATCATTTACTTAAAGAGCCCTGTCATTTAGATTCATAAGCTCTGCCAACGCTATTTTTGGGCATAAACATATTGATTTTCTTTATTTTCAAGAATAATAAGAAACTTTACAATAAATAAACTAAATATAATTAACAGTGATACAGCCACGAGAGAGGATACTGTTAACCAAAAACCATACAGGTTAATGACCACTTTGAAGTTTTTCACTGTTTCTGGAAAATTTTTGCACATATCAATTTTTGTATTTTAACCAATGGTGTCAGAATTGAACTTTTCTCAAACTAAATTCGGCATATTTCACTTATGTCTCTGTGAAGATCTTATTTCTGTAGTTTCTGGTAGTTTTGAAGTATTCCTTCACGGTGTCTATGCCTATCATTTCGGTCGACGTGGAACTTCTGAAGCCTCTGTTCCTGAGAAATCTGCATATGGTAATAAGGTTAATAAATCTGTTGTAAATTAGCTATAAATTATCCTGGCCCGATGAGCCGAGCATTCACATGCTCCGGGACAGTAACTCAGTGTTGGTAGAGTCAATCTCGCTGTTAAATCCAAGATATTTTCCAAATACAATTTTTTCATCCTACACAAAACACGTTACATAAAAAGTGGCCACCAAAGTGGGGTAGTCGGCAGCCTCACGGATAATTATACGGAGGATGTCCAGTTTCCCCCGTCCTTACATTCCGGCGCTGCTCTACACTAACCTCGCTTCACCCTCATCGGCTCTCAAGACCTCGATGTTAAAAGCTGCCCAGTAGAATGATTATGATGAGTTTGGCACAACTGGACGGGGGACCGGAGCGCCGGAGCTGTTCATACTCTGTTCCGGTCAGCCGGCGGCCATTTTCCCCTTAAAATTTTCCTTATTTCTCTCAAAATCGACCATTTTTCCGCCTCAAGACCGATTAAATTTCTCTGAAAATTACCCCATTTTTTTTTCTTCAAAATTTTGATTTTTTCCCTTCAAATTTATTGTTTTTCCCTCAAAAAAGCGCAGATCGTCCCAATTGCAAAAACGATGCCCCGAAAAGTACTTTTCCAACCATAGGAAGGATTTGGGGGGATCGTTTTCGAGGGCTGAGCAGTGGTGACCATGTTGGTTTTATGTGCATCAGTGTAGAATGTTCGAAGCGAAGAGTCGTCTTTCACGTCTTCGGGCTTCATTTGAGTGGTAGAATGAACTGTAGAATTGTACTCGAGAACGAGTTTTGGGAGTATATCCAACCACTTGTTGTTGCCATTTGCAGCAAAATGCCCCCACATTTTCCCCTTCAGAATCTTGTTGAATCTCTCTACGATAGAAGCTTTGAGATTGATGTACGTGGAATTATGATTTATGTTATGTTTCTTCATCAGGACCTTGAAATTTGCATTGTAGAACTCCGTGTCTTGGTCGGTTTGTAGATTAGTAGGGATGCGTCCTTCGCGCAATACATCTGCCATGGCCTTGGTGACACCATGTGCATTCTTCGACTTGAAAGGTCTCGCCCAGGCGAATTGGAGATAGGCATCGATTACTCTCAACATGTGTTTGTAGGCCTTGTTGACCCGAGCATATGGTATCATTTCGACAAGGTCGGTTTGAAACAGGTGTTTCATCCCTCAAAACATAATCTTGCGACGGCGGTAGTTACGCCTGGTGGCCGCAAGCAGTTCGTGGGCGATTCTCATCCAACTCATCGTATTTAGCCTCCCTCCTTCATTTCTTCGACTATGAATATAATCTCGTTGGTTTGCGAGTAATTTCCAACCATTTGTGAAGCGACCAGTAGTGGTAGTCTATCCCTCAGTTCTTTAGGGTCGTTCCAAAACACGTAGTCAATATTCTTGTCACTGTCTATCTTCTTCATACCATCCCCAATTTTCAGTGCAAAATCACTGAAGATGTCTGCGAAAATGTCGATTTTTTCGTGATCTTCGTTCTTATAACCACTGGTCTCGGGATTGTTATCTTGGTAAAGCAAATGCATGAGTTTGAGCATTATCTTGTATTCCAGCAGGTCGGATTCTGTAAACTCCCTGGACTCCTTGAGAAATAAAAGTTAGTAAATCCCGGGGATTCCATGAGTCTTGTAATTGCCTACTTGGATTATCCCAACTGGTAGAAACTCTTTTTCATTAGCACCGAGGAATCATTTATCATTTTGACTTTATACACAGTACATCGTATCATTATTAAGAGATGTGTACGATCGTAGGTACCATCGAGCCAGAGCATTAGATTTCAGGGAATTCTTCTGTACCATTTTCTTGTGTGCCAAATCCACATCCGATTCTTCAACCCGATCCGTTTGTATATCATCATGTTTCCTTTTCTTCGTAGGCGCAGCAGTATCGTTGACTTCGGTCTTCACGACTATAGGCGCTCCATCGCTCTCCCTTAGTACATCGATATGGCGAGTAATGGGCTTAAAGGTTTCTTCATTTACAAGGTCGCTTTTGAGTACCCATTTTCGTAGCGAGGTGGCAAATCGAGGTTGTGATTGTACGTGTAATATATACTTCCAGGTTTTTTAGATGCCACATTCAATCTGTCGATTTTTTTTTTTTTTTTTTTTCCTAACCTACTTTAAAACTATGTGTTATTGGGGCCCGCGGTAGGTACGAGGGATTAATGCGTCTCAAGGTAGAACCTCATACGCTTAAAGGATAGGGAATTTCATGCAAAGGAGGCGTGCATCTCGGCTAAGAGGGATATTTGGCAGCCATGGCCGAGTTTAGGCCATGGACTACATCCCTAAGGGGGCGTATAGCAAGCTATAGTTAAAGAAGGGAGAGGGGAAAAAACCCGCATAGACACGGTAAAAACCCTCTCGACAGAAAAGAAGTTTCAAACTTATAATGCATTAAAAAATGCATAAGGAGACAGCAGGTTTGGTAACATGCTTAAAAATGGGAATTTTGGCTCTAGAAGAGAAAATGGCTGTGGGTGCAAGCACCCTTGGGGTATAACTGCTGTCAATATGACTGCGCATATGTCTGCACAGTAATATTAACAGCAGCCACAATTGCAGGGCCATCCTGCTTCTCGTCGTGGAAGTCGGCAGTCTGGGCGGCTCAGTCATGGCACCTACTCCGTCTTCGCTCCTCCACGCTGACGCCAGGATCTCCACGCCGTGGGTGAAGGCGGGGAGCCAATAGCCAGGGGGCCACCCTCTCCCTCATCCTTCAAAATAGTCCGTCGGTCGGAGGTGAGCTCTGGCTCGGCGGGACATCCAGGACCTACCAGCTGGAGGCGAGTGCAGCTGGCCCAGGAGTGGAGGCTGACATCAGGTAGCTTCAGAGGTCCGACGCATTCCATGGCCATTCCTCACGCACCAGCAGTCAGCAGCTCGCAGAATCCAGCAGTGAGGTTCGCTACACTTCGCATTGTTTCAGCACCTCGAGATCCCCCTCCCCGCCTTGATCGTTGAGCTGCCTCCCACTGATGCGCTTCGCCAACTCGTACCGAGCCGCCCAGGTCCCCGACGTCCACGACGACGGCGCTGTCGCACCGGCCAGTTGGTCCGCGGGCTGGTATTAGAATATTCCCAGCCACTCCAGAGCCTGGAGATCCCCTATCCGCCACCTGGGGACGCGACGAGTTGCAGAATAGTCGCTGCGCCCTAGCTGCTGTAGTCGCCTCGTGCTGACAGATGTCCGCATCCTTCGCTGGTCCCAAGGGGCGGGTAGATCCCGGAGCGGCGCAGCCGCCAGCACGATGTTCACTCCACGACAGCCAGGCGCATTGAATCTGTCGATAATTTGCCTGTGAACACTCGTTGCGTGCTCGTCCATGGCCGCGTGAGGCATATCCAACATGATGAAGGCCAAGGTGAATATGGGAATGGATGATAATAGCAAAAGAAATACACCAGTTAAAAAGGGAACAGGTATAATGAGCAAGAGAAAGGCACAAGTGAAAAGAATAGTGATGACAAAGGGAAGGGAAGCATGCAATACCAAGAAAACATCTATCGGTGGATTTTCCATTGCTTTGCCTGCACTCGGGGCCCTCGAGGACCTAATCGGAGCCATGAGTGGTATTGTTCGAGCTGTCAACAGAGCATTGGACGAACGGAAACAGTTGTCCGAGCCCCAAAAACACAATGCAAATATGGAAAAACCGCCAAGGCCTGTACCTTAGGCCATACCCAGTAGGAGGCGGAAGTGTGCAAAAGCGACGCAGCAGGAACAGGCTTTCATGAAATCTCCACCGAAACGACCGCCCACGAATGCGTATCTGGAACTGTATGTGCTCAAATTGAAGATACAACATTTCAGGGGAGTGTTTATGAGAGATGCTTTTCCCCCTAAACCCGCGAGAGACGAATGTGCCACAATTAACCTTGAAATGGCAGCCGAGCTTGGTACGCGCTGGATAGCTTACATAAAACGGGGCACACATGCAGACTATTATGAAAGTTTTGGGAATTTCGATCCTCCACCCGAAATGCGATGGTACCTAAAAGGGACGAAGCTGACATACAATTATGAGATGAAGCAGATGCTTAACACATAGAACTGTGAACATTTGTGTATTCGCTTCCTGGTTCGTTCGTACAAGTAATTGTATAAGATGGCTATACATCGACAGGATACCATCAGTCATGTCGATAACGCTTACCATGATAGGTCGTAGCTCCGAGCTGCATGCGGTACACTTTCTGCCACTCGACCTGGAGGGGGAATGGTGCATAGGCCTTGTAGGTTTTTAAACCTGTAATGCGATACCGAACATCGATTGAAAAAACTGCAATCTGTACCTCAGAAAAAGTGGTAATGATCCCATGAGGTGTCGCTGCCCATGGGCTCTTATGAAATAGACGGCATTGCAAGGTACATTGGAGATTCGCTGTACCCCCACACAAAATTCGATTAACATGGGAATCCCAATACTCTGAAGAGTGTCATCAAATGCAGCGAATAAATCGACTTTACGAAACCAGATACTATCGGACCGATGCTGAGATTCGAGCCACGTATCTACGAAGCTGGCAAAACACGTGGGTCGCCGTGGCGTGTAAGCATCTTGCCTGTCAATGTGATACGAATTATCTGCAATTTAGCGAATAGCACATACCTTAATGGCAGGCCTAGCAATACGCTGCACGAATTTTCACCTATGGTCCCTCCAGGTTTTAAACTGGTCGTAGCATCCCAAAGCATAATTTACATTCCGGTCGTCGCAAAGATAGCACATGAGGTGGTCGTGACAGTCATCGACCAGCACAGAGAGTTGGTGAATTTTCGAAACGAATAAATCACCCTACGCCTGCACTTGAGAAGATGGGAATAATATTTACAGCGACCAGAAGCAATTAAACAGTGTAGTGCAAAAACTGCACTTAGTATGCTCATTATGCCACAGATCTCCAAGGAGTTAACACACGCAAACGAGATTTTCCTCCACAGTTTCAGTTTCAAAGTCAATCGCCATGGACGATTACCTAAACATCGACGAGCCTGTAGTTTTTTAATACAGTGTGACGAAAGTAGAACTTCATGCATACCAACCATTCCTGGACAGACCATACACACTACCATCGGAAGTTCGGATAGCGGTCCAACACCAAGATATCTGCTCTCTTCCTTGTTAGTTTTTCCTGCGAATTATGGGGACTCTGACAAAAGAAGATGACTCCAACCCTGCATCGACGAAAATAACGAGCAATGGAATTCTTCGCCTGATCGATTGCATCACTTATTTTCTCAACAATATCGAGGTGGAACAGTCACGAGATGTGGACATAACCTTATCAATCAAAAATTACCTTTCGCTCATGCCGAATAAGCTGTCTGCAGCCAAGATGGCATGCTAGGGAAATTTTGAAGTGTGCATCCTGCTCTCCTTGCTATTGCGATTTGCTGAAGAGTACAAACGAATTATCTTCAATTCGAAGCAGGAACTGGTTTTGCTCGTAGACAATATGCATGTGGACACCATCGTGGGTACGGGAGAAAATGTGGAGACAGTAGAACTGATACTACAGTCTATCGAATGGACGCTGCCTCATCTGCAGTTGAGCACCGCTGAATGTATCAAGATAATAGAGAATGTAAAATATGGCAAAAACATTGATGTGGTTTTCAGGTCGTGGAGTCTGGAGACATACCAGGGATTGCCAGCAAGCCAGTGCATCAACTGGATGGTGAAGTCCAGCTTTGCTTCTGAGAAACTACAGTACATCATCGTTGGGCTACAGACCAGAAGACAGCACAATGTGAGAGTGAGTCGTTCGCAGTTCGACACATGTCAAATAGAAAATGTGAAAATATTATTTAATAGTGAAAGCTATCCGTACATTGAAGTGAACATGAACTTTGAAAATGGGCAATACCTGCTGGCGTATCAAATATACACTCAATTCAAAAATGCATATTATAGACGCCCAATGTACGATACTGAGTCCTGATACTTTTAAGAGTTTGGCCCCGCTCATGGTATTCGATGTGAGTAAACAGGACGAGTGTATTACCTCCAATGTAATCGACTGCAGTATCGAATTCACGACACATTGAAATATACCTTAAAACATGTAAGCATTCTGCCTGATACTTCTCGACCAGCTTGTTTCGAACAATCCCGAGACAAGACCATCAAAATACTGCCGTGAGCGCAGCTGAGAATTTATATAAGTATAACTGTTCACAAACTAGAAATGTTTATTCGTCTTCGAACATCGTCAGCTTCAAGATTCAAGAAGGTGCTGAAACGACGTAATGGATGGTCGTATGTCTGCGGCGGGGTTTTCCAGCCCGCTACAATTCCTGGGTCGACTATGCGGACATCGAGTGGTGAACACAGAAGATTGCAATAAATGAACCTTTGTATATGTGCTTTCTCATTTTGTACAATACCAAATATAATTAGTTTAAAAAAAAATTGTGTTTTATTTATATAGAAACCCCTGCTTTGTATAATAAAGTATTTTTAATATAAAATACTTGCATTGATAAATAAAACAAAAACAATTAAATCTGACAATTTACATAATTTGCAGCAGGAATAGTCAATGTCACCATTCGGTACAGGCCGATAGCGGGTGGCATAATCGAGAAATTAGCACTTCCTAGACATTGAAAATAGAATCCAGTATGGAGGGCATCGACAGTACCAACTATACCTTAAAAAACATAAACAAATATGCCTGCCACCTGGTCGCTAAATCGCTAAATCGCCTGGTGGGTAAATCGATAATTAATACACTAGCACCACATCCATAAGTATAGAAAATGAAAACAAATTAAAAACGAAAAAAAATAAGATGGCTGCATACAACGGAATGAATAAAGATGGGGTGCTGGGGGAGAGAAATTTTAACACAATGTGATTGATTGGAGGTCAGTCGTATGCTAGACATTGTGATGAGGAAGCCTCCAGAAATGTAAATTTTTTTAAATAGTTTTTGAAAAATTGTTTATAAAAAAAATTAATAACTTTTTTAGATTTTTTTATAAATATTTGGAAATTCTTTAGAATTGTTTTGGCAATTAGAGGTTAAAGGTCACCTGGATCCAATATCGTGGCTAAGATGGCTGACATAACCTTAGATTGCTGATGGTCAGATCTGATTCGGACCCTGTGTATTGATTTGGCATACCCTATGCCTATAAAACCAATATGACCGCCACTGCTCTGCCTTCGAAAACGATTCCCCAAATCCTTCCGATGGATCGAAAAGTGCCTTCCGTGGGATCGTTTTTGAAACTGTTTTTGGAGGGGGGGTCGATGATTTTTTAGGGAAAAACAAGAAATATTGAGGAGAAAAAAGGACATTTGAGGGAAATTTAGTCGATTTTGAGGGGATATGGTTGTTTTTTAAAGGATTAAATGAAATTTTTGAGAGAAAATGGCCGCCAGTTGACTGGAATGACAGCATAAACAGCTTCGGCGCTCCAGTCCCCCCGTCCCGTTGTACCAAACTCATCACAGTCCTTCTACTCCACCCAAACCTTTTCACTCCACAATTGCGTGTACTTTATCGTGTCAGATGATTCGCTCCATAACTGCGAATGTCAAGCGCCGTTTAAAGGTTGGCAGGGTGTCTGCCGGAGGGTACGTCGATTCCTCACTTTATGGGGGCTTACCAGGGAAAGAACCAGATTCAAAATAGGGTTGTGGTAACTCATTTCTCTCTTTTTATTTTTGCTCGTCTTCCCCCGACTCCTCCCAGCAGCCGCCACCAGATTCGGGCTGACATCGTGGCTCATAAAAAGAGTTTCTTCAGCTCGTAGATGGAATTTCATCAGCCGCCCTCCCCACTGGCCGCTTTCGGTCGAATTTCCTTGCTCTCGGAG
This sequence comes from Clitarchus hookeri, assembly GCA_002778355.1. Lineage (NCBI taxonomy): Eukaryota > Metazoa > Arthropoda > Insecta > Phasmatodea > Phasmatidae > Clitarchus > Clitarchus hookeri. Next base: position 199,327 of record NQII01003254.1, on the reverse strand, counting down.
GAAAGGAAATCGACTAGGAATTTGCCGGTGCGCTCTTCGAAAATTGGCCAGACGCATCGCGCCGTCTGGAGTTGGTGCCGTCCGTGGAAGGGGGGGTGGTGGGGTTGGGGAGAGGAATTGCCTCCTAACAAGCGGGGAGGACGGGACAAATAATGCAATTCTGTCTCCCTTCCTGCCCTTCCTTACCAATCTTTCCACGTCTGCCAGCAGCAGATTCTTCCCCCTCGTTTGCTCTTTCATTATTTTTTCCCCCTCTTGCATGGGCGCTTTCTCCCCTGAAGTGTGAATGCGTGCGCGGATAAATGGCAGAAACATTGCACCCCAAAGTCTTAGGGAAATATAAAAAACAATGCACCAACTGGAATGAAATATAACACCTCCTCCATGACAGGTCTAGTGGGCGTGTTAGGATGCAGCGGCAGGCAATGTACAGCCTGGAAGGAAAGAAAAAAGCAATAAACGCCACTTTATAAAATTCTGTGGTCTTGTAGCTCCAAGAATATATATGCTGCCTGGAAGGAAGAATAACTGGACGGTACTAAATCTGTCTGCCATAAACTGCGAAGTCGAAGGCTGCAATGTTACCTTCCAAGGCGAAACTAGGTGGAAATTTCTTGACATGCCGGTTGTCACTTTAAAAGTTGTCTTATTTTATATAAAACGCAAAACGGAACCGAATATTATAATGAGAAACGCCACATTTTCATCAAAGTGAGTTTACAACGCTATACTAGTAATGGTGCTGAATAATGCCAGCTATTTTGTCTCTCTTTACTGATGGCTTGGATACTAAACCTAACCCAACTTGGAATTAGAAACAAGAATGCGTTAGTACCGACATGTTCCTGTGGTGCAAAATCTAATGGCTTATGCCAGTTTGAACTAAAAAATAAATAATTTGCTTTGCCTTAATTTAAACTTTAAATCATTTAGTTACCTAGTAATCCAAGTTATTTTAGGGTAATTTGAACTGCAAGGACACTTATTCAAATGTTACTCCGTTATTTCAGACAGACGTGTTCAGTTGGAAAATATCTTGTTTTAAATTATTCATGAATGGATTACCTAGGAGCTTCTCGTGACTAACTCATGTTTAGTATCAAGTGGTTTTAAAAGTTAAAAGTTCAGACACAAACAGCTACGTTCCATTTCATTTCTTAAAAATGATAATCTATATGTGCAAGCGCTAACTTCAGCCACCTAGGTCCACAAACACTCGTTTTAAAAAAAAATTACAACTGCGTGCGTTAAGCACCTGTCACACTTATCAAATTTTTCTGTCAAACTGCTTACAATAAGTTTGGTCAAATAAAGTTGGCCAGTTATAACGTCATCGAAACGTCATAAACGCAGCCATATTTGTCTGTGAAAGTTGGATGGCTTCAGTTTCCATCAAACGTTTGAAGATTGGACCGGTTCTAAAATTATTTTAATGTTTGACGGTCTCAGCCAATCAGAATCGTGCAAGACCAAATTGAAGTCAAGAAACTAAAATAACGAACAATTGCTGGAAGCGAAGTAGTTTATGAAGATAATTAATTTATGAAGAAGCTGGTTGGGCATGAATGCTTTTTAAATGAATATTGCACATATTATTACGAACTCAGATGCATTAAATTTCATTGTGCAGGAAACATCTCTGATGAATAAAATTTTAATTTAGTAAAGAAGCGAAAATAAATTACAACATTCATTATATTTCTTCCTGTACATAATGGGCTGCATGGATAAACAAAAGCAATATCTCACAATGAAAATAATTTTTAACAATTAAATCAAATTCGATTCTCCCAGTAAAAAAATTCGACAGTGTGACACAGTTACAAACACAATAAAGATTATTTCATAAAATTTGTTCGAAGGAAAAATTGGAAGGCCGAATTATGTCTTCAAATTTTATTGTCAAATAAATTGAAGGCGAGAATTTGACGGTGTGACAGGGGCTTTAGAGAATTTGGCGTCTAAAGTCTTCAAAGAAAGATTATCAGTAATAGTGGGATCATTGCGCGTTAATTGCCGCTTCATAATGTTTTAATTTAATTGTTGGAGTGTTAACTTACTCTAGACTATCCACGGTAAAGTAAGCACTTTTGAAATCAACCGTTGAAAAAAAATCACTGCCTTTAAGGCCCTGTCACACTGTCAAATTTTCGCCTTCAAATATATTTGACACTAAAATTTGAAGACGAAATAAGAGTATAATTTTTTATTACATTCAACAAATTGGATCAAATAATTTAGAATACTTTTGAAAATGTGTTCAACAGTCAAATTTTTTACTGGATGGATTTAGTCTGGATTTTCATTAAAAAAAAGTATTTTCGAAATGTGATACTGCTGTTGTATTTTCGTGCAGTCTACTAAAAGAACAAATGCAACAAATATTGTTATTTATATTCACTTCCTTACTAAATTTAAGTATTGTTATTTTATCAGAGACATTTCCTGCACAATTAAATTTAATGCCTCTGAGTTCTTACTATTATTATGATTTAATCACTTCAAATAACTTCTATATAATTTAATATCGTCATAAACTGTTATTTTTTTCCATCGACAGCTCGCCATTTTAAAGTTTCACGATATCGGAAACGGCTATTTTTGGCATGCATGATTCTGATTCGCTAAGCCCGTCATACATAAAAAAATTTAGAACATATCCAATTTGCAAAATGTTTGATGGAAACTAGAGTCATCCAACTTTGCCAGACAAACAACGCTGCGTAAATGATGTTTCGGTGACTCCACAACGCTCGAACTTTATTTGCCCAAACTTATTAGAAGCAGTTTAACGAAAAAATTTGACAGTGTGAGTAGTATGCTTATGGCGAGTTTGGAACATAGCATCTGGCATGTCGGATCCGGATCCGTCCGCCATCTTGGTAGGCGCGGCCGGTGGCCATGTTGGTCGGCTCATTGACGCCTTGGCCTTGACATTGACCCATTACCATGACCTTGACCTATGACCAGAGAGCTCCCATGTGTCCACTTCCAAACTTTTTTGCGACTCCAAAAACATAAAATATTTACTAATGTATTTTATTTATTTTTTAAAATTAAAATTTTATCTTCTACGGGGATTCGGAAGCAGAACAGTTGACACAGGTAAAGGTACAGTCACAGGATGGACTTTATATTCTCCTTCAGCAGGTTTAACTGGTCATTGTAGCTTAGCCGTAGATCTAACCACCTTTTCCTTGCATATAGCAGGAATTTCAACGATCATATGGGCAGTTAATTCTCCTTTCCCCTTCACTATTGCTGCGCCCCTGAGAATGGTGAAGGGAAATGAGTGAGTGAAGAGTGAAGAGATTTGGGCGGCTCTTAACAGCAAGGTCTTGAGAGCCGATGGGGGTGATTGATGTGAGTATGGAGCAGCACCGGAGTGAAAGGGCGGGGGAAACGGGAGTGACCAGGCCAGAGGTAGAACCCGGTTCGCCTTGGTTGGGGGAGGGGGGGCGAGCAAGCTAACCGCTCAGCCACCGCGACCCCGGGAAGGGAAGTGACCATAGCGTGTACGTAGTAACCAACCCGGCATTCGCATGTAGACATTTCAGAAAAGACGTGGGATGCCGGGAATTGAACCCGGGTTCTCCTGGATGCTAGTCCAGTGTTGTTAACACTGCGCCAAATGAATGTGCAAATACCGGTTCAGGACATTTGTTCCCTATGTCATAGTAAAAAAAAAATTACTGTGAAATTAAACTTCGTAATTTTCCTGTAAAACAGTAGGTTATGCGGTAATATCCTGATGTATAATGTCTTTGCTTAACTGATACGAATTCTGCATACATTTTATTTAGTTGGTAAAATAATTGCCAACCGAGATATTACCGTTTCGTGTTTTCAACACATGTTTTGAAAACCGTTAAGATAATTTTAATGGATAACCAATTTAAACGAGTCTTGTAAGTGATTGGAAACGATTGGAAAATTTTCCGAGGCATCGGATTCAGAAACCCTTATTACATAAGTTTTCATTATAGTATACTTTTTTTTTTTACTATCGTTCTTTATACCACGTGGTTTAATTCTGCAGACTGGTCATGCATACCACTGTCAATAACAGATTTGAAGCAATAGGTGTTAAGTGCGTTTAGTGTATTCTGTATTTTTTGTTATTAACGCTTTATTGTGCAAAGATAGCCTTATTGTGGAGTGTCTTCCATGTAAATCTAATATAAATTTGCTTCTAAAAACCGTATACATACCCCTGATGTGATTCGAACCCCTGGCCTTAGTGTTAGCGATCTCAAGTCACGCAAGTAGTCTACATAATAAAACAATTTAGGAATTTTAACAACGAGGGCGATTTCTACAGCTTCTGCTAAGCCACCCAGCATGCGGTACTGCCACGAATATGTGCAGCGTGTGTTCAGCGGATTGTCTTACCCCACGCCACGGCGTTATCTTCTTCTGGTGAGTCATAGTTAAGAATAAAGTTGTGAACCTTTAATAATTCAATCTTTCTGAAGGGCGTATTTTGGTCGAAGTTTATCGTCGGATGGCTGTTGTTTTAATGCAGAAAGTTTATGATCCAGGGCTGTGTGTGAAAATAGTGCAGAAAGCTTAAAGAAGTTCTCACAGAAGTTCATGATGAGGGAGGCCAATGGAGAAAGTCTGCAGAAACGGAAATTCCCGAAGAACAAGTCAATCAAGATGTTCTTAAAATACGTAGGTTTGCGAATTTAAAGCCTTCTGCTAAAATCGACTTCAAGTCGCTATACATAGTTTAAAACACTGTTTACAGAAGAATAAATATCCTAAACAGAGGGCTACTTACAGCGATTTTCGCTGATTTTTACGCTCATTGACGACCACATTTATGTTTCAATCACCAAATTTATGAATTGGCGACAAAATATTGACCTTCATATCTGTTACGAAAAAAACGTTTACATTAAAATATTTTACTGTTTTTTTTAATTATAAAAGACACAACTGCTTACAATGAGACCCGTATCACAACTAGGAAAGTCCCTTAACGGTTGACTAGAGTGACCAGGAACCCGCTTTTCATTCACTTTACCGCTTATCGGGAACTCAATTACGTGAGCATCGCTGGCCAGGCGTAGCGAATTTTACCAAATGTTCACTGGCAAGTGACCACTACACTTGGTGTCATGGCGGTCACTTCGCAAGACGAGATGCAGTCAACTTGTGTCGTGACAAATAATTATTTTACACAAAACAAATATAACTTCTCCATTAATTCGAAAACTTGCATTTTTCAGCTTTCGTGATGATATCAGTCATTCTCATGAATCTGACATTCGCGCAATGCACAACATATTCTAAAAATTTACATTCATTAAGGAGCTTACAACAAAATAAAAACCTCAAGCAATATGGAAAATACTGACAATTCTGAAAAATAGTGGAAGAGGGGCGGTCAGATGGAGCCTAGAGAAAGCCCACGCTGCTAAAATATTATGCATGATGCACAATACTTTTAAAACGATCATGAAAAGTTAGCACCCGATTGATGAATGAGCCGGGAAAAAATGTGTCTCTAAAAAAGGCAGACCCTAAACCAAAGTGAGCGGCGACAAGACATACACGACATGTTAGAAAGCATGGAACCAAACAGCAGAAAGCGAGCTTTAGTTAATCCAAAGAGAATTTGGAAGCGCAATATAAGGTATAATTTTGAAAGGAAAAAAAACACTAACTACTGCACGCCCGACAGCACTGAACACATACTACGCCACGCATCCATGATACAAAACACAATCAAAACCCAGCAGCTAAAAACACGCATTTTCTCAGCTCACAGCTCAAGAAACTCGTGACATTAAAGGCAGCTCGCGATGACGTCGAAGTACAAGGGAAGCAAGAGTGTGCCCTAAGGCCACTGGACGAACGCGAAGAAGAGCCGAGCCCAGCCGTTTCTCATCACTGCCGAAGCTCAGAGCGGGGGCAGTCCATGCCCCGTGAGGGGCCCTTTACCACGCAAACGGGGTTTCATATTGCCTGCAGGGAGATTAGGAAGGAGCATGATTAGCCCCTTCCCAACTCCCTGCACCATCCCAAACTGTAGTTACAGAGGTTGCCCTCTGCCTGCAGCTAACAAGAAGAGCCGAGCGGAAGGCCACACTAGACATTAAATTAAAATCATCGGCCAATAAGAAATTAAAGGCGCACGCGGAGGGGAAGGAGAACCAAGGCACAAGGCAGGCAGGGGAGAAACAGGAAGAGGAAACCAAGCGCGCACGAGAGCTTCCTGTTAACCACGGACGTAGATGGCGCCTCAAACAATAATGCACAGAGCGCGAGCGGCGCAAATTCACCGGAACCATAGCCAGATCACTGTATTTACTTGTTATTTCTGGCTTACTAATGACATTGTAAAGTTTAGCGTGGTTGTGAGTGATGATTTGTCATGCAGGAAATATTCTGTGCATTTATAAGTAAAAATTATTGAAGACATAAAGAGTAATTTCCCCAACGTCAACTATTTGTTTATTTCTAGTGACAACTATCCCAGGAAATTGATTGATACATGTACACTATCTAATATTTGTTATAATCAGCTCACGGTTACTTCACACTTTTCTGAAGCCCAGCTAAAGTTCTGCTTCCAGGATGTTCTTCCGCCTCATACAAACAAAGCTTAACTGGGTGTAGAAAATTAAAACAAACGGACCGTGCACCACATTCGTATGCACTCAGTGCAATAATATTTTGCGTGGGAACTATTTCCTATTAGGCATTACCAACACGCCCATTTTCCCCCTGTTTTCATTAATATTATAATTTATATATGGCATATAAGTAAAAGTTGAATTTAACCAAAAAGTATAATATTTAGGTTAACACAAGTATAAAACGCTTGTGATACACGACATACACTGAGGCGACAAAAGTCATGGGATACCTCCTAATATCGTGTAGGACCTCCTTTTGCCCAGCGAAGTGCAGCAACTCGAAGTGGCATGGACTCAAGAAGTCGTTGGAAGTCCCCGGCAGAAATATTGAGCCATGCTGCCTCTATAGACGTCCATAATTGCGAAAGTGTTGCCGGTGCAGGAGTTTGTTCACGAACTGACTTCTCGATTATGTCCCTTACATGTTCGATGGAATTCATGTCGGGCGACCTTGGTGGCCAAATCATTCGCTGGAATTGTCCAGAATGAGCTTCAAAACAATCGCGAACAGTTGTGGCCCGGTGACATGGCGCATTGTCATCCATAAAAATTCCATCGTTGTTTGGGTACATGAAGTCCATGAATGGCTGCAAGTGGTCTCCAAGTAGCTGAACATAACCCTTTCCAGTCAATGATCGGTTCAAATGGACCAGAGGACCCAGTCCATACCATGTAAAAACAGCCCATACCGTTATGGAGCCACCACCATCTTGCATAGTTCCTTGTTGACAACTTGGGTCCATGGATTCGTGGGGTCTTCGCCACACTTGAACCCTACCATCAGCTCGTATCAACTGAAATCGGGACTCATCTGACCAAGCCACGGTTTTCCAGTCGTCTAGGGTCCAACCGATATGGTCACGAGCCCAGGAGAGGTGCTGCAGGAGATGTCGTGCTGTTAGTAAAGGTACTCGAGTCTGTCTTCTGCTGGCATAGCCCAGTACAGTCAAAGTTCGCCGCACTGTCCTAACGGACACGTCCGTCGTACTTCGCACATTGATTCCTGCGGTTATTTCACGCAGTGTTGCTTGTCTGTTAACACTGACCATTCTACGCACACATCGTTGGTCTCGGTCATTAAGTGCAGGCGGTCGGCCACTGCGTTGTCCATTGTGGGAGGTTATGCCTGAAATTAGATAATCTCGGCACACTCTTGACACTGTGGATCTCGGAATGTTGAATTCCCTAACCATTTCCGAAATGGAATGTCCCATGCGTCTAGTTCCAACTACCATTCCGCGTTCAAAGTCTGTTAATTCCCGTCGTGCGGCCATAATCACGTCAGAAACCTTTTCACATGAATCACTTGACTACAAATGAAAGCCCAACCAATGCACTGCCCATTTATACATTTTGTATGCGATACTACTGCCATCTGTATATTTTCATATTACTATCCCATGACGTTTGTCAACTCTGTTGATGTTAGCAATATAAAATAATAACTGTAAGAACTATCGTCAACATAGACATTTTTAAAAAGTCATAAAGTTGACCTAGATGTGGCTATAGGCCTAAATTGTGGACATTCTTACGAAATAGTTTTTGACATATGACTTTATACTTTGAACAGCTGAAAACAGTAAACAAGCATTTGACAGTTAAAACTTAGTCATTTGGCAGTGTTTGAGTTTACATGTAGCGGAAGGATACGTAATCGGTAACCAAAAGTAGAACTTTAGCAGGGTTTCAGAAAAGTGCTAAGTAACCGTGAATGGCCTACATGTGACAAATTTAATAGTGCAACTTTTATGTCTGAAAAATATTCAGAGTTGCTTAAGGAGTTTTTACATTAAACACATGGTGACGTGACGTACTTAGTAGCATTCTAGCATGTTTGTGAGTTCGATCCTACTCTCTTCGAAAGAAATTTACTAATAGTAGAGTAATACTAACGATAACATATATGATTACTGCAAATTAAATAATTTTATCTGGGCGATACAGAATTAGTTAATGGTTTTGTTAATGCATGTCAAGTTGCGTAGTTGACAAGCTGCCAATAGCTAGGTTGTAAGTGGCAAATAGCTGGGCTACAGAAGCTTGCCAACAGTTGGTCAACTCATGACAAGCCAGAAGCAGAAGCCAGTGGACCACTGCTGCCATTCATGGCCCACAGTTGGCGCTGGCATGCTTGGGTACAGTTGGCCATGCACAATCGGGCCGCGTATGTGCAGATCGTATTTCGCTGTATGGAAGTTATCTGAACAGCGTCCCAGATGTGGCCAACAGCAACACAACAGTCTTGAGGCATCATATGGGCCACGTGCATCTGCGGGTGCATTACGGAGGTTGACTGATTATGGAAACCGTTCGTTGGCCGCTCGTGTAACAAGCAGATTTGTCCACAGGTGGGACAACTGACTTTTGCTACTTGGGTTGGTCCCCATTCTCTTGTGGGTATTATGGGAGTTTTATAGCAGTGTTCGCATTACTTTCCCGCACTCATTCCAATGCCATTCCGTCCTTATCTCATCTCCCCCAATTCATTATTTCTAGTGTCTCTCTCTCTCTCTCTCTCTCTCTCTCTCTCTCTCTCTCTCTCTCTGGTGAGGCAGACTTCTCTCATTTCTCATTTCTCCTTGTTTACTTTACAGCAAACGGCTGGGTGATACTGTTACACACCGGAATAAACATAAGTCACACCTTCAAACGGCTCGTGCAGCTGTACTTTACCCGAGAGACGAATCTCTTGGAGGGTTAACGCCCCTGCTTTTATAGAGGATGGCAAGTCGAAGGGCGTGGTTGGTGGTGAGGGGTTTTTTCTTGAATCTGCCCACATACTAATCTAACCTCCTACCTTCCACACACACACACATGAACATACATACATATATACATCGATCATAGACGAACAGCGCGATGGGGATGCCAGCCGTTGGAAATACAGTTCTCGTGTTCGAGAAAAACTTTGTGTGTGTGTGTGTGTATATATAATGGCTCACCAGGGATTCGAACCTGGAACCTCTTGGCGGGCGTCCCCAACAACTCAACACTGTTACAACCCACAGGCAATATTTGTTTATAAGCTTTTGTAGAAACCGTAGAGTATATAAGTTAAAGTTCACAAGTGAGCTGTGCCGTAATCAATTCGTGTGTTTATATACCTGTCGAAACCACGTGGCTAGTAGTTGTGGTTATCATATTGTTTAGAAAAATCAGTTGTTTAAAATATCTCTGACTAAGTTCTTATACAGCCCTAACATCCTCATGTTGTGAAACATTATGTTTCTTTACTAAAGCACGGAACTACCCAAAAACCAATTGTAAAGACGTGTTTTTTTTTGTGGCATGTAGAAGATGAATAAACGCATAAATGTGTTGGACATTTTGTATGGTTATTTTCAGTTCGTTCTTCAAAATTTTTTTGTAGATTTTTTTTTTACTCTAAGTTGATTTTTCCCGTAAACCAGTTACGGCAATGGAAAAAAAAATCTTGCAAAATTTCTGATTTAAGTACTCTGCCCCTGTTTGAGAACGTCATTTTAACAGCACTGTTTACTCGTGTGCCATCGTCGGGAACATGTGCAAAATATGTAAATCACTTCCACTTCATCTTCAGCCTATTATTGAAACCGTAGAGGAAAAATTGTTTTGCCCACTTCCACAGGACTCACGTGCTGTTGGTCTCCTTGTTTCAGGATGGCGAGATACTCTCCTTACGCTGCCCAAGCGTCTGTTCTCAGCGGCGTCCTTAGGCACCACCTCTGCCGACGTACGGTCCTCCGACCTCGACACGACACAGGTGAGAGAGCGCCACAAGTGGTTACATAACACTTTTTATTCGACGTTTATATACTTTCTATCCACCGTTACCAACTTTGTTGGACGCATGTCACTCAGTGCAACCGTTAAAATATATGCAGGCAGGGGCAGTGACATTTTTTAAGTAAGGTTTGTTTTCTAAAGTGCTCACTTTATCGTGAACAGCCTTTACCACATTTGAACATGTGCTCGATCAGCGACACGGGAACTGAACGGCTGAAATTGTCACTAGAAATGTATGTTTATATACTGAGGTATGCATTATTTTGAGAATGTCTTCCACTAGCTTATGAGAAAAAGAGACAATTTTTCTACATATTTTGAGCTGCTACTGATCAAACATTAACGAGTGCTTGGAAAGTGTTCTTCAGTAACCGAAACTATGCCAATTTATCTTGCGGTCTCACATTTCACGAAGGACTGCAATGGCTAGGTAATACAGTGGTTCTTAATTTTAAGCTCATTATAAACAAACAATGGAAATTTTATTTTTTCAAAAAATTACTTTTCTTGTATTTTCAAAGTGACCATTGTGTCAGCGTCCTGAATGTAACATTTTAGTACTTATTGACATCATTATGAACAGCATGACGTTAGAAAAAATTTCGCTTATTGGATTAAAAAATAATAAAAACAAAAATATTAAAGGTGTTTGTGATAAATTATTTTATATGAAAGCAGGGATGAGGGTGGTGGACTATGTTTATCTTGGCACCCCTGATATTAAGATAATTCTGTGCCCCTGTATTCAACCTTGAAAGATCCACCATTTTTTTTATTAAATACAGCTCGTTTGCAAATAATAAATCCTTTTTGAAAAAAATCTCGTGTTACTGCTTACATTTGAAAGAAAACCACGTAAAGCGAAAAATTCAGACTCCAACCCGATTTGAGTAGGTTTGATAATCGAAGAACCATGGGAATCTCTCTACAACCGTCAATATACTAAGAGTACCTGAATATACCGTAAGGCAGTCAGACGGGTAAATTACTTGCAGGAAACACAATAGCTAGTGAACAAAATGAACGATGCTCATGTATAGACAGAGCGGTTTTTTAAATACATCTTCAAATAATATCTCATACAGTACTGACTTCTATTGTCGTTTCGTAATTATTTATGGGAGGTAAGAAGGGCATAAGCTATAGTGATTGATTTGTCCTCTTTTTATTTTCCACTCAAGGGTTATTTCTTACTTAATATTTTATTTTAATGTGTTGGCTTATTAAAGGTTTTAATTTAAAATTTCTGCTATGTTTCAAAAATGTCTTGGCCAGTAAATCTTTTTTTTTGTGCTTCTATATATATCTTTTTAAAATAATAATTTAAAATTTCATAGTTTTTAAAAACTAAAATTTTCATGAACTCAAATTATAGAATCTTGCTACGGTTTGAATGTGTCTTATAGAATAGAAATATATATGCAAATATTTTTCTTCACAAAAATGTTACAATTTGACGGCTATTTGAGAAGGGAAGTACACTCTAGTCTTCCTAACACAACTAAACCGTGTCTACGACCTGTTGGTGCTATTCAGTTTAAACCCGTGCCTCTTTGCTAATACTTCATACTCAAGTACATATTCTTTACACCATGTACTGATGTGAAAAAGCGTTATTATTGGTTCGTGTACTTCAGATTTTACGTTTTTTTTTTATAATCGCCAATACACGATTGTCGTTATCACATTACGGCAATACTCTTGATTAAAATGCTATTTCTGACCTCATTAACTTCCGAAATTAGCTGAGATGGATTCTTAAAATAAAATCTAATTGTATTTACTTTTTTTATGGTATCGCCAACCAGTTAACGGTTTCCACGACATCTACTGGTATATATTTACATAACACGGCTCAATTCGTATACGAACTGAATTACTTGTTGCAACGTAAATATATTATATAGACCGGTTCGAAACCTGTCACACCGTAGAAAGTAGCTCGACGCTAATTCTAGGCAGCTTATTCTTATATGACCGTGTCCAGTTTAAAACATATATTCCTGTAAGATCTTATCTTAAAACCATGGATTTAGGTTGGTTAAAATTGATACATGGAATAGGAATATTCTTTTAGAGAAATACCACCATATAAAATATTTTATTTAAATTAAAAATACTGGTTTTATTTCGGGATTCCGGAAATGTTCTTTTGTTAACATTATTTTATTCGTTTGTTAAAGTTTGTCCTTATTTCTTTTGCGATTTGCTGTTATAGTCCATTCATTGTTACTTCCAAATTTCCTGAAGCCCTGCTGAAGTTCTACTTTCAGGCTATTACTCCGCCTCATGCAAACAGAGATTAACAAAGTTTAGAAAATCATGCTAAAGGGACAATGCGCCGTATTTGTACACACCTAATTAAATAGTATTTTGTATGAGAACTATTTCTTACTGGGTATTACGAAAACACTTATTTTCTCCCTGTTTTTATTTATGAATTAAATAATTAAATATTACAATGTATAGATGAAATATAAGTAAAGTAGAATTAAACCCAAAATATAATCCTTTAATGTTAAATGAAATATAAAACGCTTGTTTTACACGGCATATTTAGGGGGGAAAAACCAAACGCGTTGTACATAGGGTAATTTTTCAAAGGTTTGATTCAAAAAGTGTGAAGATACCTAAAAAAAAACTATAACAATTTATAATGTAATTTTTTATGTCCAAAACTTGTTTGTATGTTTAAGTTTAAATCATCACAGCTCGCATTACTCTTGACTGTTGTATACTGGCCAACTATCCGCCGGGACCTCAAAGGAAACGGCCAGCTNTCCTGTCACGGAGACACCAGTCAAGCGAAGCTGTCAGTATCCAATCCTCGAGAAGAAGTTCATGCACGCGAGGCCTGCAGGGGAACAAGAGCTGTGACCCGTCCCGACAACCTCACCTCCGATACGACAATAGCAGCGAAGGGTATCTCATCCCCTCTGCCCATTGTGTTGCCGGCGCTCATTTGGTACTGCAATGTAATTAGTGGGTCTCCCGCAGAGCACCGCTAGTACTTCCCCTCCCTCCCCCCGCATCCGCCTGCATCAAACCACGGGCCCCACACCCCTCCAACCGCCCTCGCATGTCCCCGCACTCATATTTATATTCATCACTTTCTACTGTCGGAGAACACGCGAATACAGTCCCGGCAAAAATGCTCTTCGCCGGCAGATCTCGCAAGGCGTGTTACCCCACAGCGTTTAAGGGCACTGCCTACCGGCTGGCAGCTGCGAGATTTTAACGGGAATTCTGTTGTTAAGGTAATTTCTCCTCCGTGCGTTAATTTTTGAAGATAGGCGTTTCCAGCAAAATGTATTCTTCACGAATTTTTTTAGGAGAAGATCCCTACGAGCGTATATTTTCAATATTTATAGGAAGTATGTAGATGGTATGGAAACATCTCCGCTGTACACAACATCGAATCAGCGGCCGGTGTTCTGAGCATCACCTTTGTCAGGAATCAGAATTGGTGAAGTTTCTTAACCTCTCATTTGTGAATGGTTATTGCTACCTTCAACGAAGATCCAGTAGGTTGTTCACTAGTTGCGAGAAGCATATGCTAGACACAAGTACATCGCACTTTAAAAAAAACTGAAGGGTTGACATGTTATCCCAAGTATACTCGTTCACGTTTTGACATGTTGCACAATATGTGAAATCATGCTCGGTGCTGTGCAAGTCCAGAAGCTAACACCAATACGGACAACGCCTTTCCATGGGCAATGCTATTTGTTGCTGCTGACACACCAACTGGTATATAATTGGTTGGTTATTGCACCGTGGATATAATGAAACCCTTTCCGTAGGTTACGAAGTGTCAGTTGTTACGAAAAAATTCGTTCATACTTTTTCTCCCGAAAAAAAAAATTCCTCTTTTTAAAAAACCTGAAACGAAAAATTAGTGTGAACGTTAAGGACGCCGCCTGCTTGACGCTTGAACTGCGTCGCAGAATGTTTGGAATCCGCGTTTTAATACGAAACCACTAAACATGTTCTTATTATACCGATGTATCGAGGAAAAAAATTAGACGGGGTACGAATAATATGCCTACTCAAAATACACAACGTGCACGTTATAAATGCTATTTCTGACCTTCCAACATAGCTATGGGCTGTTCGCGATCAAGTGAGTACTTTTGAGGCCGTAGTTACTTTATCCGTTCAACCATCTTTTCCTCTTTAAACAACTGTTTCAAATAAATATTGCCATGCAAGTGATAAACACAGTGTGTTTATTCCACCGCACTCGGAAGTTAATGTCTAAGGCTAAAATAAAATATATTTATTGACTATTATTACAAATCAGAGGGCTTTCAAAAGTGATCACTTTATCGTGAATAAGTTTCTTGAACTACTGTATCTCATTATCTACTGGTTGGAAACATGCGTAACAAATATAGGGACCTGCACTGAATTTTCATTCCGACTTTACAGCAATAAAATGATGGGGTCGCGCCTTCAAGTCCCGTAGGTATACGCAGTACGAGGAGAACACTGCATGCCAGTTCAGCTCCTTGCGCGTATGGATGATGGGGCACTGGGCACGCGTCTCAGTGTCGCCCTTATCGCTCCCGCGCTTCTGCGTCTCAAACACGCTAAAAAAAAGTTCGAAGCAGGTGAGAGCCTTAAGGGGAAACCCTAATAACATTGTTTTTAACGCCTTAAGGTAACGTCTGGCGATAAGGAAGTATTGCAATGGGCCCTCCCAAGACTGACGATATACACTCTCTATAGATATAGAAACATATGATTTTTCATCATAACCTTTTTATAGTCTGTGCACGCTTAACTGAGCACTTTGAAAGCCCTGCTTAAGATGACCGTCTGGGTAGGCCGCCGAACGGTGTGCAGAGCTCCAGCAGACAACATTTTATTAAAAAACCGTTCGACGTGTCTGAGTGAGGTCTGCTTACGTATAGCATTTAAGAAACGTTACGCGTCTGTATGCGTTTTTCAGTTCCTCCATTTCTCTCTAAAGAATGTTTCTGTGATAGCCAAAAATGGCTCAAACGGGTGTTTTCACGGTCATTTTCAGGTATGAACATCCCGGTACAAAACATTAAAAAAGGTATACGGACGTGCATCAAACCTTTATTTTTATTATCGAGTCATGAAATGGTAGGGTCTCCACTGAAAGTCTCATAGAGGCGAGTTATCGACGGCAAGACTGCACGCAAGTTCAGTGCTTTGCGCGTAGAGGCGATGAGAGAGTTTACGGGCA
Organism: Clitarchus hookeri; assembly: GCA_002778355.1. Lineage (NCBI taxonomy): Eukaryota > Metazoa > Arthropoda > Insecta > Phasmatodea > Phasmatidae > Clitarchus > Clitarchus hookeri. Next base: position 183,694 of record NQII01003254.1, on the reverse strand, counting down.
TGTCTCGGTCGCCCCTAGCGCTCCCACGCTTTTATGCCTCAGACGTGAAAAATTCCTAGTTACCTAAAGATCTACTTGTAAGCACATTGTGTACCCTTACGTCATATGTAACATCAACATGGCCATGGGCCTGTCTGTTAGTTCATGCGTTGGTCTTGGAAAACTGTGAAATCATCGGAAAAGTTAATATTTTACCAATTTCCTGATTCTTGCACTAAAATGCATTAAAAAAAATGGAAACTACATAATTGTAGCATTCACAAATGTTCAGCGAAAATTTTTATTTCAACGTCGAGACACGGAACTACTTTCCCTCCGCCGTTACCAACTGTACTGGGCGCATGCCACCTAGTAAGCCTGCTAAAATACACGCTGGTAAGGGCAGTGACATTTTCAAAAGGTTCATTTCAAAAGTGCTCACTTTACCGTGAACAGCGTTTACTTTATGTGAGAGTGTAAACTGCAGGAACAAACAAGAAGATGCCAATTCCGAAAACCTGACCGTAAAGACGGAGATGAGCTAGCTATATCAGGCTTAGGACTGAGAGCTAACTCCATCCTGGCTGTAGACGTTCCAGCAGGCTACCCCTCCCTCTCACATGAGTATCCCCCCCCCCCTTTGGCACTTCAAGAGCACATTTTTGCCCCCTGGGGAGGCTTTTTAAAAGCTCAAAGCAGCAAAACGGGGCTCGCTGGCAACACAAAACCCCTCATCACTGCTGCCTGGAATTGCCATCGCGTTTTAAAATAAAAACACTCCCCGGAGATGCGCATAAAACAGCTCTATTGTCCGTATATCCACTGCACGCCGCGGCTTTGTGCCCTGGTTTGCAACGTCCCGCCCGGAGGAACCAACTAAATGAGTTCGTTTGTGCTGCATCAAACTGTCACTTTGTTTGGAAGAGTTAATGCATGTTCAAACTGCATGTGTCACTTACTGAATAAAACACGATTGTATTAACATTCAAAGCATTTCGGCTTGCAATGGACAGATATGCTCATTTATCCTATTTTTATCCCAGATGCAAATTATTCGAATATTTATTCCTTCGCTCAAGAGTAATGGTGCACTAAAATCTTTTATTTGTTGGATTGTCTTAACCAGTTTTTCAGAGCACGTGTACAATTTTTGATACGTTAAGATCTAAAGTATGATCTGCTACATATTTTTTATATTGTTAGATGTTCACTGCCTTTATTATTCGCTGACTACTGACGGAAGATATTAAAGAAGATAACATTTACTATCTTCCGTCAGTAGCCAGTGGTCGGAGAACGATAAATGCGGTGAATATCTAACATTGCAAAAACTTGAGTGTGAGACAATTATTTAGATCTTAACGTGCCGAACTTTCGATACACGTTCTGAAAGACTATTTGCGACGAGTCGGTAAATATAAAACGTTGGCGCACCATTCCTCTAAAGAGAAAACACAGTTATCCGTTTGACTAAAAATCATTCTTAGGTAACTTAGTAAAAAAAAAAAGTTGAACACTTGCGGTCATGGGCAGAGGCTAGAGACAACAGGATCTCGTAATTACAGCGGACTCCGAATCATCTGTAGTTCTCCTTGCACACGCGCATGAGTGTAGACAGTCACTCCCTACTCACGTAACGCAGTGACTGCAGACCGACGAGCGAAGCCTACTATATGGCACCCCAAAAAATTACTTCTTCCGCTTTTGCGCTCAATTTTTGCACTTCAGTTTGCATACGGTATTGCATAGATCGATTAAAAAACTTTTGAAAGCATTGCTTACTGTAACGTAACTTTTTTTCCTCATTTTGTATTCTTCCGCGGTATGTGAAATTAACATTCTCTCTGACCCGGTCAATTTTTTTTTTCATACGCCAATCAATTAAAACTGTAAACGGTTTGGAACGTAAATATGCAATTTACATGACAATTCTGGCGCTTATGTGAATAGAGTTAACAGAAACTAAATTGAATGGGTTTACTGCCCACATCATGGCACGTTGAATATGACGTCAACATATGGAACCACTTTTCCTACCCCACTGCTAACTTAGGTGGTAGAGTATCAGGAAGTGTGTTCATTAACGCCCATAGAAAGATCTCTCACTGCGCTATTCCCGAAACATAAACTCAAGGACAGGATTTGAATAGCTCAATATTTCTGACTTTCCTTAACAAAATTTCAAGAAAATGAAATTCTGCTAAAATTAAGAAAGGAATTTTAAAATGTTTTTTTCCTTAAGTTCTACAAAATAAAATTTTATACATTTTAAAATAATAATTTTGTTTACTTATGCATTGGTTTTGTGGTTTATGCACATTATTATTCGAAAAACAGCCAAATACATATTTCCGAAAACTATGCACATTAATTATTGCTATATGTGTATGTGATAATTTTGTTAATTCAAATACATATGCGATAAAATAAAACCCCGTCGAATTATATTAAGTAGTTCAAATTCAGTTCTTGATATATTATTTCAGAATTCACGCACAGAGAGCCCTTTTTCATAGCGCTTAAAATATCTGCCGTAAAGAGGAGTAGGTGGCTGCGGGTCCAAGGTCAAGAAGCGAGGGAGCAATAAGGGCGACACTAACACGTGCCCCTAGCGCCTCATCGCCCCTACGAGCAAGGCGCGCAGTGTTTCCGTCGTGTTGCTGTACTGTGCAGATTAGATCTGTAACAGCGGGACTGTATTACACGCGATGAAAGCCCATCGATTAAACTACGATCGTACAGCCGTAATTTCTTTTACAGCTTAAGGAAACTGCACATGCAAGCCTTAAAGAATGCGATATTTGACCATTTTCGCAATTTTTTTCTCCATGAATACACTTCATACGATGAAAGTACACAAATAGGACCATATATAATATTTTTTTTATTTTTACCTTTTCTGGCAAAAAGTTGTATTTCATGAGCATTTATTTACCGAGATACGCGTATTCGCGCAAACAACGACTCCACGGAAAATGTTTCAGTGCACACTTCTCTTACGGAAAGGAAATTTTTTAAATGTTGGTTTCAAAAGTGTTTAATTAACCGCGAACTGTTCTATAACAAATGTCATTTGACTGAAAGCAAGGAGAGATTTTAAGCAAACACCTCAGCTGCCGTAAAGCCTTGGCATGCAAAAAAAAAAAATGTTCACTGTAAATTGGACAGTTTTGAAATCTACCTTTGGAAAAATCACTGCTCATTAGTACATGTGTGCTACAGTACCCACTTGCACGTTGGTTTCTGGTTAAGTTGACAAAGAATAAATAAAAATGGTTCTATGACGACGTGGTATTGTGGGTGTGATTTTTGTATTTATGGCCAATGAAATTCGTTTTTCTTGTATTTAAAATATTAGAACGCGAGCTTTCATATTTCTAAAACCTTTACTTTTCTAATAATTCCGTGGTTTTACTTGAATAATGCATGAATTAAGTGATCAGATATATAGCAATGTTATTTTACATATGGCGGAAGGGTTCAAGATGAGAAATGAGAAGAAAAGCATATTCTATAAGCAGTGCTTACAAAAGTGCTCAGTCAACTTTGACCAGCTTATAGTAATGAACACTCCAAGTAAAAACGTTTTCCTCGTACAACAGAGCCTAATTTGGTAATGCAGTAGCATTTCTGACTCGTATTATGTAGGTCGGCAGTTCAATCCCGTCCAGCTATACTGGGAACGGTGATTCTTCCGAGGTAATTTTGAATACCTGCTATACAAAAAATGCTGGAGTATTTCCTTGCCAAACCTTTCGCTTATAAGTCATACTACTTTCATATTCTCGGCATCATAAGAAATAGAACATTTGTTTAATGGCCTGTGCGGTAATATTAAAAAAAAAACCGACGTGTTAGATGTACACGAAGACTCCATGAGATGGAATGTCCTGTAATAAGGCCGATGTTCTTTTCTGTAAATCGCGACGCTGCACAAACATTTCAAATAAAACGTTTTTCTATAGTTTTGCATTCGCTGTACACTTCTTCCTGAGGGGCACACAAAGCGGATTGTTTCCGAAAATTAAGAGGAAACGCAAGAAAAATTTGTCGCTAGGAACCTACCCTATTACTCCGTCGTACAACAGACTCCAAGAATCACTAAGCGAGTTCCACAAATTTGTACGTGAGTTACACAAAAAAAACGCAAACCCTTTAAATATTAAATATTTGTAAAAGTTCGCGATTGTCACTAAAACATCTTAAACACGAACGCTCATGATACTTACGGTATACTTCACCTTGCTTTGCCTCGAAACTTCGAGATCATTATGGAGATTCAGCAGGTGTTTAGCTATACACCACATGTGTCGTAATTTAAAGACATTAAAACAGATATGCACATTCATACAAATTCAAATACTATTGAATATGCACTATAAGTTTTTCAATACTTTTTTTTTTTTTTTTTTTTTTTTTTTTTTTAAGAATTCTACAATAATATTTGACACGAACTTTAACTTAAAAATTGTATTTAATAAATCAACTTCGAACAGTTTGATATAGGTTCATTACGATACCGTTGTCATAAGCTACTAAAGATTGGTGAAGCGCACTTCTTTGCTGGTAAAAATAAGATGCGTATTAAACATCNGGGGGGGGGGGGGTGTATCCTGCAGAGCATTTGATTATTAGGTTAGTGAGCCAAGTGTGGCATTCGGCTTGGAGTTACGTAGTTATAATTACTGCCTTTTTTTTCACAGAATAAGTACAATCAGTCATTTAAGACCAAGCTATTTAACCGCATGCTTCACCTTCATAAACAAACTTTTGGGGGTGTGACTCATGAATGTAAATTTAAGTTCTGCAGCATACGTGAGTATTAATCTCTCAGCAGAATTAAGCGGGCTCCTGTTACATCACCTTTAAATCAATATTTCACACGTGAAGAGAAACCGACTTACTCCTTTTGTCCAGTATTCTATTGGTAATCGAGCTGTTCCAGGCCAGTTCGTAGGTTTGAATATGTAATTTTAGTTTATTGAAACAGCGTATAAAAAGTTTACGTTATTCCATGATAATAATATACCACAACAACGCTTACTAAATTAATACGGTGAATTGCATAGCTTAGAGGATATATTAAAGCGGAAAGTAATTTCTCACAATTAAAAGCGAAATAATGAATTTTTTTCTTCCAAAGTTACATTTAAATTTTACTTTTAAAACGTGAAGTCGGCTGTTGGGAAGTGAGTCAGCGTTACACGCTCCCCTAAAGGTCAAGCCACATTAATGCATTACTCAATTTCATTTCGTCGCTTTGAAAACTGCCAGGCGAGTTTTAATCAACTTAACGCCTCTCCCATCGGACAGGCTCCAAAGGGCACACGAGTTTGAAACGCCACCTCACGTCTCTTCGCACGCCCTTCTTTTTCGCTCTAACATCACGCCGTTTTGGTGCGTTCCGTCCAAGAGCGGACGAGCGAAAAGAGAACATACATAGTATAGGGCTATAGGCTGTTAACGGCAAAGAAAGAACTTCTGAAACCAAAATTTGAAAAATGTCGCTATCCCTGCCTAGCATAGATTTTAACGGCTACACAGAATGGCGCAAGCCCAGTAAAGTTGGTAACGAAGGAAGGAAAGTAGTCCTTTGTTTTAAAGTTGAACTAAAAGTATTTGGTAAACATTTGTGAATACTTGTAATCATTAATTTTGCTTTCTGTGGGTTTTTTTTTTATTCAAGTAAGTGTAAGAATTAGTGAATTTGTTTAATATTTATTTACTTGTCTAATATTTTCACAGTTTCACTAAACTGACGGATGAATAAAGTGATCAGGTCCATAACAATGTTCATTTTACATATGGTGGAAGAATACACAATGCGAATACAAGTAGTTCGTAATAAGGGCTTTCGAAAGTGCTCGCTTTACCGCGAAGAGCCTATAATATACATTTCATAATACCATATACTTTTATACACTACATATTGTTATACTATACACGCTGATCCTGAACTCCAAGAACAAACTATTGTATGCGAGATGATACGATATGGAAAATGAGGTAGAAAACTTAATACGACCCATGACCTAAAGCGATCATTAAGGGAAAGACACGTCACTGAAAATAGGGGAATTAAAATCAGTTATTTGCAAAAGTCAGAAACTATGTGAGATGAAACAACGAATTTGTTAATAATAGTGTTAGTATGATTTTCATATCTGCATCTGTGAACGTTTAGTGGGTGACATCATCACCCATCATGTGGAAACTAGGGGAGTGACGTTATTAATCTACAAAAGTTTGTTACCCATGGGTGTTTATCCATTGACATCGCCCCTCAAATATTCACAGTTAGCAGATATCATATGAGGTTAACCCTATTCACAATTTTGTTCTTCCATTTCACATAGTTTCTGACATTTTTACAAATAACTAAGTACTTTTAATTCCAGACTTTCAGGGGCGAGTCTCTCCCTTAATAATCGCTTTAGGTAATGGGTCGTATTACGTTTTCCACCTCGTTTTCCATAANTTCAGGGGCGAGTCTCTCCCTTAATAATCGCTTTAGGTAATGGGTCGTATTACGTTTTCCACCTCGTTTTCCATAACGAATTACCTCTCAAAGTTTGTATCTGTAGTTCAGTATCATCTTGTTTAGCATCAGATATACACCTCACAAAAAGTTTGGAATATACATACAGAATGCAAAAACGTATGGAGTATACGTAACGTAAGCATCTTCATTAGACGTTATCAACGGTACCGACACAAAACGTGGAATTCAAAGTGTTTCTAACATAAACTTTTTCCAATATCACGGACAAATAAACATGAAAGAACAACAAAACTAACTTGATGGTGTCTCTGACTAGGGAGGGTTTGTTTCTTCCCACTGCAGCATAGTACCGTGCATGGCCTCCGTGTGCATTGTGCAGGTCCCTAACACGCCGCGGCATGCTTGTAATCAATGTGTTGNTTCAGGGGCGAGTCTCTCCCTTAATAATCGCTTTAGGTAATGGGTCGTATTACGTTTTCCACCTCGTTTTCCATAAAGAATTACCTCTTAAAGTTTGTATCTGTAGTTCAGTATCATCTTGTTTAGCATCAGATATACACCTCACAAAAAGTTTGGAATATACATACAGAATGCAAAAACGTATGGAGTATACGTAACGTAAGCATCTTCATTAGACGTTATCAACTGTACCGACACAAAACGTGGAATTCAAAGTGTTTCTAACATAAACTTTTTCCAATATCACGGACAAATAAACACTAAAGAACAACAAAACTAACTTAATGGTGTCTCTGACTAGGGAGGGTTTGTTTCTTCCCACTGCAGCTTAGTACCGTGCATGGCCTCCATGTGCATTGTACAGGTCCCTAACACGCCGCGGCATGCTTGTAATCAATGTGTTGATATCATCCGGATGAAAGGTCCATCTGGGTAGTTCTTATGAGATCTGGAAGTGTTTCTGGAGGTTGTGGACGATTATGAACTTCTGTTTTGAGTTTGTCNGTTCTTATGAGATCTGGAAGTGTTTCTGGAGGTTGTGGACGATTATGAACTTCTGTTTTGAGTTTGTCCCAGGAATGTTTAATGTGTTAGTTGCGCACAAAATAACTATATATCTCCTACCACCCCAACTGTAATATCTCGCAATATTAAAAACTTTTTTGAGGTGTATATTAATGGAAGCGGTTATCCATCCCCTGCTGGAGCTGTATAGTGTTAAATATCAATGACAAGTAGTTATCTATCCCCTTTTGGGGCCGCAATCAGACCACTCGCTTCCCACCACGGCAGATTGGACTCGATACCCGTCGAGGTCAACCACTCATTTCCGTGCATTAGTAATGCGACGGACGTTTCTGTTGGCCGCTGAGTTTTCACGTCATTGTACTTACATCCCGTCGCCAACTCATCATCACATCACTTAACTCTAATAGGCGCTAATCACCTCGGGTTTTAGGGACCGTCCTTATATATCATATAACTATATAAAACATACACAAATAAATAGTACAGTTATGTGTATATGGCATATAAAAAAAATATATGTGTGTGTGTATAAAAGTATATAGACATATGTTTGTATTTGTACATGTTTGTATATGCTCATGTATATGCATATAGTAAATTCATGTGCATGTAATCTAATCAGTATTCGTATTGGTAACGCCCATGCTGCAGTTACAAGCATATACTTGAATTTTGCGATTTCATTTTTCGGAAGCGTAGACTTAAGCCGTTACGCACTCGAACCACAACTGTTTATTCGTCGGCTATCATTCTACTTGGTCGCATGTAATTTGGCCACAGTATTTGTGACTTGTTTAATAATTGACCAGGGCGTGTCAAACAACGATGGATCAATAGTAAAAGTTTCACTAGAGTAAAAATGTGCTTGCAGTCTAACCCGCTACCTAATGAATCCGCGGAATTCAAGAGCCTTTTAACGTAGGCTTTCAGCGCTCTATTTTGGTTGTTTTGGCCACTAACGTAAGTATGCTGCAACGATAGTGTTCTCTGTTTATGGACGTAGAGAGAATATGGGTTAGAGTGCGCATTCCAAATGCTTAGTAACCACTACCCGTGCTCCAACATTGAACTGTTTTTTTTTTCAATAGTATTAATAAAACAAACATGCATGGGAGTTGGATTTAGAACATTGTTCATGTAAGTAAGTACTTTAAAACCGTTTTCCGCGGCCTGCTCTAGCCTAGTTTTAATGCAACCACAATCTATTCCAGTTAGTCAGGATATTTTACTCATATAAACGTGTGGGTCTATTGGGAAACCAAACGTAAACAAACAAGTTCGTCACTGCTGGCCATGTGCTATTGATAGTTGGACGAATCAATGTTGTGGACATGCACAGAAGAGCTATCTCATCTTTAATCTACGGTCTTTACACCAGAGCAGTCCATTTCCAAAGCGTCCCTTGTCCATAAATATGACAATTTCCAATAATGACCCTCTTTGTTCCTTCCTAACCTTCATATGGAATGACAATTGTTTTACAGGTGGAAAATAGCGTGAAGGCCGTTTAAACGTAGGTTTAAAATTCATTCCATTTCCAAAGTAGCCCTTTTCCACAGCCATTAAAATCCATTAAATTCATTTTAAAGGGATAACTTGGTCTCAGAAGGCTCTAATTTCTACAGACAATGTTCGTGACTAACAAGAACATCCGTACCAAAGTTCATACAGCCAACTTAAGAAATACACCCTCTATACAGTTTTGGCTGTTTCCCGTCAATCAATGTACACGGACGAGGGACCGTTTCGAAATGGACTACTCAATGGCACTTCATCCACATATACAGGTTGTTTCGTAACCTATGTTACAAACTTTGGGGTGTGATTAGGCATGTGAAAACAAGTACAAAAGTTGAGAGACATTTTGTTTTTACTCAAGTCGTTAAGGAGATACGCCTTCAAACGTGCATCACACGTGAATTGGGTGAATGCCTGGCATTTAGGCAACCCGTATAACTTGGTGACTTATACGACTGCGTACGGCACACTACCCACCAACAATGAAAAATGACGCGTGCGCACGGCCCCATTTCATGGCCAGTGCGTTCGCCAGACCTCAATCCTTTAGAAATTTTTTTTATAGGGTCGCGTCAAAACTGTAGTGTGCGTAACAGCCGTGGAATGCCCAGCGGATATTATGCCACGAATTGCTGCAGCCTGCAACAGTGTCCGGAATGCGCAGGGGATGTTGTAAACGGTGCGATAGTCCATTCTCCGGCGATGTCGGTGCTCCGTGGATGTTAGTGGTCGTCATTTTGAATATTTACTATAAAACGATCACTCGAGTTGCCTAACTGCTAAGCGTTCCTCTCATCACTTGGACATCACATTCCAACGACTCGAGCAAGGGAGAAATGTCTCTTCAACTTCCGTACCTGTTTTCTTATGTCTAATCGCCTTCCAAAGTCTGTGACGTGAGTTACGAAAAACCCTTAAGTAATATGAGAATACATGATAATTGAACTAAAACAGCATCACACACCGAGATATTGCTAGGCATGCATGCTGCACATGAAAGGTTTTCCGCTAATAGAGCAAACGGTGAGTAGCTGGCAGAGTACTTTATTCGTGCATCGTGTGCTCTTGAAGTATATAGAGCATCACGATCCCCACAGATCCTGGAGCGAGGGGAAGCTTAGCAGCTAATTCATTACGAAAGATTTAGTTCCCCCACGTGTCTTGCTTGCTACTGCGTAGTGAACGAACTGAATCAGTTGGTGCACTTGCGTAAAATATTTATATGTATGTAGGGATTTAAAAGGTTTATTTTTTTCAGTAGTTTTTTCTCCACATCTCCACGCATATAACCCTTACCATAAATATTAAGAATGAAATGACCAATAATTTGACTAGAATTGTTAGACTACTTGAATCATGTTAATGTTTGTGTAAATAAACGATAGTAAAAAGTTGGTTCAAAAACAAGAGAAAATGAAGTTTGAAAACTAATATGTTTTCTGCAAGATCACAGTAATGGACCAAGGGTTAAGCTTAATGGGTGAGGAAGTGGCAGTTAGCCTAAAAGAAACGGCAGTATAATTAGGATGGAGTAGGAATTTAGAATTTCTTGATAATATTAGCCTATGTGCAACCGGTTGGCGTCAAACACGACCTTTCTGTTGTGATTTAACTGCGTTAATCGCATGAAATAAACCTGCTCCATGTTATTTTTTCTTATCTTGCAGTATGCGTGTAGGGATACCATAACACTAATATTTCGATCAAAGTACTAGCTAGTGTCATTAAAGTGCGCAGTATTTGCAAATTGTTTTGAAAGTCAGAATTAATAAAACGGTAATAAATGGAGTCAGTGCGTTATTTCTAAATATTTTTTTTAAAACCATAACCAAACTAATAAACTATTTTTTAAATACTAAATTAATGCCAAATGCAAAGGCCACAAATCCAAACCCATTTTGGCGAATGTTTTTCGTTATTTATTTAAAAACTTCTTGCTAGCAGTAAGAGAACGAAAGTTTTTACGAGTCGAGTTGTTTGCTTTGTGCAGAGTGGAGAGAAATCCGCTAAAAATTAACAGTATCCTTCACTGCAGGATAAAAAAAGACTTAATTATGTATTCAACATACAACTGGAAACTGTTAATTAATCAACTTTTTTTAAATTATTTTTAGTGCGAAGAGGAAAAAANGGTTGAAAGTTTGACGTAAAATACAACATTCACGGGGGCGGAAGTTCGGAGCAATTTAACAAGTAAGCGATACCATAATTGCAGTTCGATGAGTATCGAGCCATCGGAAGTGCGGGTGTTCGATGGCGGCGGGCAACGCCTCTCGCAGTAGCTGCTGGGATGAAATATTCGGTTCGGTCCGGGGGCCAGGCTCGTAGCTGTAGAGAGCGGGGCCCGGGCAAGCAGTGTGTACGTGTGTGTGTAGACTGTGTAGACTGTGGCTACCTCCGGATCAATACCTGGAGCTGCGAGCGAGCGAGAGAGAGCGACGGCTCGAGGTCAGGTACAGGGTGGTCCCGAGTTTTGGCTTCTCGTCAGCTCTCAACTGGTACCGCGCGCCGGAACGGTGAGCAGACAGTTAAAACTATTTTTATTCGGAAGTTGCTCAATATTTTTTTAATGATAACTCTTTATCACTATTATTTAACAAAGTGTTTACGCCCGGATAGTAGTTTCCTTCCTTACTTCCTTCCCTAATGTGCATTTTTATAGTGAAATAACGTCTAACATGTGTTATCCTAATATTTTTTTTAATAGTACAGGAACGTGTAGAACCGCTGAAAGACTCGCCGAGGAGACTTTTTGACGGGAAGACTGCACTCCAGTTCATTGCCTCGCACGTAAAGTTGACGAGGCATGTAAGGCGCGTGCCTGGGTCGCCCTTATTGCTGAGGCACTTTTAGTTGCCAAAGTTTTTCTTTTAATTTTACAGCTTAAATGTTATATATTAACAACGTATTGTTTTAGGAAACATACAATATTGTTTTATGTAGTTCCATATTTATAATAATCTTGAAGTCTGCACCATTTGCTTGTAAAATTCAACATTAATTTTACACTTTCAACAGCAAGATTTTGTGAAATTCACACTAATTTATTTGTAGTGTACAAAATTATTTAGGCTCCTAGTTTCTAAAGAATAAAATTTATTTTAATAGTACAAAACATTTTTCAGTGTACTCTCCTCAAGCTCTCGGTGATTTTTTTTTTATTTACGGTTATAATGTCGTCAACTTTTGCCAGGCATCTTCTCGCCCGAGGAAGATTACAAGATAAGGCTTCTAGGTACCTGAAGTTGTTTTGAACGTTCAAGGTCTAGAAGCGAGGGAGCGATACTGGCGACACTAACATCGCCCGCCTAGCGTCCCATCGCCCTTACACGAAAGACGCTGAACTGGCTTTCAGCATTTCCGTCGTTGCGCTGTGCTGTGCAAATTATATCTGTAACAGCGTGATTTCACTACACGCTATGAAAGCCCACATATTTAAATACAGGCGTATGGTCGTGCTTTTCTCCTGCCTCTGAAGGAAACTGTGCAGGCAGGTTCTAAAAATGCAATAATTTTACCATGTCTCGAATTTTTTTTCTTTGAGTACATCTAATATGATAAAAGCAAAACCATACGGCATTAGGCTGTTGGTTTTTTTTTTTNTTTTTTTTTTTTTTTTTTTTTTTTTTTTATCTTTTCTGGCAATATGATGTATTCCCAGAGGACATTTATTTACTGAGGTACGCGCATATGCACAAACAACGATTTCACAGGAAATACGTCAAACGAAAATAAACATCAGATTCTTGAACGCACCTCGTGAATTTCATATCTACGCTCTGCATCGGTTTTCTCACAGAATTCGTGCTGTGTAGTAATGACGTAACCGGGCGAGGTGGTGGAGTGACGACAAGCCGCGCCTCGCATTCTGGAGGACCTCAGTTCGATTACCGGTCTCACCTTACTGATTTCGGGTTTTGTGGTTTAAAACGGCGTTCAGTGTATTGATATACGAAAAGAACACACGCTTTAGACTATTCTGTCGAGTGCTTTCAAAATATTACGTACATTAGGAACATAATTTCGAAGCACTCCAACATAGATAAAACAGGTTTTTTATTCAATGCTCTGTATTTCAAAATTTTCTGTACAGACACAATCAAAAGTACTCGATGGTACTCCATTGAACCTTGTCACAGATCTTCCTCCAACAAAATTATGGTGTCACCACTGAAACTCCCATAGGTACACGCAGTGAGACGAGAATTCTACACGACGGTTCAGAGTACTGCGCGTAGCGGCGACGGCGCGCTTGATGCCCGTGGCAGTGTCGCACTTATTGCTCCCGCGCTTCTTGGCCTCAAACGTGGGAAACAGCTCCGGGTAGGCGGGCCCCTTAACACAGACCTTGGCCGATTCCTTCCCTGGATTTTATTATGCGGGCCACCGACTCCGTCTGTAAATATCCACGCTGTCGACGAAACGTTAATACGTACAGTACTTAAGAATTGAGTGGTTTTCAGCGGTGGAGCGAAGTTAAGATGGAGCTGAGGTGGAATGCGAGGGCGGGTAAAACGGGAGATCCCTGAGAAAAACCGCCCGCTAACGGCAACGTCCGCCACGTTTCCCATGCGCGAAAATTCTGGTGACCCCGTTGGGAATTGAACCCGGTTCGCCTTGGTGGAAGGCGAGTAGTCTGACCACTAAACCACCGTGGTCTCACATGCTTGAAAAGGCGGCTATATAATTGACTGAAATTCGTTATTTTGTAGTTAGGGTTTGAGAAATTAGTGTGTTGTTTTCGACCGACACTAAGCAGCGTTGCTAGTGTTCAGTTCAGGAACTGTGTCACTGAATGTTTCGATGCTTCTTTGTTACTTTTGTGGTAAAGGGAAAATACATAAAATGTAGATAATTTAATTTGCAAAATTGTACCATCGTTTTATTTCCTCTCTCCCATAAGAAAAATGTTTATTTAACAATTAATGTTAGAGAGTTAAATATTTTTTTTTACAGAAATTGTATTAATTATGATCTTTCTCAATACAAATAACACGAGGGACGAAAAAAATGACAAATAAGTAATTCATCGTTAAATTTTTCTTATTTGTTGTGTTTAATTTGAATAACTTGCTTGGAAACACACATGCAATTATACTTACAAAATAGCAGGTGCTTTTACGGAGGGGGCCACGGTGGAAAGCACTCACCTCCCACCAAGGCGACCCGGGTTCGATCCCCGACGGGGACGCTCCCGTCCTGGATCCTCTCACGTAGGAATCGTGCAGGAAGATGCCACTGGTCGGCGGGTTTTCTCGGGGACTTCCAGTTTACCCCCTCCTTGCATTCTGGTACTGTTCCATACTCACCTCGTTTCACCCTCATCGGCTCTCAAGACCCACGTGTGAAGAACCGCTCAGACCTATAGACACCACTTTTACGGAAGTATTTGGGGATTTAACTTTCTTCTCCAATTCCGTAAATTTGGTTTCGATAGCTCAATGTGGTCAACTTAGTAACGTAAATAGCGGATTCAGGCACGATTAATACAAACGGAAGTATGACAGGTTTGTAGTATATTGTTTATTTAGGAAACAACAAAACACGTCATTCGAGAGATCATTTTTTATAAAGTTTTTTTTTTTAAGAAAGTGTGAAGATATCGTGAATAGACTATAATATTAAGCTAATTAGCGCGGGACAGTAAATGGAAATCTTCTCGCTGCTCCCATTCTCATACAGGGATGAGGGGATGCTTGTGTTAAGGAGCCCGCCTAGCTGACGCTTCAACTGCGTTGCAGAGTATTTCAAATATATTACATTCACCGTTAATTCCAGCATTTCTGCAGCCCCGCCTCGTGTAAAGAAAGCTTAACCAAGTCTGGAAAATCACACCAAAGGGACAACGCGCCGCATTCGTGCGCACTCAGTTAAACGATATTTTGCACAACAGCTAATTCTTATTAGGCATTACCAAAATACATACTTTCTCTCTATTTTAATTTATACTAATTATAAATGAAAAATTAACAAAAACTAATTTAAATACATTTTTATTTAACTTTTAAATATCAAGGAGAATGTTTGTGGATTCGTATTTTCAAAGTGAATTCAAGTATTATGTCAGAAAACGTGATTATGAGGTAATGACCACCACCATATGGAATTTTATAAGCATTGAATCGTGTATGTAAATATGCAAAGTGTTATATATTTTCGGGCTCGTGTTTTCGAGTCGAGTGTTAATGTGACGCCATAAAATGTGATTATTCGCGTTTATTCGATATCACACTGACTTTAGTAGGCATAGAAATTGATCATAGGTTTTTTTTAAGTAAGTATGTAACGAGCCCGAGCCACGAAGACATGACAGTGTTTTTAAGTGCATTATGCCTATATCAGACAACTATATAGACACAGTTGGACATCATTCAACGACTGCCGGAGTTAGGCACATGGAAATTGGAACGTATCAGACCAGTGCAAGTATATCCGAGATGAAAAATTAATTATGCCTTAAGCCTTTTTTATGAGCATAAACGGCCACCATTTTCCAACCCTCAATGTTATAGTCACAAAATTCATTTTATTGATTTCACCCATGACCTAGATCAAAGCCATATAGTCAATTTTTTCGAATGCGATTTTGGTTACCAATATATTTATAAATAAAATTTTTGAATGCTTAACTATTAGGCTTTAAAACGTAGAGACGAAATATAATGTGTTGCATGTCTACAGGCGTGTATTTTAAATGCGATTTCAACTGTGATATTAGAAACCGTTATTGTATGTGTATATCCCTCGACGCCATACTGGATTTCAAAGGAATACCTATGACTGAAGGTTCTCAATGTATGTTGGCAAGCAGCTTGTAAATGAACTGTAGTGCCAAAAACTATTTCAAGGTGATTGTAAAAAACTTCACTTAAGTTGCATGCCTTATAATTAATAGGTATTTTTACAAACGTACTAAGAAATGTGTCTGAGTGTACTAAACATTGCACATTGTAAATGCTTCAAAGAAAAGTAGTAGTCCTGAACGTTTTTGTAAATGCAAAACTGTTTGAATTCGGGCAGCTGGCATCTCGGTAAACCTTACATGCACACACACGCACACACAAATACACACCGATATAAGTGCCAGGATTTAATAAATATGTATTTATCGATCCATACATAATTGAGGATAGTATGTATGGTTTTTTATTTACAATGAAGAGTAAAACTTTAAGATGTACCCAGACATAAGGGTCAAAAATCAAATTAAAAACATTTTAGAAGTATTTTTGACTTAGGGTGCATGGTTTTCCGGAAGTTAGTAAAAGAGGAAACTTGACTTTATATATACCAACATAATAGTCAAAATTCAATAAAAAAAAGTATTATTTAGCTATACAGTATATAAGAATGATTCATTTTATTTTTTATAACAATTGTAGGTACTTAATTTTTTTTTTAATATTTTTATATATTGGGCTAAGTAAATGAATGTACATATAAAAAATGCATCACTTCATACGTGTACTTAATATTTTTGTTTCACATAACATATCAAGAGTTGATATATTACATGCAGCAAACAACCCGGACATTTCTTTGACAATAATTCGAATATGGTATAATAAATTATAAATACTCTTTCTAACGCCTGGGTCTTCAGTCATCCAATTTCCATATTTGATTTTATAGACCTAGATATAAATTAAAGATTTTTTTCAAAATGGGCATTTGAAGCACTATATATCCATAATTGATTCTTCAAGACTAATTCCAACATAACGTCACAGCCGATGCTTATGTTCATATTTTTTACAAATGAAAGTTATTTATGTAATACAAATTTATTTTGTTTATTGTTTTAAAAACTTGGAAACGCAAGTATATAAGTATGATATCCACACAGACGCTTATTTTTAAGGTAAATATGAATGTGACGTCACAACAACTGAATACACATAATTTTATAAATAAAAAGTTGGAAACGCATGTATATCGTATGATATACGTAGACACGCTCTTTCAAAGGTAACTACGAATATGACGTCACAACAGGTGACTACGGATAATTTTATAAATAATAATTATACATTTAGTTTTATTTAGTGTTTTTAAAACTTGGAAATGTAAGTATATAATGTAAATGCATCGTGTGACGTATGCACAAACACGTATATTGAAGGGGAATACGAATATGATGTCGGAATATGTGATTACGTGCCTAAAGTTTAGGACAAGCAAAGATAATAGGGCAGTGAGAGACAGGGTGGATGACATGACATAATTTAAGATGTTAAAATTTCATAGTCAGATTTTGTTACGTACAATGGGCACATGAAGGAACCCGTGCACTGCTCACCAGTTCTGGAAATCTCAGCAGACTGTCAGGAGGAAGGACCATTTGATTGCCGCAGGCGTGACCAGAGTCAGTGTCTTTCTTGTCTGCCAACCAGCGACATAAGGCAACTTCACTAGAGCTAATGTGGCAACATGAACACTCGTTATTCGATCATGTTCTGAACCACATTGAATTTTATAATTGCGTAGGTGTGCTATTATTGTTTAAAAAATAATTATGAGCAGTATTTGCAAGCAGCTCAATTCGAGAATACAGGAAACTTGTTGCCTTTCCTCAAATAATGTTTCAAGCATAGTATGCTCATGTCAGGCCCACCAACTTGGCATAGTTGATCGTCTTTCAGCAACAGTTGGAGTTAGATAAATGTTTGACGTATACCATATCAGATCAATACGAAGCCCAACCAATGTTACGTGATTCATTATGCATTTCGCCCTTTTATAAGCATAGTTACCCACAGTGTAGGCACCTATTGAGATGGAACCATCACATTCACACCATAATCAACACTCACGACATAAAACAGACTGCTATGTTTCACTATACTTTAAGCCTTTTATAATTATAATTGGCAGCCATTTTCGAAGCTTTTATGTAAGAGGCACATGTTTTCAGGACTGATTCGTATGTGTCATCACAAACTACTGACGCAATTTGGTTGGGGAAGCCAATGTAACTTGCGCTTTACCCCACCTGTGGAGAATACAGGGTGACTTATAGTGTCGTAGTTAATTCCTCCAGGCATAGACTATAAGGTGCCTAGAAGGTTGAGGGGTTTTCAATAAGGTAGTCTTTTGCTGTTTCATTTTGAAGGACGAATATATTGTCTCGAGTTTGAACAAAAAACAACATACAGCAACACTTCCGAGGTGTGGTACTCTATTCTGGCTACTCACTGTGTACGACTTCGTGGTGGAGGGGGGCTTCTCTGGACGGCGACTGTATACTTAACTCTGCTGTGGGTGCTGGTAAGCTGTCATCTGGGGATGAGCTCCGGCGAAGTGGTAGACCTTGGAAAAGGCCCGCGTATGTGGTCGTCTCCCCTGGACTGCTCTACTGACGTACTGACGTGGCCAGGGGTCCGATCCCCCTGGGCAAACGCTCTCTGCACGACAGCTTCCTCGAACTCTGGGCGGTAATAATTGACTCTCTGCGTGGCGATAAAGAACTGACGCTTCACCTTCCCCGCAAGGAAGCTTATATCTCTCTAGCTTCCTTCCCTAATTGTCAGCACGTGTCGCCTTGTTGGGGGAGGGGGGTGGTGGGACGAAAACAGAACAATGCCTTTCACAAAACGTGCCCTGGTTCCTGAAGGTTGGGGGGTGGGGGGAAGGTGGCACCTTGCCCTTAGCTTACTCTGTCAGCTATTTCTCTGCAGTGCATATTTTCTGATTTCTGGCGAAATACACATGATTATTTTGTGATATCTCGGCGCTCAACAAATCTCACGGGCTTGCTAGAGCCGTAGGGGGTGAAGGTGGGTGGGGGGGTGGCATGGACACGCATCAGCGACACGTGTCGGCTTGGCAGCGCGTGTTGGCCTCTGCTCGACCTTTGCCTGTGAGGACGACGACTGCAATGTGCCTCTCTAAGTCCCTATACTGGTTATGTTGGCGGGGGGTGGGGGTGGTTGTGGGACAGCGCCGCTCTAATGCACCTAATGCGTCACACATCACTACGTTAGACACTGTGTTGAATTTTATGTAGTCTTTACCATGCATTTATATTGTGTTCATATTTTACTAAATTTAACTTTAAAATGTAATCCTCGTCCCAAATATAACCAAATTCATTACAACATATACTGCATAAAATATTTTGACAATTAATGTCCTTACTTGTTTAAAAACAATTACAAATATTTATTTATTGATTTACATGCGATGCTTAGCATGCAAGTATTAATTTCATACAGTAAAGACGTACTTGTTAGTTTCATTGCATTGCTAAACTCACATATTTAAATATCGTACAACATATTCAGGTTTTATTTGAAAAAAAAATGTGATCGCATCACTTAATAAAAACACGAGAACTTTATTACAGCTTATCATAAGAAAAAACCTTGTACACCCATGGACCTTTTCGTTTACGATTTGCCATTATTTTAAATAAACGATTTCTCAGTCGAGGATTGAACCTCCTTCATACTATAGTACTACAAAGCGCTGCTATCAATCATTACCTCCCGCTCCGCATATATGAAAGTAAAAAACGTAGTTCATATATGAACATAAATGGTTTATGAATTAATACTCTGTACCGGGGCGAATAAGAAATCAGCTGGGGGGAAAATATGTGTGCCATATCAATGGCCCAAATGAATAAAAAATCGGAGGATGTGTAGAACAGTGTACCAGCAATAAGTGATTACCATTGCAGAGAGATGGCGAACACGTAGGACCAGCAGCGCCCTCTCCTGTGTGACTGGAAAGGTCAGTGTTACGCCAAGCTCAGTCAGTAAAGAGCCAAGCAAGTGCCAGTATGCTCCGTCGATGTCAAAGGGCGCCATCTCAGCATGCGAGTGAGTTCGAACGGGGCAGAATGTTCGGTCTCCAGGAAACGGGTTTGTCATACCGTGACATTTCGGCTCGTACAGGGCATGCTGCTACGACAGTGATGTATGTGTGGCACCAGTGGATAGAAGAGGGTCGTACGCAGCGACGGGCGGGTACTGGACCACGCAATGTGACCACAGCACGGGATGGCCGCCATCTTGTCCACATGGCTGTAACGGACCGTACAGCCTCGTCCATAGTGTTGGTTCGACACTGGAGCACTGCAGCGGGTGTGGACCTGTCTGCGTCGACGGTTCTACGGCTTCTGCTGCGGGCTGGACTGGTGCCATTGCGTCGGCTTCCATTGTCCAGAAACCACAAACGCCTCAGACTGCAATGGGCACGTGAACGCCGTCGCTGGCGTGCTGAGTGGCACAACGTAGTGTTTTCGAACGAGTCCCGCTTCAACCTGTACTAAAGTAATGGCCGCATACGTGATAGACGCCACCGTGGTGACCGCAATCTGGCAGCCTACATTGTGGAGCGGCATAGCGGACAAACGCCAAGTGTGATGGTTTGGGACGCCAATGAATACAACATGCGATCATGACTCCTACGTATTGAGGGCAATCTGAACAGCAACCGCTGCATCAGGGAGGTTTTAGAGCCCGAGATACTGCTCCTCCTTCAGGCGACTCCACAGGCCATATTTCAGCAGGACAATACCCGGCCACACGTGGCGAGGAATGTGGAAGCCTTCTTCATTGAACGACGGGTATCACTGCTTCCCTGGCTTGCACGTTTGCCTGACATGTCGTCCATCGAACATGTCTGGGATTTGGTTGGTCGGCGACTTGTTCGTCACAGACCTCCAGCAACCACTGCTGATGCTTTATGGACTCGCATACAAACCACGTGGAGGGAGATTCCCCAGGAACATATCCAGGTCCTCTTTGATTCCATGCCACGACGTTTAGGGGCTCTGATTGCAGCACGTGGGGGCTTCACATCATACTGAACTCACAAGGACAGAGATCATGTACAGTTCTGTAATCTTTATCAATTGTGTATCGTAATGTACCTAATAAGTGGTATTAAGTTAATTTAAATCGCATGTATCCTTTTTGGTGTTGCATTTTTCACAAACATTACCGTATGTTACTAATTGCTGGCGGTTTTGACATTTATTCGCCATATATTATACTGCTTTTCATTTATATTGCTTAAAAATTACCTTAGTCGCACTGCATTACTTAACAAATAGTGTAGCTCTTCATATCGAAAAAAACTAAATGAATATATTAGCTATTAAATAGATTATGTACGCACCGTAACTTTTCGCGCACTTTCTCACTTATGAGTATAAACCCAGCATCTCATTGGTCTCGACTTTGATGACGTCAGATACTGATGATGCAGTCCGTCCTGTCTGACCTCGAAAGATGAAGGTTAGCCATCTCCAGTCAGTCAGCACCTCACCTTATGTATCCACCATCAGCATCTGACGTCACAGGTCACGTGAACCAATCAAATACCGTATATGCGACACACGGTCAGCTCGGACAGATCAGAAAGACCCATATGCTCAATTGTTGCTCAATTGCGGAAGGCCATTTAATTTTACGTAAGGTGGAAGAATACACAACGTGTCTACAAAGTAGATCCTAAGCAGGTATTTCAAAACTGCTCACTTTATCAAGAACAGCTTATAGTGTTACAAAAATAGTCGCAGCAACTAGTTTCCAAAGAATTATTCGTAGATGTAAAGAAAAATATTTTCAGTTTATACAAAATATACAAAATTTCACATAACAGTTCATTATAAATCCGACACATTAGCCCCTGGCTGTCGGATACCAAACGTTATCGAGCTGTTTGTCCTCTTCGCTCACACTTGCAACCATCGCAGACTCAGGTAACTAAACTCATCAAAAGAAAACTCCTTCGCAGGGATCAGTTTTAACGGCGAAGCCTGCTTTGTTCCTCGGATTAATTCAGAGTGTTGCGTACAGGTAAGGTTACGCCTCGCATCTCCAAGGCCGCTAGCTCAAGTGCTGCCTTCCCGACCTCACTAGGGAAGCTGGGCTCTAACAAAGAAGGGGAGATCAAAGGTGAACAGCCCTACAGAGAGGGTGGATAAGAAATCCTTGTATACCTGACCAACTTTCAACACATGCCGTGTAAATGTTTCTTTTGGTGGTGGATTCTTTCTGAATGTTACGTGTTTCGAATTTGTCCAAAGGTTGGCTTAGTGCTTGTTTACTAGCCACACACCGTTTGTGTGCCCTGTTCGAAACTATGTACTTCAATTTTTCCCACCCTTGGTTTATTACTTATTTATCAGCCTAACACCTTTACGGTATAAGATTCTAAATTATGAATTTTCAAAATTCCATGGCTGACTCAGCACCTATTTACTAGTCAACGCATCATTAAAGGCCTGGTTAAAAAATATGTATTTCAAATGTTTCTACAGTTGGCTCAGTACTTATTTACTAGCCACACACCGTTGAAGTGCATGGTTAAAAGCAATGGTTTTCAAAGTTTACTACAGTTGCCTAAGTACTTATTTACAAGCAAAACAATATTAGGATGCTCGGTTCGAAACCTTGTATTTCACTTTTATCCGTGGTTTGATAGTACTTCTATACTACCCAAACATTATTGGGGTGCCCCGTTCAGAAACAATTTTCCATGGTTAGTTAAGTATTTATTTACTTGCAACATACAGCCTGGTTCAATAGCAGGCCCCAGGGGGAACGAATTTCTCGGAGTGTAAAGTGGAGAGGTTTGGAAGGTTCTTTACATCGAGGTCTTGAGAGCCGATGAAGGTGAAGTGAGGTGAGTATGGAGCAGCGCTGGAATGAAAGGACGTTTCCCCTTGGAGATCTCCGATAAAACCCGCTGAACAGTGGCATAGCCCGGCACGATTCCTACATACGAAAATCCGGGAGCGACCACGCCGGGAATAAAACCCGGTTCGCCTAGGTAGGAGGTGAGTAGTCTGACCACTACATCACCGCGGGTCCTAAGAATTTCCCAGAGAATATTCTCTTGTGAGAAGTGTGGTGTACGCTGGCATAGTGTGGAATTTTTCTCACAGGTCTCCAGTTTCCTTTCTCGTCTTCATTCCTCCGCTGTTCCGCCCTTCTTATCTCGGCTTACATGTCATTCGGGCTGACCGGAAATACAGATATCATGCTCTTAGTCCAATTAGCGCCAGTTTTTGGGCCCGTTTGAAAGTTAGATTCCCGTCGCCAACCTCCGTGCCGTAATTCGTCGAGGTAATTTAACGCCACGAGGGATTCTGTGTACGAATCCTGGGCAAGTTTAGCTTAAGTTTAGTTTGCAGGCCTCTCTGCCACGTTGTTCGCTGCCACCTTTACTGGGAGTCTGAAAAATTGCAAATGAATTTGATATACATTTCTCTACACTGTCACGATATATACAGAAACTTAAGAAATTGAAATTATGCCATATTAGAGAACAGGAAAGAGCCAACCCTGTTAGCACTGGTTACAAGCAAGTGCGTCGTGTTTTTACGGCGGAACAAGAAAGCTAATTGTGTGAATACCTCAAGCGAAGTTCTTAAATTATGTTTGGCCTCACGCCAAAACAGGCGCGTAAGCTTGCCTATGAATGTGGAGTATCATTTGGTGTAAATGTTCCCGATTCATGGAAATCTAACAAGTGTGCTGGCCCAGATGGGTATACTGCTTCCATGAGGTGCAACCCAGAACTTTTCATTTGACAAGCTGAGACTACAAGCTTGGCAAGGTGCACTTCATTTAATAAGACAAATGTGTCCCAATTTTACGAAAAACTTTCAGATGTGCTCAGCCGCGATAAAATCCCACCTTCGCTTATATTCAACGGGGATGAGACAGGTGTGTCTACTTTTATGAATCCTAGTGAAATAATAGCCGTAAAAGGGATGAAACAAGTAGGATCTGTAAGTTCAGCAGAAATAGGTAAAATGATCACAGTAACAACTGCGATAATGACGATTCGAAATGCATTACCACCCATGTTTATATTTCCTCGGAAAAAGTTCTGGGATCATTTCGGACGATATGGGCCTGTAGGCTGCAAAGGAACTGCAACTAAATATGGCTGGCAAACTTATAAAACCTTCTTGACGTTCATAAAGAATTTCACTGAACATACTTCGCCATCTGTTACCAATCCTGTACTCCTACTCCTGGACAACCATTCTTATCACATCAGCTGCCCTGTTTTGGACCTGTGCAAAGCAAGTGGCGTAACTCTCTTATCATTCCCGCCTCATTGTTCACATCGTCTTTATCCCTTAGATGTGTCATTCTATGGTCCGTTTAAGAAACGACGTGGAACAGGTATTAACGCTTGGTTGAAAACTAACCCAGGACGAACATACACAATATTCCACCTGCCAGCAATTGTATAAGAAGCTTTTCTGCATTCAATACCGCCAGCTAATATCATTGCTGGATTTCAGAAAACAGGCATTTCAACACTTAACGTCCACACGTTTTCAGATGATGACTTTGCTTCAGCATTCGTTACAGACCGCTACTAATGCGGTGATCCTAAAATATTACAAAATTATGAAGTTTCTGTTTTTGAAGCAACTGCTGAAAAGAATATTGATGCAATTGATGAACATGTTCTAAATGCTCACGACCATAATGGGCAAAAGAAGTCAATGAGATTGTACATCAGAAGAGTGAATAACAGAGAAGACCTCTGAACCTAAACAATATCTCAGATCCAAGTACAAGTGGGTTTAGTCCAGAGATTGTACATCAATTTACAAAAGCATCCAAGAGAAATGAAAACCCTCGCCGACGACTGAAGAGAAGAAAAACTGCCATCTTCACCGACACTCCGGAAAAGAAGACTATTGAAGAAGAGAAGCGTTTCACGGATGAGAAGAAGCTAAAAAAAAAAGTGAAGCACAAGGAAAAGGAGATGCAAAGAAAACAAGCAAGGAAAAAGTGTCCAAGGAAAAAGGAAAATTCAAAGGACGAGTCATAAAATAGACAAATGTGCATAGGAAGATAGAATTTCACGAAAGCAGCTCTGGCGAGGAAGAAGATACTATTTGCTTAGTGTGTTTGTTCTAATACAAGCTTGGTGAAGAATGGATGTAATGCACTGTGTTCAATCATCGGGTTCACTGGTTATGTGCTCGTAAAAATCCTTTGTATGTATGTTTAAATTGTGTAACACGTTGTGTTGCAACTTACCCCAGCCATGGGGCAATTAAGTTCTTTAATTTCTCACATGCACTATATTTTTATATGTTGTAGCCTATATGATGTGAGATAATAACCATGCATACTTCTTTGCCTGGAAGTGAAATACAAATATTCTGTATCTTATCATATCAAAACTGTTGCAAATAGCCCCGGTCTTCCCTACAGAATACCAGATCCATTGTTGGCAGTCATTCCTTGCAAATCGAATCTGCACATGAAGCTCAGTAGAATTAAGCTCTCTTCTGCTGTCGTAACTTGCTTTACGAAAACAGTATCGTCCTTAGCAACATCGCATGTTGCTACCTCCAATTCTGTTATTTCTATTTCCCCGTCTCCAGTATTGTATTCTCGACGTAGGCTTAAGTTTGAGCTAGGAGATGCGATTTGGGTATTTAGAAAGTTGGTTGGTACTAATGGTGATGTTCGTGTATTAGGTCATGTACAGCATGTGTATTGTGCTTAAATAAAATGTATTATGTGCCCATCCCAGATCCCTTTAACACATCCGAAAACAGGTTTGACCTTGAACGTTAGTTGCAAGCTGTGACGTGCCAGCACGCTCCAGGAAGTACTCCCGGAAGTTGTTATCAGTTGTCGTTTATACTACTTTCGGATGACACTAAATCTTGAAATTTCAAGTTTTGTAGCAGTAGTTCAGCCTGCGTCACCCGATCCTCTCCAAAACCGTTCTCGTACCAGAGCGTGGTGGGTGAGCGGTAAGCCAATCGATAGATGGCGTCCAGATACGCGTGACAAACCGGGACGGTACGCCATTCCCTTCCCCCTCGCCACAGTCGGGAGGAGGAGTTCAAGTGTCCTTGAGCCGCGGAAATGTTATTGAAGAGGGCGCGTGGCTGCCTCTTGGCTTTCCGACCCGCCTAGGGGTGGCAACATGCCGGGCTTCCGTCTCCCAGGTCTTCGCGGGAGGCTGCGACAAAGACAGCTGAATGCTGGGATTACAATAGCGCTACCCACGCGGCGCGATCAAAATAATTTTCCTACAAATCAGCGTCGAGGCTTCTGTGACGTCTACGCGACAAATTTCGCCACCCCCCCCCCCTTTACCACATGGTGTAAAAAAAAATTTACGAATAGAAACACAGTATTTCTGATTTATTCGCATAGCGGGCGCGACAGGTCTGTAAATATGTTTTATCCGCCTTCCACCTAGGCGTTTATTTTATCCGCCTTCCACCTAGGCGTTTATTTTATCCGCTTTCCGCCTAGGCGAAGGGTTAGATTCCCTCCGAGACCGCTCCCGTCCCGGATCCTCTCACGTGGGAATCGTGCAGGAAGAAGCCGCTGGTCGGCGGGTTTTCTCGGGGATCTCCCGTTTCCCCCGCCCTTGCATTCCGGCGCTGTTCCGCACTCACCTCGTTTCACCCTCATCGGCTCTCAAGACCTCGATGTTAAGAGCTGCCCAAATCTCTCCACTCTCCTCTCTTTTCTGCGCGATTATCCTCCGTATTAATAAGCAAGGTGACGCTTTTGGACGTCTAGGTGTAACTACGACCATATTTCACGTATAAACTTTAGTAGGCATGAAAGAAACGGTTGAGTAAACAGAGAGGTAAGTGTGAACATTAATGGTTGTCGTACATGAGGTAAGTATTTAATAACAAGAAACTATTTACATACAATTTTTCTTTCTGTGTTGGTTGTAAGGCTGTAGAAATTGTGTTCACATTAACGGGAATATTTGTTGTTGCGTCGTACCCTTCACGTGACATTTGTCACGCTATTGTGATCTCAGTATAACATACAACTTCTCTAAGGTGTCACAGATGAGTTGTGGAGTTAAGGGCGATTCAAATTCAGGTCTACATACCAACACAAGCTATAGGATGTTCACGGTTAATTGAGAATTTTCGAAATCAACCTTAGAAAAATGTCATTGCCCCTGCATGCGTACATTAAAAAAAGTCACTGACTGGCATGCGCCAAGTTAAGTTTGTAACGACAGAGGGGGAAAGTAATCCCATGTATTAACGTTGAATTAAAAGGGAGTAGATAAACATATGTGATTACTTAAGTGATTTCTTTCTCTTTCTGTTATTTTTAAGTAATAATTATCAGACATCTAAAATATTTTATTTTCTAATAATTTCAAAGTTTCACCTGACTGACGTATGAATGAAGTGGTAAGGCCAACGACACTGTTAATTTTACATATAGTAGAAGAACGTACAATGTGCATGCAACTAGATCTGAAGCAGGGCTTTCAAAAGTGCTCAGTTTACCGCGAACAGCCTTTGTACGGGGACTGGGAAAGTGGACTCAACCTAACTTGAACCCGCAACCGCTCGCCGAGCAGAGATAGCTCCTGCTCGAAGCCCGCTGTCTTGGTGATTGGGCAACCCGCTGGTTCGGAGGCCTGTCCATTCTGCTCACCACCGCCCCCCCCCCCTAGTTTGTTGATGTCGCAGCAATTTCATGTCCAGTGGCTGTGTTGTGCTCTGGAGGCGGGGGTTTGCTTTCAAATTGCCGATCATCTTTCTAAACTTCGAAAGCTAAGTTAGAATCACAGTATTCTTTATAAATCGCCACATTGCTGGAGTTAGTTTTGTTTGTGATTGCTCCACTATTTAACTGTTATGCTAGTGAATTCGTCTCAGGTATTGCAAAATTTTTTGCAGTTATTTCTAAATTTTTTTATGATGTGTAAATATTAAAAATTTTGCATTTTGGGTAAAAGTAGATCAGATCAGCTGTACCAAGTCAACAGTTTAATTAATATCTGCCACAATTTACACTTCGTTTAATATCTTCATAGCTATCTTTTTAAATGTAATGAATTTGTGGTGATTGCATTTCGAATTATAAGCGACGATCCACGTTCACCCAAAATGATGACGAAATTTTGAATGAATAGTTATGATAAAAGTACGGGAGTTGCAATGAAAAAATATTACGTAACCTTTACAATTAAATTTGAGCCTAATACCACTTGTAAATTGAGTTGTAAAAGTGACACACGGTTAGCCTAACATTGTGTGTCACTTTTACAAGTTTTCATTTTACCCTTTAAATAAAGTAAATCAATGGTTTATTATTTTTGAACGGTTGAATAAGATCATGTTAACAATAAACACAATATTTCAGCGTGCATGCTTTGCTACAAAAGCTACAGGATTCTTATTTTCGAATTATCGTCATTTATTACATAGTGTGAATGAAGTTAAGTTTGTGCAACATCTGCTAATCGCAAATTTCGTGTCACCGGGCTCACAGTACAAATATTCTATTTGCACAGCTTAACAAAGTTAAGTATTTTTAGAGTCTCGAACCTCCTTAAACGAGAAACGAAAAGCGTGGGGGGAAAAAAAATAAACGAACAAATGAAAGCAACTCTTTGCCCGACTTCGTTCGGCTTTCCGCCCTCTCTTTCGCCGTTAATTCTTCCGGGAATTTAACATTCGAGTCTGTCCGGAAAGTAAGAGCGCACAGCCCACGGCTGGGTAAGCAAAGTTACGGAAAAGGGAGTACGGAAAAGGGTGCTGG
>NQII01003254.1:136431-155140 GCA_002778355.1 Clitarchus hookeri | reverse complement strand
GGGTGTGCAGAAAAAAGCCAAACCAAATAAGCTCTCCCTTCATCCATTCTTTTTTGTTTCGTCCCCACGGGCAGGAAGACACGGTACCGCCATTTCCGTGCGTAATTCTCGCGGGAAATGAGTCTCGTCAACTGTCACATGCATTATGGAGCGCGTGCTTTCCGGCGCGGGAGACTCCGGCTTCGCCTGCAGGCGGCGGCGGCCGCCAGGTTTT
Organism: Clitarchus hookeri; assembly: GCA_002778355.1. Taxonomy (NCBI): domain Eukaryota; kingdom Metazoa; phylum Arthropoda; class Insecta; order Phasmatodea; family Phasmatidae; genus Clitarchus; species Clitarchus hookeri. Next base: position 154,926 of record NQII01003254.1, on the reverse strand, counting down.
CAATTACTGATGACGCGCGAGGGTAGGCGACTGGACGCTGGTCGCACAGGGTACATGCTATTCACGGTAAAGTGAGCACTTTCGAAAGCCCTCTAATTTAGAACAATAGTCGATAAATATATTTTACTAGCTGTCCCGACAGACGTCCTGTCCAATGGAAAATTTTCATTTTATTTCACATTATATCTCGAAATGTGTTGTGTGCTTGGAATAATATCGACTTGGAACCATGTATTTTTTTCTTCATAAATTTAAGTTGCAATTTAATTAAATCAGAATTTCAAGTAAACAGTCAAAACAAAGAAATGCTTTAATTTGAGTTTTTTGCTGTGACATCACTATTTCTTTCATTGCAATGCTTTATAATACACGACCTTTTTTGTTTTGTTGTCTGGTGCGTAAACGAACCAAGCTGATGGTTTTCGACACGGGAACAGGCGACATACAATTAACCATGTGAGAAGCATGGATGTTCAAGGTTAATGCCGCAAACATTTAATGACTGCCCTTGTGATTTGTTTATATTCATTACGAATGCTAGCCGCACGGGAAACTGCAACTGTTTAAAGTCAAATGGCATGTCGGTCAGAATCATTGGGATTCATGGTATTTAAACGTCTTTTCCTTTAAACTTTCTTCTAAGAATTGTTGCTGCTATGACGTTCATCAGTTTTTTCACCGCAAGCCGGGCGCCATTAAGTGTTGAACGTATTCGTGACAATCGATTCCGTTCAATTTCATTTCGTTCTTCGCGTTGCTCTGCAGTTTGATTAGATCTAAAATTCATTTCGTTAGTAGCATTGCGAGTTCTACGACTTAAATTGCTCCGTCTTATTTGCGGCATTGTAGTGTAATTAAATTATATCAAATTGATTCAATTAAAGAAAAATTACAATTCAACTAAAAAAGACTTAGTATATTGCGATAAACTAAAAACATAACCACAATTCAACTGACAGTAAACAGCTGAAGATTGCGAAAAAAAAAAAAAAAAGTAAACTAACAACATAACCACAATTCAACTGACTGTAAACAGCTGAAGATCACGAAAAAAGTAAGAAGAAGCAAAGAAACTTGAATCAACCATATAATGTCGCATAACGTGAACGATGAACGACAACCAATTAAAGTTTAGGAAATTTAAATTTTAATGTCGAATGTAAATTAAATATCAAAATTAGAATTAGTTTTGCGAAATATTCCTTTTTCCTTTTTTTTATATATATAACTTTTCAATGACCATAAACAAAAGAAAAAAAAATACGCATATCCATCGTGACGTCCCACATATTCCCTATTCTTTTTTTATTTATTTCTGATAACTTTTCTATGACAATCAACAAAACAAAAAAAAATTACGCATATCCACTGTGACGTTTGGTTTTTCCCAAATTCGAAAATATTCCGGGAAACTTTTCAAATTTTTCTCGCCGTAAAAACCATCCTTGAACTTCAACGAACATTTTAAAAAAAGAATTGGCCAAATTGGTCCAGGCGTTGTTGAGTTATGCGCTTACCAACACATTTTGGGATTCATTTTTATATATAAGATTGTAGCCTTAGACTTCAACTTCCGAGTGCGGTGGAATACAAACACTGAGTTTATTCCGTACATGGCAAAATTTATTTTTAAAATTGGGGGAAGGTTAAAAATTGCTGACAGGAAAAAGTAACAAGGGCCTCACAAGTGCTCACTTTACCGTGAACATTCTGTATAGTCTATTCAAAGTATCTTCACACTTTTTGAATCAAACCTTTGAAAAATCATCGCTTGTATGACGTGTTTTGGTTCTTCCCCAAATATGTCGCGTATCACAAGCGTTTTGTACTTGTGTTAACATTAAAGTATTTTATTTTTGGTTAAATTGAACATTCACTTATATTTTATCCGTAAATTACAATTTTTCATTTAAATTTATATGAATAAAAACTGTTATACAATAGATGTGTTGGTAATGCCTAGTAAGAAATAGTTCTCATGCAAAATGCTATCAAACAGAGTGCGCACGAATACGGTAAGTCGTTCATTTGCTTTTTAGTTTTCTAGACTTGGTTAAGTTTTGCTTACACAAGGCGGAGGAATATTCTAGAAGTAGAACTTGCACAGGTCTTCAGAAAAGTTGGAAGTGGCCGTGAATGGAATACACACAGAGACGTAAGGGCGAGACTTGCCCACTCACCGATTGGCTGCACGAGGCTCCGGGAAGGGGCCTTGTGTCTGACTGGCTACCGCGTGCTGCCGAAGGGTGCGAACACGTATAAGCAAATACACCTGTAAAATTCGCGTTATTATTTGGCATCAGGCTAAACTACACAGTGCTGTGTATACTCGAGCCGGCGTCGTTTCTCCATTGGCCGTTGCGTATGTGAAATCACTCCTTTTTTGACTGGACTGCGGGTGTTTGGACTACACAATTATCAAGTGTTCATTCAATGGCGCAGATTTACCAAGGGAGTGTCAAATAAAGTGTGGTCCAATGACAAACGTATTTCAATGGTAGGCGTGTATGAAGTCTAACGTGTGTCTAAATAATAACGCGAATTTTGCAGGTTTCTACGTATAGGCTGTGAGCACTTTCGAAAGCCCTGATTAAGACCTACTTTTCTTCTCAATTTGTATTCTTCAGTCATATGTTAAATTTACATTGTCATGAGCATAATTTCTTTATTCGTGCACCAGTCAAGTGAAAACGTCAAAATGTTATGGGACATAAATATGTTACTAATACTACAATTCGTATTCTAATTTCCATAAAGCAAAAAAAAAAAAANAAAAAAAAAAAAAAAAAAAAAAAACACCAACATGTTTTGCCGTAATTTTAAACACTACGCTCGCAGCACAACGTCAAGACTCGGAACTATTTTCCTCAGGTTGCTGCCAACTTAACAGTGAACCTGCGTGCCACAGGTAGCATACATGCAGTTAACGGGCAGTGATTTTTTCCAAAGGTTGAGGTCAAAAGTGCTCACTTTATCGTTAACATGTTTTCTGCAATCTCGTGCAGCGTTCCGAGCGCTCCCCCCTGTACCTGAGCCACAATGGTATAACAGGGGACCTTATTTCAGAGCATAGATATAGAGTGCACTTCGGCTTCAGGATTTCCAGGTAATATGCTGCCACAACAGATCACGTCAGGTATCATGACGTGGAAGTGCACTCAGCCAGGCATTTTATCCAGAACATGTCTAGTGAGCTTGAACAGAGCTCATTAATTGGGAGCAGTTGAATGCTCTCTTTTTTTTTTTATCGTGAACAACCTGTACAAAGCTTACAATCATAGCGCGCTTATCGCTTGCACTTGCCAGCGTTTGCTACCAGCGCTTGTGACGCTTATGGGACGCCACGTATAAAGTTGGTAACAAACGCAGTTTGCGGATGGCTAATTGCGAACAGAGATGTTCTGAAATGTAAATTAACTGTTACTAACTTTATTCTTCCATTATGGTGGATATTTCATTCCATATGTTGTCAATATTACTCGTTTTTGCCAAATCGCTCTTATTTCTTAAAGCTGGAGAAATTTCGATTACTGTTGGAATTATGGTAGTGAAACGAAGGCATAATGGTACAAGCGTAACACAATGAACAATTAAAAGTAGTAGTAGGAAATAACACTACCGATGTTAATGACGTTTGCAAGCTTAATAAGTTCCGGGAAAACCGTTCCAAACATCACCGACAAGCTTGGAAGCGCATGCTCTGTGTGCGGGTGCATTTGAAGCAATGCTGAAGGTCATTCGCGCTTGTTGATGCTCGTCGACGCCGTTTCGCCAGCCCTGGAAACGTGTTCGTACCAGAAGGCGGCCTTTTGGCTGGGTTGCTGACTGGCTGGCTGGCTGGCAAGTAATAATAATAGCATCTTTATTTATGTGGCGAGGTTAAGGCCACACGGCCTTGTGTACTACTTAACCACAGATTACAAGTAATATATTCTTCGGATAGTAAGTAATAATTCAAATTAATAAATGAAATTTTCGCTACGTCAATTTAAAAAAACAGTTAAAATCAACCAATGTTGTTAATCTAACATAACAGTCAACATCAAGTATGTATAAATGCACTTGACAAATTAACAACTTTACAGTTGCAAATTTAAAATACAATGCTTTCTGAAAATTGTAAACGACGTGCATTGTTTTACGTTCATGGAAAGTTTGTTCCAGAGCCGAACAGAAAAGTTTCGGGAGTAAAAATCAGTAGGTTGCTAAGCACTGATTGGCGAACGGCGTTCGGGCATATAGTTAGCCAGTGGCGCCATTTTACTGCTGCGCGCGCTGCAGGAGTTCGCGGTACACGTGACCGTTTCGCCTCTGTATTCTCGTGTACTCTGTGGCGGTAGTCTGCCGTGCACACGACTCTTGTTTTCAGTGCCGAACTGCTGGATGGTATAGGCTGTTCACGGTAAAGTGAGCACTTTTGAGGACCTAGTTACTTTTTCCTTTAAGCCAAGTTTTATCCTTTAACCACCTTTTAAAATAAATGTTGCCATGTAAGTAATAAACACAGTGTATGCAGTCCACATCACTCGGAAGTTGTCAAAGGCTGTAAAATTAATTATATTTATTTGCTATTATTCCAAATGATAGGGCTTTCAGAAGTGCTCACTTTACTGTGATTAGCCTATAGATACGTGACGTGTACCGGCGAATAACACTTTAACGCTCGTCTATTGTAGCGTTCCATTACGATTGAATACTACAGGCACTGTGAAGGGCACTGAATTCGATATTGCTTGCAGTTGTCGATCTACAGTTGGAAGAGATTTGGCCATAACTACTTTGTTACCTTCGGATGATTAAAGAAAACAGAGATCTCGTAACTGAATAAAATTAATTAATTTGTAGGACGGTCTAAAAAAAACATGCTAATATTTCTTCATTTCTAACCGTTTTTTAATGCATGAACGGTTATTTGGTGATTACATGTGTGTCACGCGATAGCCCACGGCATAAGTTTACGTTGTAAATGTTTTTTAAATTTGTGCGTCACAGTTACTATTCGTATTTATGACTGCAGTAAAACCGAAAAAATATTTTGATTTGACATCAAATTATTAAAAAAAATGAAGAACGAAATTTTTTTTTATTCTTGGAAAATGGCATCACCTACAATGCTTGGAAGTTGAAAAATGTTTGGTAAAAATATAAACTTATAAATTTTTTTGGTATCCGACACCTTTAAGAACTTGTTTTCCCTATTCGAGTTACGAGGGCATGGTATGGATGGTCCACTTTAACCGAGCGGCGCTGGTTTGTAGTGCCTCGTCTTACGCGAGGGGCGCAGAGAGCGTGCGGGGCAAAGCTGGCTGGCGGTCTACGCCCTTGGATAGCGTTACAAATTGTTTCCTGCAGCCGCCGGTGTCGCGTTATCTCTCCAACCCCCTCCTGCTGACTGTCACCCGAGTCGCGACCTCTCTCCACAAACAGAAGTGTGACGAGGAGATGAGNAGCCCCTTAGCAAACCTGGAATACGACACGCCAACAGCTCTGGCACAGGTAACAATTTTCGCGCGCTGGGTTAGCTGACACCTTGCATTTCATTCTAGAAGCAACATTTGCACACGTGCAAAAAAGTGGATTATGTTTTTTTCCCCATTAAATTCATGTTTTTATCTTTTTCGCAACCATTCGACGTAGACCAATAATTTCGGTGCCAATCAATGCATATCTTCAATATGCAAATCAATTAAAACCTATTTGGAGCAGATCCAACATTTGAAAAAGGATTGCGGAGTTACCTACTTCTACACTTAGGTAGTAAACATCTGTTGGAGGAAAACATTTGGAATATGTAGATGTGAAAGTAAGAATCAGACAATAATTAAAAATAGTGCTCTTTTATAATAGGAGGTAAAAACCACTCAAGATTTCACTTCACTATTTAGAATTATTTATAATGATTCCCTTGTAATTTTCAGTCTCCTATATTCAGTCCATCAACAAGCCCGAAAGAAAATGATCTCAAGTAATGTACACTACCCACATCATTATTTTTAAATATATATTCTACTTAATCTCAGTATTTAGCTTACTCCTGTTTATTTCACCCTCATCCCCCCCCCACACACACACACACACCACCCCATCAAAAGTGCATAATGCTGTACGGGGCAAGTTGGATTTCTTGCACTTGTTGCTTGCACCTACATTTCAACAGTTCTGCGAGGGACTCGGTTGCATATGGCAATGAAATCCACACTGGCTTCCAGATTCCTCCACATTTCTTCCATCTGTTATCAGCAGGATTTTGTGCCTTCGTAATAGGAATGGTAGCACGACTCCAAATAAACCCTCCTTGAATGGCAGCATGCCGAACCTGTGCATCCTTTGTCGGCGGAATGTCTCCAAACTTGCATCCTTTCTTAGTGAAGAGAGTCATTTGCCCCGAATTGACAGCGGTATCACTTCTGGACTTGTCATGAATTAGTACTGCAATACACTAGTCACTGTACTGTTGTGAGGATGTCTGTAAAAGCAAAACTCCAGAAAACCAGATCCGTTATGAGCAGTCATTCCTTGCAAAGCGAACCTGTGCATAAAACTCAGTAGAATGAAACTCTCTTCTGCTGTAGTAACTTGCTTCACAAACACGCTATCATCCTTAGCAACATCGCAATCAAAAGAACCAATATTCCTGAAAACAGGTCTTGAAATATATCTCTTCTTATGACAACGTGCTCGCCTCATGGCGCTGTGAAAACTAATTAAGTTCACAGAAAATTTTATACTACTGCTCCCGAACAACTTTTAACTACTACTAACAAAACTCCGCGGCATCCAATCGGTCATAAATTTTCTCTTCGCGCTCTGTGAATGCCCCACCCAAAGTTACAATTTCAATAATAATGTTAATTTTGAAGCTATCCTCAGTATGCTGCGTCGATTAAAGCTTGGCTTCGTTATTATTTCCTCTTGCTTGAAAAACTTCTTCCGGAATCATTTTATTTTCTAGTGCTGCTGTATTATTTGTGGAATAGTTCTTTTCAGAATTAAGAAAGAATATTATAACATAGCCTTCAAAAAAGGGTAAGGCAGGTTGTTTGTCTATTTCCTTATCATCAAAAAGTCTAAGGGCTTTTCCATACTTCGTGGGTCTCTCTCAGCAATGAGAAAACGAGAATACAACAGGACAAGTAACCATTAATAAGTAGTTTGAAGTGTTTCGATTTTTAAAATCCTGAAGTCATCTTGCATGATAGATCGGTAGGATTTATGGTTTTGATAAACAACATTCACGAATGACTGTTGCCAAATATTACTGTCACTATTCAGACCCAGTCATTCGGGAACTGCAGTTATAACCTAGCTAATGTCACGGAAGTAAATTTTATCATTTAGGTCAGATAAAAAGATTTGACAGTTTACCAGCACAGCGATGATGACGGATGTTCCCGAGGTCATAAAAAGAAGTCATCAATGGTTTCTCATTCCCCAACTCGGATGCTGACCCTGCATCTAGTCGCCAAAAGCGCTTAATTTTATTCAACGAAAAACACATAATTTTAGTGATTGGGGTGTTCACCCCCCTTTCTTTTTGTGCAAGAAACTTTCAATACCGATCTTAATTTTTAAAGGTTTGATGATGAAAAAGTAAATTTACATAACACGATACGTTATGGGGGAAAAGGCAGTTCACTTCACCCCACGAGACAGAGTCGTTAATAGCCTCCTGTCCACGCCCTAGCGTGATTAAACAAACACAAACCACTTGTTTCTCCGAAAAAAAAATTGCCACATACGCGATTATTCTCTAGCAATTTCCTTCAGTCGTTTTCCTACCTAACAGCCATTACTATCACCAAGAATGCTTCTGTCCTTCGCTATAATTTACAGGGAAGTAAGCCCACATCGAGCAGTTTAGGCGGGAGGGGGGAGGGGATATGGGCGTTTAACCTCCACCCTCACCCCTTTCATCTAATGTTTTGTCATCATTAGTATAAAAGTTATTTTTTAGCCTTTAATTGTGATTGAAATAAGTAATTTCCGTAAAATATAATGCATTTCAATGTATCGAAATGTAATATTTATCCTAGTATTTGTCCTAATTTGCACGCGCGTCACCACCGCAAACGCCGTTGTAACCTCACTTCCTTCTTTACAGTCGATGTAATCTCCCCTCGAGGAATTTCTGGCTACGTGTACTGGAGACATTCAAGTGAAACAATCATCGTGTTGCGTCACTCAGTCTTTCACGTGCCATTATGGTTCGTTCGTACCTAAATGAACACTAATTAAGAAGTCCTGATTTGTGTTTCTTGCAGTTCGTCGCGTATCCTTCTGCCACACACAAAAAAAAAAAATTATATTTCCATGGATGTAATAACTTTTTAAAACCGCGCGTTTGTTACAAAATATCTTTCTGATAATAAAAAAAATAAGAAACCAATTTAATATAAAGCCAACTTAAAAATTACATGAAGTTATTGGTGATTCGTACTGAGATCTGTAACTAGGGGGAAGTACTGCCCACAAATTGATCTGTTTTCTAAGTGGGCCCCGTAGGAGTCTATCATTATAAAATGTCGCATGAAGTGAGACAGTAAGGAGCGATGAGGAAATCCAAGCATGGGGAAAGGGGACATCCCAGAGAAAACCCATTGGCCTACAACAACATTCGTCACATACCACGCTAGAATTTGGACTCTGGGCGATGAGGTGGGAGGTATTTACTAGCCATATGGCTTCCCTGGCCCCACATTACTCTATTAATAAAAAATGAAGGAGATTTTTTATAATTATTTGTGTACATAATTGTAAATAGTTCAGAATTATTTTTTAGATTAATAATATGCAAGGAGTTTATGTGGCAGTTGAGTTAAAAAGTATTCAATAGGCCGTATTTTTTTGCTTTATTTTCTACCACGGTTGGAAGTTTAGTGCTAAAAAAAATCTTCATGTATCAATTAGGTTGGGCCTAATCCCAACGGGAATTGGACTCCTGAAACCTTGTTCGGTAGAAACATACACGATAACTGTTATACTGGAAAAGTAAGTAAAGCTGTTTACGCCAGCACAGAGAAACACTTGGCCTAAAAATCACTTTGCTTTGAAGCTATTTGGTCTAAAGTTCTTTGGCCTAAAGGTCACTTCACTTGAAACTCTCTTGGTGAAAAAAATGATTTGGGTTAAAAGTTACTTGGCCTAAAGCCAGTTGGGCTGAAAGTCAATTTACCTAAAATTGACTTTTCCATAAAAGTCATATACTCTTAATGTTACTTGGCCTAAAAGTTACAAATCCTAAGAGTCACTTGTTCCATAAGTCACTTGGCCTAAATTTTTTTTAGCGTAAAAATCACTTGTCATAAAGTTATTTAGTCTAAAAGTCACGTGACTTAAAATTCACTAGCACCTAAAATCACAAGGTTTAAAAGTCACTTGCTCTAAAAGTCGCTTGGCATTAAAACATTTCAGACCAAATGACGTGTATCGAGTGAGACGTTGTTANTTTTTTTTTTTTTTTTTTTTCAATCCCTCGGGTCGTCTCGTAGGCGCGGGGAGGCGAGGTGAGCTGGGGAAGGGATGGGTGAAGGGGGGCTCGGCGCACCTCCGGCCCTAGTGCGGGAGACCAGCGAGGTGGAAGGTAAACCCCCTTCCTTCCTCCCACATCGCTTCGTTACGCCGATTTCTTCCTCGAGCCCTTTGGAGGCGAGCGCTCCTGAACGCCTGGCTGCTCCACCCGACAGCCGCCGTGGAGGCACCTTCCCTTCCTCCGGATGCAGCTACCCCCACTCGCGAGCATTTCTGCCGTACTCGAGTAGTATCCACCCGCCAAAATAACGTGCCTGTACCCTTTTATTTCGTCTCCATTTTTATTTTTATTACGCTTGTAAACTATACCACTTTTATGCTAGGTGCACACTAAATAAAGTTTTGTTTCAGCCGCCAAGAAAATATTTGCTTGCATAGGGAAAAATATATTTAGTTGCCCCAACAAAATATTTGGTTGAGTAAACAAAACATTAAAAACAACAAAATTAAATTTGTTCATCTAGCAAAATACACGCTTGAATTAACAATGCCACTGTGCGGGCCAAAAGAAATTAGACTGCCAATAAAATATTTTGTTCAATAAACTGTATATATTTGTTTCACCGCTTATTTTATTGCCTTCGTTCAGAAATACAGCTCGAGAGTTTGTTTGTATTTTGTGTGACAGTTAGGACAGTAACAGTGTTAGTTCATTTACTGATGTTTAATAATGGTGTAAACATCCTAATAAAACAAGCGGAACAGGAAACTGAAAAAGTAACGCAATAATACTTGAGATATTTATTTGCGCACGTTGTCCAGTATTTCAACTGTATGTGTTTGAGAACATGCCAGTTTCATTTGTAGTAACTTTAGCTGAGGCTGAGGTTGCCAAGGCGTACCTCTCAGGCGATCGAACTAGGTTCGAATTTCAATGAAGCTAGAAATTTTAATTTTTTATATTAACCAAAACTCTTTAGTGCGCGTAAGAACCAAACAAATATTTACTTGCAACCAACCAAATATTTGNATGCCACTGTGCGGGCCAAAAGAAATTAGACTGCCAATAAAATATTTTGTTCAATAAACTGTATATATTTGTTTCAACGCTTATTTTATTGCCTTCGTTCAGAAATACAGCTTGAGAGTTTGTTTGTATTTTGTGTGACAGTTAGGACAGTAACAGTGTTAGTTCATTTACTGATGTTTAATAATGGTGTAAACATCCTAATAAAACAAGCGGAACAGGAAACTGAAAAAGTAACGCAATAATACTTGAGATATTTATTTGCGCACGTTGTCCAGTATTTCAATTGTATGTGTTTGAGAACATACCAGTTTCATTTGTAGTAACTTTAGCTGAGGCTGAGGTTGCCAAGGCGTACCTCTCAGGCGATCGAACTAGGTTCGAATTTCAATGAAGCTAGAAATTTTATTTTTATATTAACCAAAACTCTTTAGTGCGCGTAAGAACCAAACAAATATTTACTTGCAACCAACCAAATATTTGNATTTTTATATTAACCAAAACTCTTTAGTGCGCGTAAGAACCAAACAAATATTTACTTGCAACCAACCAAATATTTGTGTGGGCCAACCAAATAAGAACAACAAAATAATTTGTTTTCAATAGCAAATTACTGCTTCACTGCCCCTATACAAACAATTCATTTGGTTGCGCCAAACTAATTCCGCTTGATTCAACAAAACCTTTTTTGTCAGTGTGGGAAATCTGGGGTAGAGATTAGCCTTGCAAGGCATGTTGACTTAAAATTATAATTGTAATAATACCCATCTATCCCGAGATTATAACCCAGAACCTTGTGGTCTTGTTTATTGCCAACCCGTTGAAATTAATTTTCATGACGGGCTCCATCATTAGTGATTTTAGTGAAGAATAGAAACGAATAGTCCGATGCTTCTGTCATATGTATATAAAATTGATATACTCCATAATAAAAATGGTTGCATCCTTCACAAAAGCATCGAACCATTCGTTCCTAATATTTTATCTACACACACACACACACACACACACACACACACACACACATAGAGGCCAGTGATTCCCAGAATTCAATCTCTTCAANCACACACACACACACACACACACACACACACACACATAGAGGCCAGTGATTCCCAGAATTCAATCTCTTCAAGATTAGCGACTATATCGAGGCTTACGTCGTGTCGGTGTAGTTGCATGACAATGAACGCGTAATCTTTCAGTGCAAAAACGGAACAAGTGTTGGACGGTATTCTTTATTGAGGTCCATCCTGAAATTCTAAACGCTTTCATTCCCACATTAATTTATAATTTCTGGTGTTGCAAATTATAAATATTTTGATGTGTGCTGTACTTAATCTGGCAAAGAACTTGTTAGTTATGACAACCAATAATCCGTAGTCTTTGTGCTTGGTGATCAGTGATATGAACCAGTCATAACGTAGCGCTGNGTAGTTATGACAACCAATAATCCGTAGTCTTTGTGCTTGGTGATCAGTGATATGAACCAGTCATAACGTAGCGCTGTAGCAAGGTTTAGGAATCAGTAAACCACAGGGAAGATCATTGGGTAGCTACTGAGCCTCACAGAGTACAGCACTGGCCATAGGGCCTATATAAGTTTTTGTGCAACATGTTGACAATTGTCTACAGTGGACATGAAAGTGATAACGCATAATGCAGTATTATAGTCGTTTTTATATAAAATTTTAGAACTGCACGAATAGTATCTACGTCTTAAATATCTGGTTATCTTATGAGCCCAGGGGTGTAAATAGATGATTTCACGACAATATGCTAGTTGCATACATACAGATTATAAGGGGCTGGACACTCATCTTGTATATTAGTTCGAAGGATGACTCCCTTTGTAACTATAGTGTAAGTTGGGGACATCAATGAAGAATGAGATAAAAGTGTAATTGTTTAGTTCATTATTGGAAGTGCATATTTAAAAAAAACATTCAACGCAATGTTCATCACGACGTGTAAATGCTGTTCACGATAAAGTAAGCACTTTTGAAATGAACCTTTGAAAAATGTTTCTGCTCCAACCGGAATCTATTTTAACGGCCACACTGAGTGGCATGCGTCATGTTAAGTTGGTACCAACGGATGGAAAGTAGTTCCATGTCTTAACGTTGAAATAAAAGTGTTTGGCAAAGCAACTTTTGTGAAAACTTAAATTATTTCTCTTGCTTTCTGTTTTCTTAATGAATTTAAGTGTAAGAATTAGTAGTTTTATGAAATATTATTTTTCTAATGATTTCACAGTTTCACTTGACCGACGCAGGAACAAAGTGATCAGGCTCGTGGTAATGTTAATTTTACGTATGGCGGAAGAATACATAATGTTCATACACTTATATTTTAAGCAGGGCTTTCAAAAGTATTACACGCGGATTGTTTCCTTGGTTTGACGCAGGCAAGAGAACGCAGTGGATCAAACGGCGAAGGTTGATATACAGCCCGAGCTTGGGTGCTCGCCTTCTTCCGTTTTCTCCCCGGAACTTGAGCAAAAAAAAAAATGGGAACAGCAGGAATGCACGCTGACGGTGACTCAAAACTCGCGGTGGAAAGAGGAGTAAAACTGACGTCTTTGACCAAACTTTGTGCCTGCAACTTGCGGAAAGTAATTACCTGAGATGCATCTCGCAAAAACTTGGAGATACGACTTGGCCAAATAGTGAAACCGTTAGTTCAATTTTCCTCAAGACTACTTCTCAGCACTGTACGAGGAACCACCCACTATCAAACTGAACTATACCTTTTTAGTTACAATAACGTGAAAGTTATTGGAAAAATAATTATTGGGAAGTGCAGTGCAGTATAAAGCACTCGTAGCCCTTTCAGGTAGACACGCTAAAATCTAACGTAATATTTTCGTTGTTAAAAAAAAAGTCTCATTTTGCGTTTATTACAAGTTCGAAACATTATGAACCGCGATTCAACATGCTACGTCTTGAGAAAAACATAAAAGTAAAATTATGATTCTTGAAACAGGCCTTAATATAACAATTATTCTAGTAATGATTTTAATATTCAATATATATTTTTAGTAGGCTATGCTGGTCCCTAGTCACATATAATAAACGGCCGTCCTGTGATCTTCGTAATGACGGAACAANTCAAGACTACTTCTCAGCACTGTACGAGGAACCACCCACTATCAAACTGAACTATACCTTTTTAGTTACAATAACGTGAAAGTTATTCGAAAAATAATTATTGTGAAGTTCAATATAAAGCACTCTTAGGCCTTTCAGGGGGGCACGCTAAAATCTAACGTAATATTTTCGTTGTTAAAAAAAAAGTCTCATTTTGCGTTTATTACAAGTTCGAAACANATCTAACGTAATATTTTCGTTGTTAAAAAAAAAGTCTCATTTTGCGTTTATTACAAGTTCGAAACATTATGAACCGGGATTTTAACATGCTATGACTTGAGAAAAACATAAAAGTAAAATGATGATTCTTGAAACAGGCTTTAGTATAACAATTATTCTAGTAATGATTTTAATATTCAATATATTTTTTAGTAGGCTATGCTGGTCCCTAGTCACATATAATAAACGGCCGTCCTGTGATCTTCGTAATGACGGAACAAGNTTTTTAGTAGGCTATGCTGGTCCCTAGTCACATATAATAAACGGCCGTCCTGTGATCTTCGTAATGACGGAACAAGATTTTCATCGCCCGGTACGAATGCTAGAAGGACATATCCGGTCCTAATGGTGCTCTTTCGGTAGATGGGCGAGAATGCCTAATGTCCGGAGATACATTATTCAGACAAGGATTTTACGTCATCCTACGTCACGCTCAGTTAGACTTGAATAGCTGCACGCTATCTGGACGTCTTGTGGGTCTATATTCGGCTATTTTATTTTGTTAACGAAGAACAAAAATATTTCATTCTAATGTTGCCATATTTAACTGTTCAAAAGTCAATTTATAATTTTCTATAGTGTAAAATACACTTGATTTAAAATGTAGACTGTTCCGAAGGTCAAAATTTTGGAAATAGTTTATTTGTGCAAAAAGTAGAAATCAAATAATTGAGCAAAGTGTGTAATTTTTTTAATAAATTGTTATTTAAGAGAAAATAAACTACTTTATTGCGAATATCACGTACATAGATTTGACATTAGTTAATATCAAGGCATTCCGTTAGAACAAAGTAACACTTAATGTTTATGAATTTAAAAACTAGTTTCAAATTCTCTGGTGAAAAGTTAAGTACGGTACTAATCTGAGTGTTCCGCTATGTTGTGTAAGTTGATTCCGATAATACCTTCGTAGACCCTAAAACTAACTAAGAAGTTGTATAAAAACACACAAATAAATTATCAGAGCCACTGTTGCTTTTGGCTGGGTACGAAATACCCTATCCAAGGAAAATATCGTACCAAGAAATAAAAAAACGTGGTATGTAGACCTAAGGGTGTGACTCGACATAGTTAGAATGAATTACATGATGAGGTTTCCCTTGATTACGACTACAATTTCACATATACCAGAGCAATGGTATCAGTTACATAATACTTCGGGAATAACTGCGTGCGTATCAGAAGCCTGCAAAGCGTCACGGATGTAATTAGTCGTCACATGCACGAATCGTGCTATTCCAGGAAGCAAATATCATGTTACTAAATTTCACAGTTTGTGATTACACGTGGATAAAAAAGAGGTGAATTTTTTACATAGTACTTCTTACTCTTTTAGTGTTATTTTACAACCACAGGTAGTATTAACAGTTGATATTATTCTCTTTTTCACAAGAGATGGATAATGAAAAAATTAAGACATTGAAGCGCCGGTTGAATGTGACATATTTGCAGCGGTAGACTGACTGGTACCGTCTTTTAAAATTAACCGAAGCGTTTGTAGAGAAATGTTCGGAATGTGCATGTAAAATATATTGGAGGTAAATATTTTTAAACGCCAGCATCGTAACGACTAGTTTTCTAACTCTACTTCAACAACACGCAACAGTGCATGCTTGCTGTTGTTACTGTGTTTAGTAACAAATAATTAAAACTGGTGTATATCATATTTATTTGATATGCACTGCATTTTTTCCTTGTTTCATAATATATTAAATTCGCGCTTACATGCACTAATTTAATATTACTTCTGATTGTTACTGCACTATGTCACGTGTGCATATCCCCAGTGAATAATGAGATAACGCTAGGAAGAAAGATATCACGCTTTCTATAAATACACTAATAAAAATGGCCATATACGATTAATTTGATTTCATTTGTGTATCGTGTAGTACATTAAAAGACTATTCTTAAAAATAATTNAAATGGCCATATACGATTAATTTGATTTCATTTGTGTATCGTGTAGTACATTAAAAGACTATTCTTAAAAATAATTCATATTATTGGTATCGGTTTTTTTTATTAATTTCTTCTTCTACGATTTTATAGATTACAGTATTACACAATTTAATAATATTTGTTAGCATTTTATTTAATTTTACAGCAGTTGTTTAGTTTAATAATTTACCTTTTTATTATGACACAAATCTGTCACTATTATCTTCGTGTTATTAAACCTGACTACTCAGTCATACATAAGGAATATAATCCCCCGTAAAATGACGCGTCGTCTGAGACTCGAACCACGTCCTCCTTGTCTTTCGTCGCGTCGATTCAACATGTCTCTCACAGTTTGTATCTACTAGCCCATTTGTCCCCTGCCCAACATTCTTCCCGCCCCAGTCTGCTTCGATATGACGTCTACCTTAGACCCTGTTGCATGTAGGTATATCTCACAATTTGTGATTATCTCTGCAATAGCGTATACCAAAATTACAATTTTTATTTAATAACAATAGGAAATAGCAAGGGTCCTAGAACAGAGCCCTGGGGAACTCCTATTTCAACAACTGTACGCCAGGTGGAGTGTTCTTCTTAGTAGACAACACTCTGATAACGACCACACAAGTAACTTTTAATTTATTCTAATGAGATGTTTCTGAGAAATTAAAATATTACTTCAGCTTTGCAAATTGTAGCGCATGGTCAACAGAATCAAATGCTTTGCTCAAATCTAATAGGGTCACAATCGTTAGCAAACGATTATCCATGGTATGTTTTATTTCATTTGTGAACCGAAGAAGAGCTTTCTAAAAGCTCTTTCTGAAACCAGACTGATGGTCGACCATTAAGTTATATTCAATATGTTAATTTGCAATATGTTCTTTGGGTTTTTTCATTCCTAAATCTCTGTTTTCACGACCATANGTAGAGAAATGTTCGGAATGTGCATGTAAAATATATTGGAGGTAAATATTTTTAAACGCCAGCATCGTAACGACTATTTTTCTAATTCTAACTCTACTTCAACAACACGCAACAGTGCATGCTTGCTGTTGTTACTGTGTTTAGTAACATATAATTAAAACTGGTGTATATCATATTTATTTGATATGCACTGCATTTTTTCCTTGTTTCATAATATATTAAATTCGCGCTTACATGCACTAATTTAATATTACTTCTGATTGTTACTGCACTATGTCACGTGTGCATATCCCCAGTGAATAACGAGATAACGCTAGGAAGAAAGATATCACGCTTTCTATAAATACACTAATAAAAATGGCCATATACGATTAATTTGATTTCATTTGTGTATCGTGTAGTACATTAAAAGACTATTCTTAAAAATAATTTATATTATTGGTATCGGTTTTTTTATTAATTTCTTCTTCTACGATTTTATAGATTACAGTATTACACAATTTAATAATATTTGTTAGCATTTTATTTAATTTTACAGCAGTTGTTTAGTTTAATAATTTACCTTTTTATTATGACACAAATCTGCCACTATTATCTTCGTGTTATTAAACCTGACTACTCAGTCATACATAAGGAATATAATCCCCCGTAAAATGACGCGTCGTCTGAGACTCGAACCACGTCCTCCTTGTCTTTCGTCGCGTCGATTCAACATGTCTCTCACAGTTTGTATCTACTAGCCCATTTGTCCCCTGCCCAACATTCTTCCCGCCCCAGTCTGCTTCGATATGACGTCTACCTTAGACCCTGTTGCATGTAGGTATATCTCACAATTTGTGATTATCTCTGCAATAGCGTATACCAAAATTACAATTTTTATTTAATAACAATAGGAAATAGCAAGGGTCCTAGAACAGAGCCCTGGGGAACTCCTATTTCAACAACTGTACGCCAGGTGGAGTGTTCTTCTTAGTAGACAACACTCTGATAACGACCACACAAGTAACTTTTAATTTATTCTAATGAGATGTTTCTGAGAAATTAAAATATTACTTCAGCTTTGCAAATTGTAGCGCATGGTCAACAGAATCAAATGCTTTGCTCAAATCTAATAGGGTCACAATCGTTAGCAAACGATTATCCATGGTATGTTTTATTTCATTTGTGAACCGAAGAAGAGCTTTCTAAAAGCTCTTTCTGAAACCAGACTGATGGTCGACCATTAGGTTATATTCAATATGTTAATTTGCAATATGTTCTTTGGGTTTTTTCATTCCTAAATCTCTGTTTTCACGACCATATTGACCATGTCGTTTCACCTAATATACACGTGCACGTATTCACCACGTCGCTCGTTGCAACACAACATATCATCAAATTCTTTGCGCCGTCTCCACCGCTACAGTACGATACACTCTAGCATTAGCAGTAGACGGATGAATATCTTTTCGTCGGATTGAACATGGTTAGTTTAACTTAGTAGTTAGCTCGGTTTGCCCTGTTGGCTTAACATGCAAAGCAATATTCATCATGATGGAGGTTCAATGTGGCATATTTTCTGTAAATTTGGCAATGTGGTGATAGTTAGACATGGTTTGTAATGTGTTTTCACCCCCCTCCCCCCTCCCTTCTACAACAAACACAGTTCCGAAGGGAACTAAGCATTTCGACTTGAGTGATGTGCAAGTCTTTTCTCATGCAGAGACGAGCGTATTCATTACATTCTGACAGTATATGTATATATATATATATACACTGGAT
>NQII01003254.1:0-109534 GCA_002778355.1 Clitarchus hookeri | reverse complement strand
ATTGAAAAGTCTATCTTAGTTCCTGCGAAAACAGAATTTGCAAAACGTTTATCCAAACTTGGATGTAGCAGTTAGCATGGCTCTATGTACACCAGTGACAAATTGTTCGGGTGAGTGAAGCTTTTCTTTCTTAAAACTGGTGAAAAATTATCTAAGATCTACCTTAAGCCAAAAAAAGGTAAACGCCTTAGCTCTTTTGTGCATAGAGTCAGAACTAATGAACAACATTTCATACGACGATATAATTGATGATTTTACCAATAGAAAATCGCGCAAAAAGGTATTGTAAAACTTTCATAACTTAATTAATTGAATTTCATCGATATTATCAGCCGGATTGTTACCAGATAATTGAATATATTGTTTTTAAAATGTAAGTAACCGCAATAAAAATTATTTNCATTATCAGCCGGATTGTTACCAGATAATTGAATATATTGTTTTTAAAATGTAAGTAACCGCAATAAAAATTATTTAATTACGTTTACCGAATGTACATTATTATGTAAGTAGTATTGAGGNAAAATGTAAGTAACCGCAATAAAAATTATTTAATTACGTTTACCGAATGTACATTATTATGTAAGTAGTATTGAGGAATACCTTACCCCGCCTTATAAGTAGCACATGATTGAGCTTTTATTACCTCAGAAATATACCCAAAAACTATTTCTTGTGCAATCTTAACTAAATTGTTGGGTTGTAAAAATAATCTAGAAACTGACACATCGAACCTCTAGTTCACAATCATAATAATTACGGGGAAAAGGTGGTGTGATTAGGACGATACTGCACAAATCATAAAGTTATAATTTCACTATCAAAAAAATTTTAATTCATATGATTGTGAACTAGGGTATCCAATTGTAGAGGTTGGTAGGGGCGGCAAAATTTGAATAGCCTACTGGCGGCAAATGTGTAAATCCGCCACTGCACCTCTGTATATAATAAAACGACCAAACACAGAACAAGCATGCGTATGGATCAAGAAAATATGTTCTACGTGAGCAAGGAATAGTACGATACAGCAAATACAGAACGATTTCAGACAAGACAACTTTTAGATCGTTTCCAACACATGGTAAAGAATGCAACTCATGAATTCCTCGGCTGAGTCGGTAGGGCTGTAAACATCTACTCCGTAAATGAATCGAATACGCTACTTAATATATCCCCGTTTCTTCTAATGCAATATATTGTACAGAATAGGCTTGTGCGATCACTCACTTGTGTTATGATGTGATTTACGATTATTTCATACCTTCAAGGGGCTATAGGGGCATAGCAAGTTATTGATGAAAGTTATGTAATGAACACTATATAAAAGGGGGATATTGAACATTTAGGTTGTACAATATTATTTCAATATAACATTACGAAGTATGCGTGGGGAGAGCTGTCCAAATATACTAAAGTATTAATTTATGTTAAATTATGAAGATTTAACAAGCCACATTCTGAGTAAAGTCTAATTGGAGAGTCCCCACTTTGTTCATGAAACCGGAGGCTGATTAAGATAGCGTAAGTCGATGGCCGGACACACCCATCTTCAGTGGTCTTCTCGTTCTAATGGCCCGACGACAAAAGACACCGCCCACGGGCTACACTGCCCTATACGGCTGCGTTGTACCCGTTTACTGTCCGGTGGAGGGGGTTTCAGTGGTTTGCGATTTCATTACTAATTTCAGCGATCACGGTTCGTGTCCTGGATAAATAGGTGAAGGTGTGATAAGGCAGGCCGCTCAGATAAGGCCTGATCACAACTCGCAACATTAGGTAAACAGTTAATTGAGCACTTTTAAAATCGACCTTTTAAAAATGCATACATAATACCAGACACAATGACTGGCATGCGCCCAGTGAGGTTGGCCACAATGAAGGGAAAGTATTTCCATGTCTGAAAGTTGAATTGAAACTTAAATGAGTTATTTTGATTTATGTTTCTTTAACGCATAGCCTGTAAGTGTAAGAATTATCAAATTTGCAAAATAGTTATCTTTCTAACAGTTTCAGAGTTTCGCTAAAATGAAACGCGTTTAGTTGGATAACTAATAAAACGAGTGAATTCTGTCAAATTAAAAACTTATGCCAATCAATAAAAACGGAAATTACAGAAAAATAAAGAAAATTACTTTTCTTAAAATTATCAGTTCTCACGAAAAAAGTTTCCGACACAAGAAAAATGGTTACACGTTGCAGTTAGAAAACGAGCTGCATCTTCGTGATTCTCAAATATCACACAAAAAGTGTGTTATTTTGCAACGTCTCTACGAAACGGCTAACATTAACTTTACACTCTTACCAGTGTAACGGTAACGGCTAACATTACACTCTCAGACATGTTTACGGCGCCTCTGTGGTCATTTGCTTTAGTAAGGTAGCCGCGATGACGTTAATTTATCAAACTAGTGAATAGAGGGTAAAGTTTAAAGTTTCAAGGAAACGTAAATTAAACTAGAAAATACATTTCTATGAATTTTTATGTTGACGAACATGAATATATTCCATAATAACCGAGCCTGAAGTCATAACTTCTATACACATAAGGGAATTTTCTTATCGAGTGGCTTACTGACAGACTCCTCAATGCACAATCCAAACCGATGTACCCAGAAGCATGACATTTTAAGGGTGGCTTTCTCTTCGTTTATAGACATCCAAAAATAAGGTGATTTCGATATACAACCTTTAGGTGGGTGAAAGGGGGTGGAATGTGTCTTCTATGAACGTTCAATATCCCTTAAACACGATAAGAAATCTGTGTCTTATTTCCTTCTTCAAGATACTAAATACACAATATTTTTTTTTAAAAAGTGAATAATTAATTTGTATGATACAATAGTATCTCTTGAACCTGTTGCGACCTCGGCCTTATTCTTGCCTCAAAATATTACATATGCATATACTTAAAAACAAAATTCAGGATGTATAGAAATTCAGCACTTACGGAGGCGAAAGAGTGAAATATCTTTCCTTTCAATAATTAACACCTCTTAACCCCGATGAAATACTGGCGTTTATTTTACTTCAGAAAATTACATGCCTAAACGCTTAAAAATAAATTTTATGAGCTTCCAAAATTCAACCCTTATGCGGGCAAAAAGGGGGAAATAATTTGCTATAGATTCCTCAATGTATCTTAAACTCAGTGTGAGACTACAGTGATTTTTGCTTCAAAGTCAGTCTGTACATATTCTTAAAACTAATTCAAAATGCCAGTTAAATTAAATGTTTAAATGTCGAAAAGGGAGTAGCTGCAGACAAAGGCTCTGTTTAATTTCTATCTGCCTCACACTGATTCAGTTACAAATCCAAATGTCGGGCGGACATAGCCACGGGATACAGTTAAGTGTAAAATAATTAAACAGTATCGGCTCTACGTCGCTATTCTCACATTTGTGTAAACAAAAGAAACTTGTTTTGTGTTATTATCTTACTGGAGCATTCCGTGTTTTTCAAGTACGGTAATGCAGTCCGTATCATGTGCAGCTAAATTATTGTGCAGCCGTTTGTAGGCCGATTAGCTAATTAGAACGACGAAGGCTAAGAAATATTTCAAACAAATATTTATCAGATTATTAATACAGAAGTGCTTTATGAAACGAAATTTCTTTCATGTTATCATGTTTTCTTGAAACCATGCAAATTAATTGAAAGTGCAGTTCGTATTAATGTAAAACACATATAATGAGAGCGTCACTTATTATTTAGAATTATTTGTCTTGAAATATGATACGAAAATCTGTAATGTGTGTAAGTAAGCCGGCTACAAAACGCGCCTGTGTTTATTGAGCATTAATAGCCAGTAAAAATTCTACAAATTTCTAAATAAATTTGATTTTCCTGGAAACTGGTAATATTAACGTAAACACCAAACTGAAATGCCGCATCACAGATGTCTACGGAGCTTACGGGGCTCTCTCTTGCAAAATATATTGGCACAGCAAAACTCGCGAATAAAGTTCTCCCATTTATATCTCGAAATGTATACAGGCCTCGCAAAGAAGGCTGCGGTTTGTCAATCCTACTTCCTCCGCCTACTCGCCGCAGTCGTACCAACTCCCTGAATCACTGTGAAAGGAAAGGGGGAGAGGAGAGCAGTTCCGGCAACTCACGAGACAAGATGGGAAATGTCTGATACGTGCTCTGCGTTCTTGTCAACCCCGAAAAACTAAAGCCCTCCTGCAAGTTGAGCACGTAATGCAACTTTCTGGTAGACTGGGAGCCAAAAAAAAAATATTGCAGGAAACAAAGTTTTCGAGGTTACAAAAAAAAAAAGGTAAAGGGAAAATGCTGAAGAGCAAACTGTACGGAATAAAAGCCGATAAAATAATTTACTGGGAAGTTCTGTAGAGAAAACCTTATAAAACATAGTCGACAAGAAAAACAGCAGGTTCGGAGATAATAAAAAATTTATATTCAGAAACATTAGGCGTGCAAAAAAGGTACAAAATTTTAAAACGTTAATAGATCGGATTTATTTTTGTGGTCCGTGATAAAATGTCAGTTATACGAGTTGAATAACGTAATTGTCAAGATAAATTTCGTGACATAACGTCTGTAGGTGTTTCGCTCATTTTTATCCATTCCATTGCCAACAGAAGCGTGCACTTGGATGTTGTAAAAATGGTTAAGTCTCACTCTGCGAGTTAGACACAACGAAATTTACTGATGAAAAGTTTTATCTTCTTAGGCGAAGATAATTGCCCCGACTCTACCAGTCAGCGACCTCGTAATTCAAGTAGAACGTACCATTGCAAGGCATGACTGTCTAGGGTAATACCAGGAACTAAGTGAAATCACCTTCAACATACGGCCGTTTCGCCATTACAATTTCCAGTTGTAATAGTGGCACTATAAGGATGGTAGACTTTCGTTCTTACATTTCAGTAAAACAGAGCGATATCACAAAGTTTCCTCCGGATTCTTCACTCGTTGAAAACATGCGGAATATGATCTGACAAAGGATAATTAATGCATGACAGCAAATATTGATGAACATAGAACATGGTTGAATTATGCGTACATGAACACGCCTGAAGAGCCTTGGATAGTCTTCGCTCATCAGTCTTGCATCTTTGTAAAGTTTTTCGTACCTCGCCAGATCGGACGTTGGTGAGTGAGGTGGATGGAAACCAAAGTGCGACGATAAAACAAATCGTGCGGAAAACATTAATTGAGGTAGTATCCAACAGAGGAGGGGGGGGGGAGAGGTCTGTTATGAACAACAGGCCGTAGTGAGACAAAACAAGAACTGAGATGGAACTTGGGGAATCTTCAGCAGGCTTGTGAAGTAGCTGCTAGAAAACTTCCAACCATCAAGGATATACGTCTGGTGTGTTGTTTACCTACTCTGCCTGTGATCTTCAGACCAAAGCATCTATGAAGCAGTGGACACTGAGAGTGTTTTGGTAACTATGCTGTAACATCACTACGTGTTTATTATACATATGTAACTTCAACGATATGCGTCCGAATTTTCAATAAATAATTAACAAACTTTCTTTTACGTAAACTACCAGTACCATCTTTGAGCACCAGTGAAAAAAATAAATACATTTGTTTATTTTAACCGCACCGAGGCCAACCAGTAAGCAAATCTGGCGATTGAGGAATTGGGTAAAGTTTCGCACTTAGAAACTATACCAGCTTTTGACTAGAACCAGGATTGAAAACCAACGTGGGATTAATCATCCACAGCGCATTCGTTCAGACATGCTACCGTATTATACACGCTCGTTCTGTAAAATTAAGCTTAAAACACTCCGGGAATGCAAAAGACGTAGTGCGTTAAATTTTAGAGGGAAAAAGTTAAAAATATAAATTAAAGGAAAAGCAAACTTGAAAGTTTCCTCTTCAAACACAAAATTTGATATGACGACATTTAATCGAAAAGAGGACACAATAAGTTGAAAATACATGCAATAAGTTTGACAACATATGTACATGGCCATCGCCGATTGGTAATTTGAATGGTTCTTGCACTGAAAAGTACCTCATTTCATTTTATTTTATGTTAATTTATAACATTTCACAGATAAAAGCCAAGAATAACTGTTGTGAGCAGATAAGTAAATACAAAAAAATTTGCAGAAAGAATTAAGGCAGTAATTTCGAAATGAACGTAGACAAAACGACAGAATGAGTAATCGAACGGAAAAACGAGAAAACATAGGTACATGCAAGTAACTTTAGATAACACAGAGATATAGAAGTGAAGACATATAAATATACAAAAATGGAAGGACATAAATACATGATCACAGAGAGTTTGTTTCGTATGCCGTAAAAGTAGCGACGTTTCACATTCTGTCTTCTGAAGATGGGGACAGGTTCCCCACGTGTGCTCTCACAATCAGTCTTTCTTGTTCTTCGGCACGATGACCCATGGTAAATGCCGTACACCGGATATGATACACTTAAGGAATAAGAGTGTAATAAACCAACATGTTAGTTTCTAAACTCTTATAGCCGGAAAATTACAGGAATTGTATGCAAGGGTATTTAGAAGAGTTCTTTTTATCGATTTTACAAGAGTGTATTGTCTAAGAAAACTAGATTTGATTCACCAACTTTTCAGCAATTTTTTTATAAAACCTGGAGGTCGGTTTGAATTGCCGGTGATGCGGAAGACAGCCTAATGCGATCTTAGCAGAATCATCTTTCGAAACTGACAGTGAACGTGAACGTACATCCTGGTCATCGAACACGTAATCCTTCGTTTATCCGTCAAGGCCTTTTGAATTTAAGCCGTACGTCGGCATAATAAAGGTGAATTATGTTTTGACCTTACGTAGGCTACGTAAATCTAACTCGCCAACACGATGGTGAAATATAAACTGAAATAGGGACATCGGAACCTTTCTCTGTTAGGTTAGGGGGAGGCAAGGCCATGTAGAGAATTTGGCGACTCTCGTGCTGGATAAAGCGTCCCTTCCCAAAATTTATTTAACAGTTATGTCAATGTTCATATTGCTTCCTATCCACATATTTTATTCAATATTTATACCAGCACAAAAAAATACTGTATAATATTAAATAGCAACCTCCAACTTTATTCAATGCAGGCGATGGCGGAACAAAATAACAGGATAGTATCACACTGGAAATAAATAAAATAAAGATATTTTAGGATTCATGTTGTTTAAGGATTATACAGACACTGTCAATTTAATTTTTCATTACTGTCTTTTTAATTAACATTGATTGTTTTACAGTGCACTTATTTGAGTTTAGCTAATTTAAGAAATGGTATTTAGACTTTTGTAAAATTTATGTGTAGTTTTCACTGTTACTAGGTTAAGTAATGTTAACCGTAAAATCTGACACTTCAAGTTTGTAAACAGGCCAAAAACTTAACCTTGTTGTGTATAAACAAATAATTAGTAAAATAAATAATAAATTCTACCGTTTTACCACGTGAATTATTTGGCGCTCCTTGGTGATATTGGGATAGGGGAAAATGCCCCATTTACCTTTCCCCCTTCCTTTTCCGATGCCCCTAAACTGAAATATCCATAATTAATAGACAGGTATCATACCGAAGTAGAAACAATTTCAACTACATCAAAACAAGAGGCATAAGAACACGTCGCATTTCCTAGTGATTCGGTGTCTATTCCTGATCCCGCGAACACAAAGACAAACGTAGCGTGCGCCGTGTTGATCCGCCAAGACACAAGGTTCCAATTTTCACGAAGCCGATAACAAAACGAGACGCAAGTTTGCCCAGCGCTGTGAAACAGGTTGGCAGTGTCGTTGGCGAACAGCAGGCCATAGTTTCTACGGGTGCGGGGGACCAGCGTTGCTGCACGAGGGGGCGGTGATAAATGCAACGGACAACTCCGGGACGGAAACAAGAGACGTTTTGTTTGCTCGACGCGGGCACTCGCGAAGGTGGACACGCGACCAGTCGAGTCGCGCCTTGCTGTGAAGATGGGGATCTCCCGCACTCGGGGAAGTCTGGTGCGTGAGAAAGCTGTGTGCCGGAGGTAAGGCGGCCGTATCTCTGGTCGTCCAAGTAGAAGTGCATTACCTGCGGCATTACTGACACATTACTAGGGCCACCTGTTTTTCGCGAAAATATGTATGCTAAGGCTAGATTTCAATGTACTATGTACTTCTTTGATTATTGGCCACGTGTCTTTGTCGAGAGACAGTTACCTACCTGACTGGGACAATCATAATCACGTTACTCCGACACCTACAATGCGTGACCTTTACAATAATCCTTTCACGGAAGTGGATCTGAGCTCTAGTGTTTTGGAGTGCAAGTAGTTCTGAAATCTTACCGCGCAGTATAGGTGGCCCTACACACTACTCTTTAGTAAAGTAAGCGTATCGAGGAGTAAAACTTGCGTGACGCGGAACAGCAACTCTATATAAAGAAGTCCAACTTAATGAGAAATTCAGAACAGGAAGTTACCGTAACGTCTTTTGCCAAGATCTTGGGCCTGTCTGACAGGAGCGTATATAGAATTTTTCTTTGGGAAGGGCCAAGATGATTGAAGCTTTGGCTGTCTATGACACGAAGTTACAAGTAAATTCCTTATAAATGCATGATTATAAAAAAAAAAAAAAAGCATTTACTAAGGTAATTTTTAAAATAATAACTTACATAATAACGTTAAAATAAATTACATCTTTGCATTAGTCCAACTGAATTCATTGCGTGCGTCAGTTCTGTGACTGGATAAATTTCGTTAAGTGACGTTTATTTTATGTCTGTACATATATAAACCTTTTTGTGTATGCATTGTGACATCCTGTGCTACAGAAATTGTACAATCCGTGTTAAGATGCTGAACCAGCCACTTTTTTCTTATTTGCCAGTGTCTAAATTTCTTTCTTTACCCGAATTCGGGGGTTGCCAAGGTCCTATTGGCCCTCTACTTAAATACGCACCTGCTGTCTGATGTAGCCTAACTTTCGGAAGGGTTCAACTGGGGAGTTAACTTCATATCTTCCGTAGATATCTACAGCATGTCTACTGACTGATACAACCTGGCTTTTCGAGCGATTCAATTTGAGAAATTAACGTCTCTGGTCGAGGTCTTTGACTACTTACTAATTTAACTTAACTCTCCAAGGAGATCATTTGACGAATTAACTTATGTAACCTAACTTTCCATGGTGATCAGTTGAGAAGTTGTAGGTCTCTCGTCGAGATATTTGACAACTTTGTGATGTAGTCTAACTAACAGAGAATCTAGCGTCCCTTTTTGGGATTTTTTGCTAACCACTGATGAAACCTTGGTTTTCTAACAAATTCAACTGGAGTTCAACGCCTCTCGTTGAGATCTTTGACTACCATTTTTGTGTAGCCTAACTTTCTAAGGAGTTCAACTAAGAAGTTAACGTCTCTCATTGTGATCTTTGATTACTGATTGAGGTTACTCTCAAACAACTAAGTGTGGGGTGATCATGCCCGCAGTCATACTCACTTTCATCTGTAGTTATCCCTAACAACTACTGAAACTTCGATGTGACTCAGTTTATGATACCCGAATCATTATCCTGATGGATCACATTATTGTCAAGATGATTCTCTTCTTTTTCTGTGCGCTATCGTTCGACGTAAAATACAAACTTCGGCGTTTCACTACAATTATTTTCTTCTGTCTCACATTAGTAATAAATTCGAAAGGGTATATTTTACACATGACGCTTTTATTAAAAAGTTGGTCTAAATGTAGGCCTTTTAAATGTTCACTTCTGCCACATCGCTTATTTTACCGTGTACGTTTATTCACAAACCAAGTTAAATATCAGAAGAAATTATTATTGAGAATTACTGAATTTAACTACAGTCTCAAAAACATCGTGTCGTTGCTCGGATTCATTCCATCCATCAGATACAGCGAAATGGAAGTACGTATTACATCAATATTTCTTATTCGAGTAGGACTAGTGGTGGGGGTTTACTGCTTATCAATACAGCTGTATCCCTGAAAATGGTATTAAAACGAATATTTTTTTCTTACGTTCATTAAAATATCCCTTGGAATATATACAGTCAAAAATTTTAATGTACGAATGTATTTTTTCTTTAATTACCATTTTGTTCCGATTTATTTTTTCATTCTAGCACAATAACCCAACAGACACCCACGATAGTTAAATAAAATATGTCCATTATACATGAAACGCCTCAGTGGTGTACTGAATAGCGTTTTGCCTTCTCACAGTGGAGAATCTGCGTCCATTTCCCGTCAACAACTCTTGGATTTTTTTTATATAAAAAATAGTTTTTGAGTCTGGAAACAGCGAACCACCATGTAAACACAGAGTACGTAAGTAGGCAGAAGTAAACAACCGCTTATACCGTGAACTCCATCTGCACACGCCAGAAAAATGGCGTCACTGGCAACCTACGTGTCAGAACGCCATTCGCCAATCAGCGCCTGGTGACTTACTCGCCAGCCGGCAGCCAGCCAATAGCGAATCTTTCGCAGTACTCGGTATCCAATCAGGCACAAGGCCTGTTCCAGGAGCCTCGAATCAGCCAATAGGTATACGCCCACATCAAATGGACCGCGATTCTATTTCACATTTCACATGCTTACCTATTTTATGGCGTAATCATCCTGATGTATCACCTCAGGCGCGACACCTTTTCCATCATGGCGCTATTATGGGGTTCCAAGACTGCCCACTTATTATTACTATCAGTTACACATAAAACAATAAAAAAACGCAATCCATTGGAATAATACCAGCATGGTTTTACATTTTCCATTCTGCGTGTGTAAACTTTTATCACCAGAATTTGTTTCAAAATTGTGTCCGGACGGGTTGCTTTATAGCCTTCATATCATAGCCTTTAATTTTGGTATTTTTGAGGGTACTTGTTTGCTAAAAACACCTGAAATATCTTTCACGTCCATTGAGATTGGGTTCTTGTTTAATCTCTAAGCGTTTTATTTGAGAATAGCTGACTGAATTATATTCAAAATAACGTTTAGTAAGGAAATTTTTATCGCTATTATTACAAAATCACGTATAAGACTCGCTTTTAAAGAATCTTCGGGACTGCAACTATAAACATTAGTTCGTTTCATTTCCACGTAAAATTTTTTATCGAGTGACGAAATTCTTCAATTTACATTCTTTTCAAGTCTATGTTGCGGACGCAGTTTTTTTTTTTTTTTTAATTTTGTGATAGTAAAATCACTCAATTATCGCCAAGATAAAAAGCATTGCACTTCACGGCGAATAAAGTATACGTGAAGTTTAAAATATAGCGCTTTGTGTGGCAGTTATGAAGCACCGTGCCAGTGTTTTTCCTTATCACTCGCTTTACTCTGTGCCTTAAACGTACAAGTTATGGCTCAGGTATGAATGAATATAACAGAAAAATAGATCATTACTAACTATTTTAAAGAAATTTGCCCAGAAATTTTTTGTGGGAACACGACATTATTTTGCAATTATCGTTAAACTGTTTTGTATTACAAAAAAAAAGTGCCTATTTTTCATTCACTAACAATTTTGTAGACGATAGAATTTTTTTTCCATGGTTGCTGTATGCGAGTAAATTTGACGAAGTAGGATATATTCTAAGAGCGAGATAAAAAGAAACATGGGTGCTAAAATAAAATATTTATATCGGTAATATTCGGAAAATAATTGGCTGACCTCTTAAAAAAAATACCAGTTTACATAACCTACTATAGTAATAATTGTTTGACAAAATTTTGTAGCGAAACGGTTGATTGTTTCCCGAGATATGGCATAAAAGTGGAGCTATCTCACAAAGTGGTGGGAAGAAGGTGTTCTATGTAGATACATTTGTTGGTTGTAATGTAGGCTACTGCCAGCATGAAAGGTTTGATTAATCTTAGTTACATGGTTTCATAGATATAGTATAGTAATGAATAATGTTCATCTCGCTGTCATTCTTAAATTCAGTATTTGACCCAATTAAAACACATCAGTGTACGTGGAGCACGGATGTATTTCTTTTTTGCCAAATTGGTAGGAATCGGTTAGTTGTTTCCCAAAATAACAAAAACTAAAAATTCATGTGGTGCTGTCTTAAAATGTCTTAATGTGTTAGCATATTTTATGCTTGTAGTTGATAATATCAGCATACCAAGTTTGGTTGAAATTGGTCAAATAGTATGATATACACTGAAGAGCCAAAAAAACTGGCATAGGCGTGCGTATGCAAATAACAGAGGTATGGAACCAATCAGAGTAACGTGATGCGGTCGGCAGCTAGATCGGTTACGGCTGCTACAATGGCAGGTTATCAAGATTTCAGTGAGTTTGAACGTGGTGTTATAGCCGGCGCACGAGAGATGGGACATAGCATCTCCGTGGTAGCGATAACATTTGGATGTTCGCGTACGACCTTTTCACG
Organism: Clitarchus hookeri; assembly: GCA_002778355.1. Lineage (NCBI taxonomy): Eukaryota > Metazoa > Arthropoda > Insecta > Phasmatodea > Phasmatidae > Clitarchus > Clitarchus hookeri. The sequence goes on along the minus strand of NQII01003254.1, from coordinate 97,170 downwards.
AGTGTACCATGAATATCAGGAATCCGGTAAAACATCACATCTTCGACATCGCTGCGGCCGGAAAAAGATTGTGAAATAACGGGACAAAGGACGACTGACGATAATCATTAAACGTGACAGACGTGCAACCCTTTCTCAAATTGATGCAGATTGGATTTTTGGACTGCCCTGCAGGATTCATGGTGTAAATTGCCTTCTGCAAACCTTCAGACATTAGTCGAGTCCATGCCACGTCATCTTGCGGCACTTCTGCGTGCTCGGGGGGCCCTACACGATATTAGGCAGGTGTACCAGTTTTTTTGGCTCTTCAGTGTATATACCAAATTAATCCTAAAATATTTATATGGCCACCACGTTGTAAATAAGTTTCTTGTCCATTTAAATCGCATAATTTAATATAGCATACCATATCACTAGATAACTGCCAGCATACAAAGTTGGATTTAAATTGGTTACATCGCTTTATAGACATAGCATTATAATAAAAAAATTTATGGGTCACCATTTTACACATTAGTGTCTGACTCACCTAAATCATATGTTTATACGGTGTACTGTAATTTTTCTTGTTTGCAAATTAAGTAGGAATCGGTTGATTGTTTCTTTATATACGATACAAACACTATATTTGTTCATGTGGTGCTATCTTACTAAACGGTGGGCAAAAAATGCTATATATATATATATATATATATATATATATATATATATATATGCATATTTAATGCTTGTAGCCGACTATTTAAGCATACCAATTTTGGTCGAAATTGGTTAAACAGTATCTTATATATACCAAATTAATATAAAATATTCATATGGCTGCCATATTGAATAGCTATAAGTTTCTTGTTGATTTAAATCGCAAATGTTAGCATCGCCTACCATAGTATTTGTAACCCGCGAAATTTGGTGGACATATATTGGGCATTTCCGAGATATGGTGTAAAAGTTTCATTATTCATGTAGTGTTCGCTTTCTAAACGGAGAATCAATAACAACATATCCCCCTTAATTAAATATTTACTCGATAAACTGCCAAAAATACGAAATTTGGTCTAAATTTGTTGAATTGTCCCCGATATATAAAATTAAGCCTAAATATTGAAATGGCCACCATTTTGAAAATAATCACGTGACATGATAAAAAACAATAAAAGTTGGATGTCGTTACTAATTACTTTGTGTACCAAGTTTGGTGAAATTTGGTTCACGGGTTTTAAAGTTATTAGAGGGACATACTTTCCGGACAGACGTTTCAGTGATTGCACAAGCCTATCTTTACAAGGAAAAAACGCTAAAAATGATTGGATTTTCCCATATTTATCTAGTACGTGAACCCTTTAAACTATCACTTTATAAACAGAAGTGGCAAGAAATCTCGGACAATGTTTTCTTTTCATTAACATTTTCCGCTGGAATTTTTTTTTGTTTTTGGTAATGTTTTTCCTTAGTTTTGAGGTTACGAACTCCCTCCATTGTGTTGGGGTGTTGCGTCACACAGCTGCAAAGAAGGCAAAAGTTACATACTACAAAGGCGAATTGTTTGTTGTTAAAATACGTAACACATGCCTGAAGATAATGATAAATCATGACCTCACATACAGAATAAAGAACTACGACCAGCCACTCAGAAAAACTGACCTCGGCGAGATGTCTTTCATTGCTTCCTCGTTCGTCTTATCTCACTTCAGTTTTTCCCATCGTATTCGCTTTACATAACAGTGACGTTACGGACACGGTCAGAGCATTAACCATCTTGTCAGCTGTATTGAACCAACAAATTATACCCTCGCGTTCAGGCACCGTCATCCTCCCAAATGGATTTTCGTCAGGGAGAGAAATGCAGAAAGCAGTGGTTTCACACGAACGGAACTGAAGCACTTTAAAAACCAATGCCAAGCTCGTTTCTCATAGATTCGGGTGTACGGTACTTGAGAATTAAATTATCTGGTTATAAAGATTATAAATGCGTACTGCTTAGCGAAAAAAAATGCTGTACGAGTTAATTAGCATAAATTGAAACTCACACACGACACTGCCCTACAGTCTTTGTTTATAATATTTCATTCAAATGCACCAATGTTACTGGTTTTCACAAGTCCAAAATATTTTAAAATCCCACCTGCAAACGCAAGCTGGCATACAGTGGTAATGCTTTAACCATTCATTACTTATGGAACTTTTTGAAGAAACCTTATATTTAAGAAGTTAGGTTCAAACAAAGCTTCAGTTTTTTTTTTTTTTTTTTTTGCCTTTTTAAAATAATATTTTGACTCTTAAGTCAAATGTGCAAAATATAATTATCAATAACACAATAAGAATTTTTTTTTTTTGTGAATGCATTTCCCGTCCCCTGTTTTAATCACAGAGGAGTGAAAGACAGGGTGAGATCTGCGGTAAAATTTGTCGAGTCTTACTTCATGATATAAATTCATTTTACCGCTTTAAATAATAAAAATTAATTTGTTACTCGGTCGTTAGCACTACGAATTACAAAGGTGATTGGGCATTCTTACCGCTTGAGAAAGTCGACCTAATCACTCCTGAACACTGCAAGAAATAAAATTCTGCATAGCCCATCGCTTATGAATCATCGATCAACCGAAGCGAGGAGGCGTTAGTGGAGAATTTCTCACGCTCGTCGACCGTTGCTTCACCTTTACGGACAACGCATTCAACTGACGCGCAGTCGCGCAGCGTTCAACCGTAAAAACAAAGGTGGCCTTGTCATTTTAAGGCAGAACGATCAGATAACAGCATACGTCAAATACCCGGAGTACTTCAATCTTCAGCCATGCATTTATTTTCAAACTCAAGAGATGCGATTATGTAATATTTTGGCGTGCGCTATACTCGTGTTGAACCTGTTTCTCGCAGTCATTGAACCATCATCAACGTTTCCTAAACACGGGATGCAGAATCTTACAGAAACCAGATTACCCTAAAGGAAAGACACTGACGTCTTTGGGCAATATGCTTTCTGTCAACAGTACATCTTTAAATATCCTTCACGCGTAAGTCTTATACGATCCTAAACAAGATTAATTAAATAATTAAGAGCTTCAAATCAGCATTTTAGTACCAGATGTAGCTGTTCTTAGCTTCAAACAACTAACTTCAGGTTTTGTAATTGCTTATAAACTTCATTTTTATGTGCTAGTGTAACCTGGGTGGGCATATTACATACTGAATTAAACCTTACAGTAGTCGTAAAACGACATACACGCGTATTTCCCATACCCAGAATTTGAAACAAGTACGAAAAACAGACGCTGAAGGTTGGCGTTCCAAAAAAAACCTCGCTGTGTGTGTGTCAGCTATATTAGTGGGATATTAAAATTCATAAGCAAAGTTCAGGGATTTACTTAATGCTCTGTCCTTGAAAATTATATTTCAATGTTTTGAATCAATGCTACGTTATTTACGCCTTTCACTGAGTTTTATGATCCAACTAGACGAAAAGTAGTATTTTAGAAAGGTTTAGTAGTATCTCCAGAATGTTTAATTTGTTGATTGCCACTTTGCAAAAACAAGTATTACCAGCGAATATGATTGTATCAAGTTGAAAAAAAATAAAAGCTGTTCGAAATTACGATAAATTTAAATTATTTTCTGGTGATAGTTTCACAAGTTCAAAGATATTTATTTTAAAAATATAGATGAATTTTCTTCTAAAAACTCTTTTACAACATCCCTAAAGAAAGAAATCACGCCTTATATGACCTTCATGACGTGGTTGGTTGTAATGTCGTTTTACGGCGAGAGGAGTTGCGTTTTAGAATCCCGGTAAGGGCACGGTTTACGTGCCTTTTTTAAAGATTAAAATTAGGTTTGGGGATTTTAAATTTCCCTCCTCCCTTACCGATAAAATTGACGTTATGAAACATGCCCGTAAATAAGCCACGATCAAACATAAAAAAAAGAACAGACTTGGGCATCGACGATAGGGGAGAGGCAAGATGAGAAATTGACAGCGAATAAATGCAACAGTGAGGGGAACGTGAGTACCCCGATGGAAACTACCAACTAACGGCAACGTCTGCCACATTTCGCACGAACTAAAAATCAATCGAGATGAGAGGTGAATAGTCTAGCCACTACATCACTGAGCCCCAGACACAGTTAAACCTGAATCTGGTGATCATGGCGACCAAATAAGGAATCTGGATCGCCCTCGGTAGACAGCTTAGTAGTTTGACCGTAAGAAAGATGAGAGGTGTGAGTGGAGTGGAGAGTTCTGGACGGCTCTTAACAGCGAGGTCTTGAGAGCCGACGAGGGTGAAGTGAGGTGAGTATGGAGCGGCGTCAGAATGAGGGGGTCGGAGGAAACGGAAGCCTCCCGTAAAACCGGGCGACTAGCGGTATCGCCCGATACGATTCCCACACGAGAAAATTCGGGAGCGACCCTGCCGGGAATCAAACCCGGTTCGCCTAGGAGGAGTAGTCAGACCATTACACCACCGCGGCTCCGGGAGGTGTTCAGGCATGGCATTCAGACAAGAACGGGAGGTTGTAGTTACTAAGCAACGAACGTCTCAGAAGGAAGGAAAAATTAGTGCCAAATTCTTGCTCCCGAAATAGTTCTTATTCTACGACACAGATAGCAAGAACGTTGCAGCTTAAAACTAATTCTGTAATTCCAGCTAACAAAGTATGGGGCTGATACCCTACTTAAGGAATAACTGACCAAATAAATGTAACAAGTTTAACGTTTCGTTGATGGATTTGCTTCACTTTTGTTTGATATGGACACTTTACAACTTCAAAGCGTAAAAATATTATAGAGCAGAAACTTAGATGTACCTACAAATAACAAATAAACATTTTCAATGTTTTTTTATTTACAAAACTTTAAGATTTTCATTATTAAGTAGTTACGTTTAAGTTTCTGCCAGTGCGATTTAAAAATAATACATTCGCTGATTAGAGATACAAGTTGGCGCAATAATTATGATGGCCTTTATACGCTTTCACCAATCCAAATATCATCGTATGCAGAGAAGTGGCTTCGATAAACTTCCAAATTTAGTACGGCGGCATATTTATGCCGGTACCACATGCACTGAGGCAGTAAATGTGGTCATTCAAACGCGACATCGGAATTTGCACAACAGCGTAGTCGTATGGAATGTTGCTGACCCCAGAAGTCAACAAGAAACATTTGCCTATGTCAGCGTTGAACCACTGAACGTGGGTGTTTTTCGTGCCACACACGACTATTGTGGATATTGAAAAAGCCACCGCGTGTAAAAAGCGCCCTCGTCAGATTCACAGAACTGCGCGTGAGAGGACAGGGTAGATGTGCGGGAAACTCAATAAGCGAAGTCAATCTCCGACAGGAAATGAGCTGCTCGCATCGCGTGTACCCGTTCAGTACGACGAGGTTACTCTATATGTTGGTTCAGAAACCGTCACACACACACACATGGCTGATCGACCTCACACTGCGTGAACGACTGCGGTTGTGCTTGTCGAGCGTGTGTTCCATAATTGTATCGTCGAGTGAGTGAGTGAAGAGATTTGGGCGGCCCTTAACATCGGGGTCTTGAGAGCCGACGAGGGTGAAGCTATGTGAGTATGGAACAGCGCCGGAATGCAAAGGCGGGGGAAACGGGAGATCCCCGAGAAAACCCGCCGACCAGCGGCATTGCCCGGCACGATTCCCACATATGAAAATCCCGGGGGCAGCCCCGCCGGGAATCGAACCCAGTTAGCCTTGGTGGGAGGTGAATAGTCTAACCACTACACCGCCGCGGCCCCTTCACCATCGAACGTGGATATTCTGACTGCGCAGAACGCATGCTTGTGTAAACAGCTGTTTGTCATGAGTATAACAGTTTCGAACAACCACTCTGTTAACAGCGATGTATATTCTGTGGCGACGAGAACGTTTTTCTGTGCAGATCCTTCTGCACAGAGATGTTCCGCTGGCAATACGATGACCCCTGTACACTGTTAAAAAATATTTTCCTTCATTTTAAGAAAAAAAATGCTGCTAAATGTTTACCCAGAAGTCTTCGTTAACTCTCCGTAAAATTACTGAAACGTTGCTTTCCGTAAATTTTACAGAACGTTCTGTGAATCCACAGAATACCTCCGCAAATCTACTATAGTTCATTTTCGATTACTTCTAAATTTTTTGAAGCTCAACTAAAGTAATACTTCCAGGATATTCCTCCGCCCTATATAAAGAAAGCTTAACCCAGTCTAGAAAATTACAGCAAAGGGACAACATACCAAATTCGTGTGCACTGAGTGTAATAATATTTTACATAAGAACCATTTCTTACTAGGCATTACCGACACATCTTATTTCTCTGTTTTCTTTTCATTCTTATGAATTATAAATGAAATATTATAATTTATAGATAAAACATAAGTAAAAGTTCAATTCAACCTAAAATAAGGCACTTTTATGTTTGCATAAGTATAAAACGCTTGTGATACGTGGTATATCTAGGAAACAACCAAACACGTCATACGCGGGGTGATTTTTCAAGAGTTTGATTCAAAAAGTGCGATGAAACCGCGAATAGTCTATAGTTTTTTTTTTCTGTACTTCCAGGCTTTAAAAAAAAAGAGATAACGAAAACAAAACACTAATCTTGGTTTTGTGGGTGTTTTACTGTTATAAAAAGGGAATTTTAGAAAGTTAAAACATTAAACAACTGGGCGAGATTTGAACCCCGAGTAAAAAATTCTCTATCTTACGACTCTGATAACTTACCTGGAGTTTTATTTCGGTTGTATTGCGTATAACTTTGATGTTTCTATTGTAGTCATATAAACAACTTTTTCAATTTCTACTAACTTTTGCGTATTTTAAGAGTTGCTAAATGTTTACTGAACGCCTGATGCTACTCTCGGATGTTTGGAGGAATTGTTCTTACTGGCGTCAATAACTTAACTGCCGCAGAGACGATCATTTTCTGGTTACAGTGGCGCGGAAAGCTTCGTGTAAACTTGGCATTGTTCGCTACCAAAACCCGAAGCTATAAGGAATACGAACACTTCCCGTGTTTTGTGTTTACGAATCTCCGCTCCATTTTTCGTCATTACGGACTGCGTTTCCGTTTATTCACTGTATATTTCCGTAAATGTACGGGCATTTTTAACACGGTACACAGTGGATATATATCTGCCATTAAAGTGAAGGGTCACTCTGCTCTGCTCGTCACAATCACCAAGATAGTGAGTGGTGAGATAAGTTCAACCCGCAAATTTAGGCAACCACCCTAACAATACTCTTAACTACGTCCCGAGTTAGAATCCCGGGAAAGCCGTAGACAAGCGTTAGCCGTTCTCAGGTGTAAATTAAAGGCACCGATTTAATGTCAAGAACGCGGAAATACTTTTCTTTCCACCCATTACAATTTCCACAATTTTTTTTTGTATAGAATATATGTACAATTATGATCGAAGTAAAAGTTAAAATGCTGACAGTGGCGTTAGTTAATGACAAAATAAAATTAAACTTCATTCATAGTCTACGTAAACTATAGATCTGGAACATCAATACAAAAATATTTATATGCAAGTTATGATATACAATTGAATATATAACAAATGTCATTAAATATACAACAAATAATAAAAAAACTAAAATTATTAAACTTAATATCCTATTGAAAGACACATCTCAGAGATATGATTAACACAGTCGTCGAAAATCAGCATAAAACGAGTTCAACATACACGAAAGAAACAGCACAAATATGGGCAAATAGTGACGAAAGAAGAGAAGTAAGTCACTAGAAGGACTAAATAATAATGATACAATCAGACACGGAATGACTGTAAACAAAGAGGAGAACACAGTGACAAACGAGACGAAGAAACAACAAATGTGAGACGGCGCAAAGAACTAAGCAGTAAGTCGATACGTTTCGGAAAGTGCGATCCGTTTTTCTCCTTCGTTAATAATGATTTTATATTTTTATCATACGAGTATTTTTTAGCGGGTTTTCAACGACGCTGTTACTTACATCCAAGAGTTTGGTTCTTTAAAACTGCGGTAGATTGTTTTGCCAATATTTTCATAGATTATATGGTTTTAAATAATTTTCTTTAATTTTGTGGTTTTCTTGGATAAAGTTTTCATGATAAAATGTGCTCCTGAGTGCCTGAGAACAAGAACTATGAAACAGCTAGCTGCTCGCTTGATGAAAGACTCCATTGATCAGAGTTCCATGACCTCGTATAGAAACTATTTTGTAATAATTCACACTCTGCGGGGCAAGGTCATTCACTTCATTGTCATTAAGTAATTCCGTGACTGACAAACTAATTTCATAGACACATCGCAGATGTGCCGCAGAAATGCTTCCAAATCCCCATTAAAAATAAATTCAATACATTTTTCGAGCAATTAACAAATACCATTTCTCTTGTGTTCAGTGCATTGTGTATTATTACAAGTGCATATTCTGAACTTTACTAATTTATGGTTACATACTTTAAATGTTTTTGTATCGGTTATATACATTCTTTTGAAACAAGTAGCGAAAATTTTCGTGTATAATACTTTACAAAACATTGTTTTAAATATAAACGAAATTGCTTATGTAGTCGATGGTTATAATAAATTTGAATTCTACAGCACTTTATTGTTCAAATTCAAATTTGGTTTTACACATTTCACAATAACGTGTTGTAAATTTGGCAGTGTTACATAAATTATCTCTGCAACAAGTTTCCAAAACAACTATTTGAAAAAGTACAAAAACATTTTACAGACGATAAACAAGCAATATTATTGTGGAAGTAGCCACAGCCCATAAAGCAGTACAGTTTGGAATTATACGGATTGAAGCAGTGTTTGATTGTTCTTTGGAATTCCTATTATCTTTATTGACAAATGATCGGACTTCAGAATTGTGATATGCGTTACCATTTCACAGCTGCCGCACGACTTATCATACAATTGTACACGGAAAATAGTAGTCTTAGCAGCCCGACAATAGACGCCATCTCGTTGCTAACAACAGCAACCTCAAATTTAATCTAATAATGAAAGTTCATGAAAAAAATTTGAACGGTGAATTTTGGATACTGCGTTCATAAATTTCAATTACTAAAATAAATAACATTCCCTATAATGACTACATGTAATATTTTGCAAATTTGGAACATTATTAGTTAAAAATTAACGTATTAAGACCAAGAGGCTCCCTATTTCAGATAAGCTCAGAGCTCAAAAAATTAGTTTAAATAAAAATCCTTAGGAAATTAGTGACTAGAACATAATTTTTCTTTCTTTTCGGCCATTTTTCTGCAACTTACTTTTCTGTTTTGTGAATGACGGTGATTATTTCTATAGTAACTCAATTTTTAAAAGTTCTCAGCGTCATATTTTTACCTCCGTTCTCTGAAAACGCTACCTAACCAACTTACATATTTTTTTAAATATTATGTTATTGACGTTTGTCTTGCGACTGAAGATAAACGATATTTCTTTCGAATTTTCAACTTATTAACTATTTAATACTTAAAATTCACAATTACAGTATACAAACTAAGAGAGGAATTTTTTTTCTGAGTCACATGTATGTAGTGCTATAGTGGATGTATCACTTGCTTTGTAGTCGAGGTAGTTTTGGTAGGTTATGATGTGGCATCTTAGTATGTAGGTTTTCAATATACGGCTCTCTAGTTTTTTTTTGTCCCAGTTAGTGCCCTACAACTAATTTGCGTACATTACGGCACAATAAAATGACGTTAATAATTTCCGCATTCATTATGGTTTTCCTTGCTTGCAGCAGTTACCATAAAACCGTCTCCTGGAAATTCATAAAATTAAATTACAAAATAAACAGTAATATGCAGTTTATTTCGTTAATAGATCGCAATTATAGAAAAGGGAAGTTAAAATACAAATTTAATTTGTTGTTTTAAATATTACAGTTATTTATAATTTTCCTTTTAAGAACCTTAGCTTTGAGAATTCTGACCTTTGTTGTCTAAAACACACACTGTCAATATTTCATTATTTTATTTCTAAAAATTAGAGAGATGGAGACTTAAACCTGTTTTGCTCTCCGCGTGATGTCATCCTGGTATACACTGTGCAAATACTGGCCGGCTGTTTGTACGAAGGGACTCGACACGAGGGCGAGGGGATGAAGAAAACACTGGAGCTAGAGTAATGAATAAATATTCCGAAAGCAGCATGAGAGCTCCTCCCATGTTGACACAAATACAGCCTTTAAATACTGCAGCAGCAGAGGCGGGCTGAAAAAAAAAGAAGAAGCAGCCATACCTTGTTATGACAGGCGGGGGAAACTTTTATGTGCTTCAGCAACTGGCGGGTGGTGGATAAGTACACAACCGAACTATAACTAAAGTTATACCTAACTGGGTGTTTTGTTGCCATAAGTTACCGTGTTACTGCGCTGACTTGAATAGCTCGTAAAGGTTTAAACAATAAATCGTATATGTTAAAAAGAAATTTAGTTACAAAAAGTGAGATAGTTAGTGTAACTCAGGGTTACTGATTCATGCACAGATGCCATCTTCAATAGTAAAACGTTATGTACCACGTAACGCATTTTAGTTTGGAAAGAAGCGCACAGTTTTGTATTGTGATTAACTATACCAGAGACTGATTTTTACAGACTTTTTTTTAAATCGATTTGTATCGTGTTGTTAAGTATCAATAAGATGCATTACCTGTGTTACGCAAAAGCCAACATTTTTTTTTTTTTTTTTTTTTTTAAATTGAGGTATATAGTGTCTTAATTGTACTACAAAACAAACTTTTATACAAATCTTAAATACAATAAATGTGTTTTAAGTTTCTCAAACGCAAGACTTTAGGTAACAGGTTATGCTGTGTTTTGCATATCCGTTGAAGCGCATTACATACAGGGAATAACTGCAGAATAAGCGTGGTAACTCAAAGAAAACGATAAATACCCAAAATTATGGATGGCTCATGACATTCACTTAATGGCTATGGAAAGGTTTTTCATTTGGCGAATTCCCGAAACATAAAACCAACAACAGAATCTGAAATACTTAATATAATTTGATTGAGTTAGATTTATCGACAATATTTGACATGGTCTATAATTTTCCATTTAAAAATTGCCAAATTTTTGCGAAAAATTACGACTATAAACCACAAATTCAGTTAACATGCCAAAATATTTGTCTTAAAAATAATAAAATTACATAATTTACAAATTTGCGATATTGAAATTATTAAAATATTGAAATAACATACTTTTTATAAAAAAAAATTTTAACAGGGGTTTTTAAGAAGATGAAATTCGGTTAAAATTAAGGAAAGGGTTTTCTTTAATTTTATTATTATAGAATTATAATTAATCCCGTTTTATAAATTTATAAACAATTATTTTTGCATATGTACTGATTTTGTGGATAGTATACGTTGTTATTATAAAAACAGTCAACAATTTTGATTCGAAAACTACATGTATAAAATATTTCTATATGTGATTTTTTGTTAATTCAAAAATATGAACAATAAAACAAACCTTATCTAACTGTATTAAGAAATTCTAATCTATTTCTTGATTTTACAATTCGAAAATTCACGTACGGCAAGAATTTCTATAGCTCTAAATAACAATTTTGGAAATATAAAGTCGTTAAAATCAGCCTAATAAACCACGTTGTCGGAAAAATTTAAAAGGAGTCTTTGTGAAACTTCAAAAAAGTTAAAATTAGGAATACACTATCTTTGAAAATGCCGCCTGGAGAGTTATTGCACAATACTGTAAGTAATTTTAAGCGTATGTGAAGCCCGACTGTTTGTCAGCCTAAAATGAACCTCAAACAATATGAGTTTTTATTTCTAGTAAAAATTCTAAAATGTTAAGTTTGTTTTACAGTAATTTATTACACATAATTAAAATTTTGGTTTCTTTTACTGCATAACTGCCAAACATTAAATTGTACCTCTACCTCCTAAACATTTGCGTAGTATGAAACGCTTTACACCCCACTATAACACGCATTACCTATTAATTTATTTATGACTTATTTATTTAAGCAGGATTATACAGCCATAACCACTCCGCACATTTCTTCGCCAAATTTCTCTATGCGAGAGGATACAACTTGAGCATTTGGGCTTTTCTAACAGTTGAAGAGAGGTTAGCCCAACGAGCCAACTTCCATCCTATAATAGCACCAGGAGGTCTATTTTAAGACTACCTCGTGCAATAGAGCTTGCTTTCTTTGCTGCTTTGAGACACTTTCTTCCAATGTATAAGTGGCAAAAAGTAAAAGTGCCAAAAAATTTAACTCAAAATGTAACTTCATTATATACCTTTGATAATAATTTAAAAACGTTTCTAAGTTGAGAGCATTTTCAACTCTTCAGTGGTTTGCAGTCACACCGAGGTTTCTTTTCTTAACAGTGGCAAAGCTGTTTAAATCGTTGCGCTTCTTTTATATTGTCCTTTGAAGTACTGAATGCTGCTGGACGTTTAAATGCGATAAAATCCATACCGTGTAACCCAAAGAGAAGTAAATTTCCGTTTGCTCGTTTCCCATGGCCGTTTCATACAGTACACTGTTATAGCTTTCGAAGTACANTACGCTTCTTTTATATTGTCCTTTGAAGTACTGAATGCTGCTGGACGTTTAAATGCGATAAAATCCATACCGTGTAACCCAAAAGAGAAGTAAATTTCCGTTTGCTCGTTTCCCATGGCCGTTTCATACAGTACACTGTTATAGCTTTCGAAGTACATAAAACCAGCCCCGGATCGAAATGCTACTGAGGATTCTCATGGTTTTAAAGTTAGCATACTTTCATACCACAAGAGCAGTCATAATGGTTCGTCGGTTATTGTTGTTAAAATTTTTTAAATAATTTACATAATTTATATAAAATAATTTACTTAATAAAATGGTAATGATATATCGGCAACCATTTAAGTGAGCTCACTGCAGAACAGTGGAAATAATTCACATTTTCTTACATTTCGTTAATATGTAATTGCCTTCCTGAAAATGTGTGATTTACAACTATTTTAGAAAAGCCTATGGTATAACTGCAATTCTGTAGGTCAACTTGTTTCCTTCGAGTTTCTCGAGACAAAGTATTTTGGTGCAGAATGTAGCTATTCCTACTCTAAACAAACGGAACACAAAATTATTTGTGGAAATAAGATCCTTGCCAAAACAAGTGCAGAATTTTAAATTAGTATAACATAGCCTGGATACATTAAGATTATTGCAATCTCAACACATCCCAGGGTTTCAATCGACGTCACCTTTTTGGGACGATGGGTGCCAACAGTGGGTTATTGCATTTCTTCAAGTGCAAATTGAACCTTGTGCTTAAAAAAAAAAAAAAAAGTTCTTTTGTTTAGTTAGCTCATGACTTCTGGAGATTCGCTATTTCCAGCAAAGTGACTGACATGTGGTGGCGGGAAATATGCACTAGTTTGTAGATTGCAAACAAACTTCAGTGTAATGTATGCATCCAATCTGTGCTTGGTGTGAAATTAGGTACATTACACAAGGGGCCACACGAAGTTTTGCACTAATCCGAAAACCTATATTTTGATCGACAGTCAGTGCATAGTCCCAGTACAGTACTTCCCATCTGAAGTAGGCACCAAGCTTCGTTGCTGTAATTTGCACGTGGGAACTATTCGTCTCATAAGTTATCGTGAATTATTGCTCTTCAGGGAGGGAGATCACATTCCCTAGCAAGGAATTAATTTTTCTTTCATGAGCCAGGGAAATTTTTTTTGAGAGGCCTAATATCCTGCCACCCCCCTCCCCCCAACCCCTCCCAAAAAATAATTGATTCGCACATTGTTAATGGCTAAGGTTACTTGTACAAATTTTCGCCACTAGATAAGCGAGTGAGTGAGTGAAGAGATTTGGGCGGCTCTTAACATCGAGGTCTTGAGAACAGATTAGAGTGAAACGAGGTAAGTATGGAGCAACGCCGGAATGAAAGGGCAGTGGAAACGGGAGACCTCCGAGAAAACCCACATACTGGCGGCATCGTTCGGCACGATTCCCACAAGCAAAAAATCCGGGAGTGACCCCGCCGGGAGTCGAACCCGGTTCGCCTTGGTGTGAGGCGAGTAGTCCTGCCACTACTCCACCGCGGCCTCCTCCACTAGGTAAGCGCTGGTATCGTAAAGGTACTAAATTTTGTCTACGTTAAAAAACATGATAATTGAAATAATCATAAAAAAAATATAAAATAACTTCGTAACTAAGTCAAATCTTTATCTTTTATTATTCACATAGATCAAAATTTTAATTAAAAGTTACCTTTTGGAACACTGCGCACTTAGCGGTAGAAATTTTCGCTATGCCAAACTCTCACATAATAAATCACGATTTGTTCCTTACCTGAGTACAATAAACCTTACTAGGGCGCACACCCCACACACGACTTAAACGTGTATGCTGCGATGGAAGATTCCTTGGACGATTTCATGCAAACCTGCATGGCCGCTTGTATGGATGGTTCTATGGAAGATTTGGCCAACTGCTGGCCGTTTTCATGGACGTTTTCGTAATTGGTCGTGTGCAATTTTCGATGGAAGGTTTCCTACAAGGTTGAAATTTTAGCTAACAGAGAGAGGATGGAGGAGTTATTTTGTTCGTTTTGTTCTGATAAAGATCGATTAAGACTATTTAACACGAATAGTAAATTTAAAAAAAAAACCATGAGAATGTTTACTGATTCTAAAGCAGCATTGTGTGAAAATTATGGTAAACATTCGTGTTTATTTAAAACAAAATTCCCTTTTATAGTAATAAAACGATTAGGCTCTGTGCATGAACGCATAATGCTGAAGTCGTGAGTGAAGATCGTTCCTGAACCATAGTTGCAGAAGTAGAATCATAAAGAAATGCACTCTTCTTTACTTCTGTATCCACGAGTATCGTTCAACAGGCGACCGTAAACCGCAGTTACCTCGCACCTGCTGGGGCAACATCGCACTACTCAAAATATTCGTTCAGGTGCCATTTGGTGAAAGGGTAGAAAACATTACCGGGGTAGGTAACATTCAACATTTAAAATATCTAGCTATAGTCCTCTGGTTTTTTTTTCTTCTAAATTGTACTACAACGAAGATTCCGAGTGGTGCAAAGTTACCCCTGCAGGTGCAAAGTAGCCCCGGTTTACGGTATTCCGAAGGACCCTCCACAAATCCTTGCCTTCCTCCCGAGCTGCACGGGAAACGTTGTCGTGACGTCCGGGCTCCAGGGTAAGTCGCGGAGTGGGAACGACGACTGCAGGTGTGCGGCGCGCGTGTTCCAGGATGGCGCCCTGCCGAAGCTGCCGGTGCCCGGCCTGGAGCGTACTCTGGAGAGGTACCTGTCCGCCGTGAAGCCGCTGGTTCCGGAGGCCAAGTACGAGAGGACCAAGTCCCTGGTGAAGGCCTTCAGCGGCGGCCACGGCGCCCGCCTCCAGGAGAAGCTGCTGCAGAGGAGGGACGCCGTCGACAACTGGGTAACGTAGCCGTGCCAGCTTTAGTCTATTCCCGGTTTATTCACCCTTGTTTTTTTTTTTTTTTTATAATAAAACCTTTGAAAATCACCTCCTGTATTACTTGTTTGGTCGTTTCCTACATATCTCATTTATCACAAGCGTTTTATACTTCTGTTGATAAAAAACAGTTCTTCATTTCAAGTTGAATTAAAATTTTACGTACATTCTATTTATAAATTATAATATTTCATTAATATTAATATGGATTAAAACACAGGGAAAATATATGTGTGTCGGTAACGCGCAGTAAGAAATAGTTCTTACCCGATTTCGCACGATTGTGGTGCGTTGTCCCGTTGGTGTAAGTTTCTAGACTTTCATAAACTTTGTTTGCTGAGGCGGAGAAATATCCTGGAGGTAGAACTTTAGCAGGGCTCCAGAAAAGTTGGAAACAACCGTGAATGGACTTAGTAGCGCACAAGTTTTGTCTAAAGGCTTCCCACAGTTAACTAAGCACTATTGAATAAAACCTTAAAAAAATGTAATTGCCCTTAACTGACTAATCACTTAGTGAATATATTCAAGTTACACGATTGTGACAAAAGAGGGTGTAAACAGAAGTGTGATTTAGACGATGTAGGTGGCAGCATCCATGGTGTGGCATTGTTGTGGGCTGATATGAGAGCCCCAGATTGATATAAAATTTCTGAGAATGGCTTGGAATGATAAGATAAAACTGACTTCCTACAAGTTAAGGCTCGGTCTCATCTATTATATAGAAATTTTTCGTTTTCGTGTCACAATTTCTATTTCGGAAAAATCACTGAAAATAATTGATAAGCCTGTAGAAAATTTAAATTTTAGAATTGGTTTAATAGTTTTGTATCTAATCTTTAGTGTGTGTTATTTACAAGCTGCAAAAATTCGAGAACATATTATTAAAATATAAATGTGTTCTCGACTCTTTACAACTAGCAAATAACATGTATTGGAAATTAAGCACAAAAATATTAAACAACACATAAAATGTAAATTTCCTATAATCAAAAATGGTCGATAATTACTCTGAAACCTAAATTACGATACAAGAACGAAGAATTGCTCAAAAGAGGTGAAGTCGAACCTTAAGAAATATCAGACGGCTCGGCTTGGGCAACGTTTTCCGGGGAAGCCGATAGCGTAATAAAATCTGCAGGATCCACAAATGAATGTTCTGAGAATTAAGGGCACTGTCTACCGGCTGGTAGCTGTGAATTTTAAATAGGAAATCCCACTTTAAAGGAATTTCGCCTCAGCGCATAAATTTCGAAAATAGGCTTTTCGAACAAATTGTATTCTTCACGAATGATTCCATTACACGTATACCCTGTTTGCAAGGAATTTTTAAAAATTATGTTTAATAAAAAAGTACATACTGCGTATCTATATTGATAATATACTCTCGTAAGAATCTTCTTCTAAAATTTTGTGAAGAATACATTTGGTTTGAAACGTTTATTTTTACATTTAACGTACTGAGGCAAAATTTCCTTAACATGGGTTTTTCTATTTCAATTTCGCAGCTGCCAGCCGGTAGGCAGGACCCTTAAAGCGGTGCTCTCAGTAAACCCCGGTGGAGATTGATTCTGGGAGGACGTGGTGGTGAGGCAGATATTCTAACGGGCACACTGACTGGCATGCGCCCACTAAAGTTGGTAACGACGGAGGGAAATTATTTCAATGCCTTAACGATGAATTAAAAGTGTTAGGTTATGCATTGGCTTGAATACCGAAATGTTATGTGTGCCAGAATAAGCAAATTTGTAAAATATTTACTTCTCTAATACTTTCATAGTTTCATTTAACTGGCGTATGAAAAAAAAAAGTGACCAGGGCCATGGTAATGTTTATTTAACGGAAGAATACACAATTTGCATGCCAGTAGATATAAAGCGGCCTTTTAAAGTGCTCATTTTACATCGGAGAGCTAATACTATCGTTATCTGGAAAAATACATGTCGGTTGTGGGGCATACCTCAGGCGCCATGCTGAAAACACACACACAGGAGAATTATCCTTTAAGGGCGAAAAAATATGAATGAGCGGACAATATAACCATATTATAATGACATCACTCTGGGAAGATGCGCAGAAGGAGACTAATGTTCAGGCAGCACTGACCTGGCAGACCTCAGACCGCGGTTACAAGTACGTATTTCAAACTACATTCCGCTATACACGTGTTTTGACACTTGGATTACCAAGCCCGAGAGAAACTAGAACAACACTTGTATGAAAATTTATCTGCCGTATACGATAAACTGCGTAGAGTTATAGATTGATTATTCAGTTTTTGTTCATAAGAGTACTTTAAGGGTGCCGCGTACGAAGCCTGCAGCCTCAGAGTTTAAATGGGCGATCAACGTTAAAGAAATTTCTTCTGAATTGATCAATTTTAAAGATAACCGTTTCAAGCAAATGTAATTCTACGTGAAATTTCGTAAGGACTACTGGAAATGTTAAGAAATCTTGTCAATTTTTATGTTTAATATTTTTTCCTAGCATATAGGTTGTTCACGGCGAGGTGAGCACTTTTGAGGCCCTAGTAACTTTTCCTTTCAGCCATTATTTTTTATCCTTTAACCACCTTTTATAAATAAATATTGCCGTGTAAGTAATAAACACAGTGTGCATATTCCACCGCACTCAGAAGTTAACGTCTAAGGCTAAAGTAAAATGCATGTATAGAATACTGTTCCAAATGAGAGGGCTTTCAAAAGTGCTTACTTTTCCGTGAACAACCCGTAACTGCAGGCTTTGATATGCACAGTCCTTGACAACAGTAAAGCGTAGCAACATTATTATTCCAAACAACAAGTAAACGTGATGGATTTTATATCTTGTCACACATGAAGGAACTTTTTGTTTGGGACGAAATCTACTGGGGAATCAATTAGCTGAGTACTAGCCACTTTGTATATGTTCAATACAATACAATTAGCGCGCCCGTTGTTTTATGGACTTACAAGACTGTAATAAGCGGGAGCACATAGTTTAACAGAATCGGTGTTTCTGCAGTACTGGATATGCATACGTGTCTTGAATGCAAGTAAATATACGAGGTGTGTTCAAAAAATAAGGCGACTTGTTATTTTGTGACTTTTTCTCGATAAATATTTATGTATTCATCAATATATATTTTGTCCCCTTCAAAGTAATCCCCCTCAGATATGATACACTTGTGCCAGCGCTTTTTGCCAATCCTCGAAGCACTTATGATATGCGCATTTCGATATGACATTGAAGTCTCCCAGGTCTTTACCTCCTCAATCGTGGCAAACCTCCGTCCTTTCATGGGTCTCTTCAGTTTTGGGAACAGGAACAAGTCGCAGGGGGGCACGTCCGGTGAATACGGTGGCTGAGGCATCATTACGGTGTTGTTAATACAGATTCTTTGATCCATCGTTTGCGATAGCAAAAAATCGCCAAGCACACCAAAACACGTCTACCCTTTATATCTGTCACAAACAAACTAACAATGCGAAATGGCTGATAATGTCAACATATGTTAGGGACATGTGTATCAACATAAGAATAAAAATAATCGATAATCGAATGTACGTAGCCCTCGAAATTTGCAAAGTCACATTTTTTTAACACACCTCGTACGTAGGCCTCAGAGTTTTTAGAATTATTTATTTCTAACGTCTGCAATTTATTCCAGGAGACTGATCGGTGGTTTACATACTATGCTAATCTAAAAATGCACGTAAAATTTACACATCCGGGTTTGAAAACGGGATTTCTTTATTTGAACGCACCTTAACAGCATCGGTCACGGAGTTCATACCAAATAATTTCGTAGGTACTTGAATACTGTTTGGTACTGATTTAGAAAAGAATGCTTGTCTTGCAATCACGTAGAGTTCTGCACTGACAGGATAATTTTATTGCCCTAATGATGTGTTAAAAAGGGTCTACCTTAAAAAAAACATTTTTCAGTACGTTACAAAATCTAAATAACTCTCAGTGTTCCGCCTAAAACAGTTACAATTACTATTTTTTTCGAAGCTAAACAATGCCGGATTTCATCCTCTTTTTTTTAAAACTAGAATGAATCGTTCTGCAAATACAATGCTTTAACAGCCAGTAAGCTGTGCCATGCGTGCTAAGATAATATATTACCATCTCAGTTCCTCCGAACTCAAGGAGAGACGCGGGCATCAACGATAGCAATGTCAGAATTCAGGAATTGCATTCGAGTGTTGATTTACCGCGAAATAAAACAGAGTGGAAGGTAGCTTTCAACAACTTACATGTATACGTCTGCGCGTATATTCCTCTCACTCAAACGGAGTTTTGTTATTTACATTGCAAAGTTATAAGTCCTATATGATTCGAGAGAAAACAGCTGCTAAGCATCTAAAAACATTTATTTAACTAGCCTTTTGAAGTACGTCTACTCACGAAATGTGTTCACCCTTAACGCTATTCTCTTCAATCATAAAAATATTATTACTTGGAATTAAAAATGCTCGCTGCAGTCATACAAAAACCGGTACTTACTTTCTGAATGTTGAATTATTGATGTTTGTGGAGAGTAAAAAGGTTTCTGTACAATGGGGGAGAGAGAACTGCTACAGTTTTATCAGTTAACAAACAATATTAATTCTTTTGATTTCCACAGCTGTCGTTGGTGACATTTTCAACTTTCTAAACAGCGGTGACTGAAAAGAGCAAATATGTTCTTACTCGTGAATAATTACAAGTCCCACACTGCGTGTTTCGTTTCGTGTCCGTGTAAATGGCGAGTCTTTTCCGGTCGTAAGAGTTAAATTTAATCATGAATGACACAAACGTGCAAAGATAGATACATTTCAATTAATGACAATCAGGCATGAAGGGCTGCAAAACTGTTTCGTTTTCATGTTACTTCATGTTTGAAAGCAACGTCTCAGCCGAGTTCACAGCCTCATTGGTATTAAATAATTCCCTTCACTGATAATACACGGAAACTTTGGATCTGGCGTAGCTATTTCCATTACTTTTTTTAATCTATGTTGCTAATAATATTTTAAGAAATTCGTTATCACATACGCTATATTTTTTATGAGTATAACACTACTAAACGATAATTTTCTGCCCCCCTTTGTTGGTATTAGAAGCAGCTTTTTGCAGTTAATTACCTTTCGGTGATTACAAAAATGAATAGGGGTCATGCAGGAATTGTCGATTGAGGCCCACCCCAAACCCAATTACCCTTTTATCGGTTGCGCATTATACATTTCTATCCCCTTTTATAAACCTTTGCTGTACTTAACGTACGTTATGAATCTCCTAAAACTCTCGTTGAATCGTATGCCTATTATGTGGACCCAGGAGAAAATTTAGACGACTTCACGGTAAGTTGTAATCTCTTGCCTACATACATACGATTTAATTGGGACAGCTATAATTCAGTCAGTATATGCAATAGTAGATACTTACCTATAAATCGTATACATGTAAAGGAAGGTTATATTTAGATGGTTTTTCGCCTTGTGGTATGCGACGAAGGCATTTGGAGTAACTGAGTACTACTTGATTATTAAGATTTTGTTCTCATTAAGAACATGCATACGCCAATAGGTTTATTTCTTAATGATTGGGGTGCGTATTTAATTTTTAAAAATAAATGCGTTAACTTTTTATAAAGCCGTAAATTTCGTTGAAATATCTAAAGGAATGAAACAAGCGTGCCTCATGTATACTCATATAAACAATCTGATAAAAATAACTATCACTTTTGTTATGAAAGCCGTGAACTGGCAAATAGATATTGATGAAAAAATACTTGATTCCAGGTATCAATTTTAATGTATATTTGTATACATATGCACATACATATGTTCTGGTTCACACCACGGTAGAGAATGAAGTAGCTTATGTAGCGATAGCGTGTACTAATAACTCACTTAAGCGAATATCAACTTGCGGGCGTCTGAAGTGATTTCATGTCCTCGGAACGCGTTCAATTTTGCGCTTATTAGCCGCGGGACTTGAAGATAATCTGAAAGTAATTTGACTAACGCAAGACTTTCGTCTACAAATACATATCCAAGCTTATACCGTCATGTATGAAAATGGATAACTGATATTAGTTTAGAAAATTTTTAATACAAGATAAATATGAGGAAGGTCAAAATTAAATACCATAAAATATACTTCGATACTCTTGTATTTTTGTTGCTTTACATAGGATAACTGACGGGGTATTGTCAACTCAACGACGTTATAAATTTCGCTTCATTGAAATTGGGACATTCTGGAGGAAAAAAGCATCATACCAACAACAAAAATTATCGCAAAAAATAGGTATGTTCCAAAGTAGGGTGAAATCAAACAAAAAATATTTTTTTCGGATGTATGTAAATTGTGTGATTATAGAGGTTAACATAAGAACAATCTACGTCCGTATGTCATAAATTTACGTAAGTTTTACACATACAAATTGTGTTGTTTCACAGTGATTTCATGAGATAACATACGTTAACCCCATATTTTTTCAACAAATTTCAAGTTTGATAGAAAATTTTTATCACAGTAGTCAGTCAAATACAGAAAGGTGTAAAACTGGCAAGTGATGCCTGGATAACGTAAGAGGGTAGCAATAATTTATGATCCAAAAAAAGTTCCTACATTTATACCTATTTTGATAATCGCAAAATAAATCACGTTCCACTCATCTATAAACGTATTCGACATCCCTTGTAAGTCTTTGCTTGGGGCCAACAAAGATTGCTTCGGCACTGCTAGCTCTGTACGTGGCAAAACTTGAAGTAGAGTGGAGAGTCCTCGGGGAACAGGGAGTAATTTCGTTTCACGTAAAGCAAGTCTCTACTGAATACAAATGTGACAGCCACGGTGTATTCTTTAGGGAGGCTGTGAAACGATTTTCTGGCACCTTTTTTATTCAATAAAATTTTTGCAGTAATTTTATGCCGTGGTTTTTTGTGTATGCACATTATTCTAAGAGGTCAACATGATAAGTTGCTCTTGTTACGAGTAGTCATCAGACCTTAGCTGGCCTGCCTGATCACACCTTCACATATTTATCCCGGACATGGGCCGTGATTGCTGAAATTAGTTGTGAAATCGCAAACCACAGAAACCCCCTCCACCGGCCAGTAAACGGGGACAACGCAGCCGATGTAGGGCAGTGTAACCCGTGGGTGGTGTCTTTTGTCGTCGGGCCATTGGAACGAAGACCACTGAAGATGGGTGTGTCCGGCTGTCGACTTCCGCCATCTTAATCAGCCTCCGGAATAATGAATAATATATTCTCAGGGAATGTAAGTATGGCGAGAATCATAAAAAAATTTATACAGTGTCAAAAATAACCTTTAACATTCTCACATTATCCTCAGTTATTCTCTTTGTTTCGCAACCTTTCCGCTTTAAATGCGTTAGAATCAGTTATTACACGCGTTAAAGATAAACACAAATAATGAAGTAATTAATTAAATAAATGGGAGTTAAAATGTACATATGCTTCACCATTACAAGCTTGTTTCCCCTCTTTCGTGAAACGTGGCATTAATGTTCTTAGTTCAATAACTGAGTTATTTTTGGTTTGTTAGCCTTTCACACGGGCAAGTCAAGTTGCATACATCAGTAATTTTCACCGAGAAACAAAAGGCCAAATATTTTTGTCATAAATCATTTGATATTTGATTTAGCGAACCTGACAGTTCGGTCTCATTTCAAAAATTACTTTTTTTTTTTTTTTTTTTCCGAATGGTTGTTGTAAATAATAAGTTATAATTCTATCAACAAATCGCTTAGGATTATTTTTTTGTATTCATCTTAGACGTAAAAAAAAATGATTTTCATCATAATAAGAAAATTAAATGTTTTTATTTAATACCTGCTAGTTTTTGTTACTAAATTTGCTAAATATATCTGAAGTAATTGTAAAATGGCACGCTAAGTGTATCATAGCTGCACAGTGATAAGAAAACAATAATGAATGCATTATAAGATTTAATTTCATAATTATGTACTTAAACAATTGCGAATCTCTCTCAAAATAAAAATAATCGATTTGCCAACCTCTTAAAAGTGCCACATAATAATTGTATTATTAAACTGTGGGTATGTAGTTTATATATATATTACGGTATATAATACAGTTTACCTGAATACAAAATGTGATCCTCCAAAAAGAAGTATTGAACACTCCGGCGTGGGAATCGCAATCATAACTGTCAAATTCACGTGATTAAAACAGCCTTTGTGTACGTTTGTTTACATTCTGTTTTGCAAACAACCTCTTGTATATTATTATGATTGTGTATTTGGACTGTGTCCATTGCCGACTATAAGTTGTTCGTCCGTCTTTTTGTCGTTTTAATGATATACATATTTGTTTTCTATTGACAAGGAAAGACATTTTTTTAATTATCTGTCTGTGCTGTTGTAAAAAGTTTTTTTTTTTTTTTTCGTTTTTGTTGCTGAGTTCTGTGTGTGCGCGCGTTTTTATTTGGTCTCATTGTCGGCAATGGACGNTAATTATCTGTCTGTGCTGTTGTAAAAAGTTTTTTTTTTTTCTTTTTCGTTTTTGTTGCTGAGTTCTGTGTGTGCGCGCGTTTTTATTTGGTCTCATTGTCGGCAATGGACACAGTACAGTCACACCGTCATAATAACACGAACTCACCATTGCCATTAAATATAAAAGATAAAACCTCTCGCATTGTTTTGCGTAATTATAATGCATAACAAGTGTATAAAAAATCTGCCGAGGAAAGGTATAAAATTTTAAAATACGTATTTATTATAAACCCTGTGCTAACCAGAAACGCCAGGTTCTGGCAGTTCTGTATGCAAAAAAAAATCTGCCCATTTTCAGTGCTGGTGCCCAGAAACTGGTTTTTCTTTTGACGACATACGCTTTCTACGCCATATTCTCTCTACATTGATAGCCTCTATCTCGTTTACAAAGCGTTTGTAAAAAAAAAATAAGTGGGGAATTAATGAGTGGGATTACTCTAAACGCTTTTAAGATATCGCCCGTATGCATTTATAGCAATGATTTAAGTATTAATTAATACTATCTCACTCTTGAAATCTCATACACTCAATTATACAATTTTACTCTTTAGTTTAGTAAGCAAGGAGCATAATATGAAAAAAGTGGTATCAAAATAAAGTACATTCGAAAAAACCACTTTACCATAGAATACGTGACTGAGTACTGTCAATTAGTATGACTAGTGTTACGGCCACGCCCTTCACGGTGAACACATGACTTGAATAAGTGAAATAAAGTAACAATGAAAGTGAAGTGATAGAACCAATTATATGTTCGGCTCTTTAAAGGCACGTACAAACGATTCACATTTAGCCTCTTTTAAGCGATAATTTCGCTACAAATTTTCGCCGAGGGTCTTTTCCTTCCTGCAGAGATGTACGTACTTCCTCTCTGTGGATTGACGTCGCGTGCGAGTCAGGGCGCTAGTTCACCGCACGGCCGCTAGTGGCTGTGGAGCGCCACCTCCCTGCGGCAACTAGAGCTGCGTATATAGGAAAGTATGGCCATTGATTGTCCGAGCGGATGTCGCCAATAGCGCGCGGTTATTGGCTGAGACGTAGCGCGACGCCATCTTGTCTCCAANTGGCTGTGGAGCGCCACCTCCCTGCGGCAACTAGAGCTGCGTATATAGGAAAGTATGGCCATTGATTGTCCGAGCGGATGTCGCCAATAGCGCGCGGTTATTGGCTGAGACGTAGCGCGACGCCATCTTGTCTCCAACTGTGGCACGCAGTATAATGCAGTTGTAATGGGAAAAACACGTCTTGCGCTTCGAAATTGATAACTATACTAGGTAGTAGTTCTGCTGATTGGTGTAATACCCGAGCTGAAAATGGTGTACTATTTCACTGGCTACCTTCAGGCGAAAGAAATGGCGAAAGAAAAGCAATATGGCTACAAAAAATTTGAAAAAATAATTGGATACCAGGGAACAATGCTAATCTTTATTGAATGAAGTATCAGAATCACAAATTATTATTTTTTAAGTGACTAGTGTATGTATATCAATGTGCATGAGCTCCTTTTTCTTCTTATTTTTTTTTATTTTAAGCTGTATTTTATATTATTTCTCTTTCAAAAATGTGTTTTGAATATCAACATAATATCTTAACGGCTCGTTTGTTGCAGTAGTCAAAGAAAGCATGTTTATTAAAGTAATCGTATAAAAACAAGCATAAAATATCTCGGTATTTTTGATACGGAAGACTGGGGAATATAATGCTTATACCACGAGTATAAGGGGCCTGTTACTTGTGTAAAATGAAAATGTATGTGTATACCATGCAGAACAAATACAGCATTTGTTCGATGGTTAATCTGAGAGCTCTGATTGTTTCTCCGTATTTAACCCGTGACCGATTTACTTTTACATCACGTCATGTTACAAAAAAAAACTTTGATTGCATAATCAGTGTGGCAGTTGACAGTTGTCTTGTTCATCGCAAATTGACGGCTTTGCTTTTCATCCAGTTTTAATGCCTCCGTACGGATTCAGAAAAATATTAAAAATTGTAACTGGAATTTGTTGCAATTAAAACTGATATTCAAGAGAATTACGGTATAACTTTACTATAGATTAAAACAACATTGTTAAAATCTTCAAATTGGTTAATATATTTGACAAGAGAATATAGCTTTCGTAACTTTGTCAGACGCTAGCCGAGTATGTAGTACGTCTGTGAAAAGTACATTTTTTTCTGTAGCGGCAATGCGTAGTGGTAAACCGGCGCGACATGTGAAACATTTCAACCCGCCTCGTACAAACTATTGAACTTACAAAAGATTTGTTTGCAGAACATTAAAATTTAATATTTTATTTAGACTTTGGTAGTGTAAATATAGAATTTTTCGCGAAACTCGCGTTTATAGGATGGTTTTGTAACATTCCATGTTCCAGAAGGTTTTTCGGTAAAAATTAGTTGTGAGTTCTTAATTTTTTTACAGATCAACCGTAACGCGTGGATGAAATATGACGATTCCATAGGAATCCCCACGATGTGTAGGACTAGTGGAGAAATTTTGATGATATTTTTTAAAATGAACATTCGAGAAGGAGCGAGTTGAGTGAGGAGTTGCGTTCGCTCTTCCATTGCTAGCGTTACGCTCCGCGAGTCTGGATGATGGCAAGGCGAGTGGTTTGAATGGCCACACTCCCAATATCGAGAGCTCTAGCGCCAACCAAACTGCCCCTTCACCCGCCCACGCCGCTCGCTTCGACCAACCTCAGGTGTTCTCGTGGGACGACTATCGATTGCTGCGGCTCTCGATCGGACACGGAACCCTCGTAATGGATGGCGGGCACGTCCGGCCTGCCCACGTCTTGTGGCTCTTAGGTGGCCACTGTGGAAGAAAGCGCTAGAACTGCTGTCTTGCAGTGGCCGGAGTGCTGGCAGTCACAAAAATTGTGTGTCGTTGCGAAACACGGCCGAACGCCATAAAGTCTTCACGTCAAAGTGGATGCCTGCCAGCGGGGAGAGCTTGCGGTAAAAACCTGTTATTCGAAAAATGCTCAATATGTCTTGAGCTTATAGACAACTTTTCAGAAATATTCCACGTTATGTAAGTGTCACTTTATGGTAGAGAGTATTTAAAAATGTACAACGCTCCTTTTAATTTTATACTAAGGCATAAAATATTATGATCACTACGAAAGTTACATTGTAATGTGTTTTTTACTAAGAGAAAATTTTAAATACAATTTCAATAACTGTTTTGAAATTCACGCTTGTGGTAGTCAGACGAACTCATTGTAGTCACGAACGTTTTATTCTTCTGGAAAATGCGTTGTACGATGTATACATAAGGCAGCGAGAATTACTGGGCCACTCAGGTTGTGTTTTAGCTCAGAATCGGTGCCACATGAGTGTGAAACCTCTGTTGTTAATTCTATTAATGTTCCCTTATAAAATACGTTTTAAAAAAAATTACAGACTTTTCAATTTATACGCCTTACGGAATTAATTTGTGAATTATTGATCGGCAATTTTCTTCGTGTAGCGCGTCCGATTGTAAAAACTCCCATTCTAAAAAGAACCGATAACAAGGTTCCAGATGACTTAGACTCGTATGACAATTCTCATTGGCCGTGTTGTTAACTGCCCCCATGAAATAATAACACATTATAATGTGTTTATGGTATCTTCTCACTCTCTGGGGTTGGCTGCTGTGAACATCCGTGTAAATAAATCACACTCGTAAATAATTCCCTAACGACTCATAACTCATGATGTTATTGATAGCAGACCGTCTGTTTACAGCCTTTTAAGGGACCCACCTACCCTGGGCTATTTTCCACGTTTGAGGCCGAGAAGCATGGGAGCGGTAAGGGCGACTCTGCCACGCGCATCAAGTACGCCATCGCCGCTACGCGCATGGCTCTGAACTAGCATGAAGAGTTCTCGTCGTGTTGTGTGAACCTACGGGACTTTCAGTGGTGACCCTGCCATTGTATTGGTGGAAAGTCTGCAGCAACGGTTCAATGCAGGCTCCTGTCGCATTTTCGCTCATGTCAGGGTAGTATGTTTCAACGTACGGTAGTCTACAAAAAGCCGCTATTAACGGTGTTGGGAGGTCTCCAAAATAATATTTATATCACGCGTAATAATTTTAAAGAACCATTCCTCCTCGTCTGGGGNCGGTGTTGGGAGGTCTCCAAAATAATATTTATATCACGCGTAATAATTTTAAAGAACCATTCCTCCTCGTCTGGGGTTTTTTTTTTTCGTATGTGGGCACAAGTTTAGTAGTTTCGTCAAAAATCCCGTATTTCAAACGTGCTGCAGCGTAATGTCTATTTGCGGTTTCTTCGCACTTTTTGAATCAAACCTTTAAAAAACCACCCCATGTATAACGTACTTGGTTGTTTCCTAAATACGTCGTGTTTCACAAGCATTACATTACACAACATAAAAATACAATATTTTTTTGTTAAATTGAATTTTAATTTATATTTCATCAATAAATTATNCGGTGTTGGGAGGTCTCCAAAATAATATTTATATCACGCGTAATAATTTTAAAGAACCATTCCTCCTCGTCTGGGGGTTTTTTTTTTCGTATGTGGGCACAAGTTTAGTAGTTTCGTCAAAAATCCCGTATTTCAAACGTGCTGCAGCGTAATGTCTATTTGCGGTTTCTTCACACTTTTTGAATCAAACCTTTAAAAAACCACCCCGTGTATAACGTACTTGGTTGTCTCCTAAATACGTCGTGTATCACAAGCGTTACATTACACAACATAAAAATACAATATTTTTTTGTTAAATTGAATTTTAATTTATATTTCATCAATAAATTATNGTTACATTACACAACATAAAAATACAATATTTTTTTGTTAAATTGAATTTTAATTTATATTTCATCAATAAATTATAATATTTTATTTGTAATTAATATGATTAAAAACAGGGAGAAAATAGGTGTGTTGGTAATGCCTAGTAAGGACTAGTTCTATTGCAAAATAGAAGGCAGTGCGATTTCCATTTGTTGTAATTGTGTAGACTTTGTTTGCATGAGGCGGAAAAATATCATGAAAGTGGAACTTTACCAGGACTTCAGAAAATTTTGAAGTAACCGTGAATGGACTATAGTAACTCATTTATATTCCTGATACTTCCACGGTTTCACTTTGATGGCGCATGAATAAAGTGATGAGGCCCATGGCAATGTTATATTTACATATGGCAGAAGGATACCGATTGAGATGGAAAGTAGATACAAAGCAGCGCTTTCAAAAGTGCTCAGTTAACCGTCAAAAACCTGAAACGAGCCTGAGCCTTTGTAAGGAACTTACGTTTCCTTCAGGCAGGTTTCTAGCCCTGTCTTGCCCCGAGGCTTGTGTAACGATGTGTTCCTGGTCGCCAGGTACGCGATGGGAAAAGCACACGTGTGACGCGGGGGAAATTCTGTTTTAATTTGCCCTCCAGCTCCAAGGCGATAGAAAATGAATTGGGGTGGAAAGCGCGAATCATACGTACCGTCACGTCCTGGAGAAACTTGAGCCCCTCCAGGCAGTCTCTTTCGTAACATTTGTGCCACCAGTAAAGTGGCACATAGAGAGATATTCACATCATACCGTGCAGTTTCTTCATGTCNTTTCGTAACATTTGTGCCACCAGTAAAGTGGCACATAGAGAGATATTCACATCATACCGTGCAGTTTCTTCATGTCACCATGAAACATACGCGACAAATGTAGTACTAAAGAAACATTCCCAACGCCAAAAATTAAAAATGATGACAGTTTGNACCATGAAACATACGCGACAAATGTAGTACTAAAGAAACATTCCCAACGCCAAAAATTAAAAATGATGACAGTTTGTAGCTTGCCAAGAATCATTTACTTCTGAATTCACGCCAAGTGAGTCAATACACAGGTTACACAGTTAACTCGCATACAAGAGGAGCCGGGTTTGGTTCCTGGTCAGACCAGCCTTATTTCGGTTTTCCACTATTTTCCCTTAATTTCTCTAGGGGAATACTGGGATGGTTCCTCAATACAAGTCATGGCCATATCATTCCCCATTCTTGCTTGTCCAAGCAACTTGTTCCTTCACCACCCACCCTCTAAGTTCGTGCATTTGTATGTATGTTGACATTCTTCCAACCCCCCGGGGAGAGTAAATTATTGTTCTTTTAAATGTTATGAACTATTATACGAGAATATATTTTCTATTTAATTAGAATCTAGCAAGTACATATAACTTTTCGTAGTTTTAAAATTTATTCTACTCTTTTCAAACCTGGTGCATTACATAATTTAGAATTGTATAACATGTATCTCAAAACAATTATCAGAATCGAACATAATTTTTCATAAAGGTTAGTGCTATGACATATGTTAAGTGACGATCTATTTATTCGTTCCACCGTTTCGGGATACTCTAAAATTCCGAAATGTAAGGTTTATAATATGCATCGCTCGGACTTATCGTATTCGTTAGGCTTATTTATGCATAATGTTATGGAGGTCACTCAGTTCGTACAGCTTTTCGGTAATTTTGATGTCGGTTACAAATTACCGTGTGATATCTCTGAAACCAATAAACCTGTTTAAATTTTAAATTGTAGAGTCATTCGTACATAGTTTAGTAATTTCTAACTTTAAAAGTTTTAATTAATAAGAAAAATATCCTTGCTTATACAAAGCGAGCGAAAAAGAAAAATAATGCTTTAATTTTCGTCTCTAGTTTGGTTAAGTGACTGATGTACATCCTACCATGGAAGAAACAATTATTGTTTAATCTCTGTGTGTAAAATCAAGAGTCCTGACTGACTGGTTGACTGACACAACACTCATCAACGCACAGCCGAAACCGCTGGACGAAAAAGAATGAAAGTTTAAAGATGGCTTCCCCTTAGGGCACAGGCGCCCAATGAGAAAGGATTTCGCTGAATTCAACCCCTAATAGGGTAAAAAGTGGNGAAAAAGAAAAATAATGCTTTAATTTTCGTCTCTAGTTTGGTTAAGTGACTGATGTACATCCTACCATGGAAGAAATAATTATTGTTTAATCTCTGTGTGTAAAATCAAGAGTCCTGACTGACTGGTTGACTGACACAACACTCATCAACGCACAGCCGAAACCGCTGGACGAAAAAGAATGAAAGTTTAAAGACGGCTTCCCCTTAGGGCACAGGCGCCCAATGAGAAAGGATTTCGCTGAATTCAACCCCTAATAGGGTAAAAAGTGGTAACATTTGTTTTCGAGGAATAGTTCATTAACCCGATCAGATATTTCTATGCTCTTTGCTTTGAAAGGCTGCCTATAGAAATGCCTAAAATTAAGCTTCAAGATTTTTTCAATTCAGTTCCTAAGACATTGAAAAGAGGTCAAATGTGTTTTCGTGGATTTAATTATAGCTCATTAACACGACGAGATATTGTTATGCTCTTTACTTTAAAATGATACTTATATAAATACCTAAAAAATTACGTCAGAGTTTTTCAAAATTTATTCCCTAAGAAGGAAAAAAAAAAAACGTGTAGAACACGTGGGTGAAGCCGCGGACAGAGAACTGGTTTCTTATATAAAATTTGCTAATCCGAAACCTTGTTATCAACTTTCTCGCTTCTAAATAGTTGATATATTTTTATAACGTCATTCGCGTAATGTCTCATGTGAGGTAGCGTGTAAAGGTTCCCTTCTTTCCGCCAGTGTTGGTTCGCCGATTGCGCCGCGGAAGCGACTGTACTAATAAACCCATTTGCATGCGACGGTAACTAGGAAAATTGTTTGATCACCGATTCGTAAAGTAAATGACATCTTCTCACTCCNCCGCGGAAGCGACTGTACTAATAAACCCATTTGCATGCGACGGTAACTAGGAAAATTGTTTGATCACCGATTCGTAAAGTAAATGACATCTTCTCACTCCCCTCGACATGCCCGTGTGTTTTCCACCACCGCCACCACCCCCTCTTGCAACCCCCTCCCCATAACTAAGGGTCGTCGAAGAGGGGGAGGGGAGACTCGAGGGGGACGTATACGTACCACCCCCGCAGCAACTCCGTGTTGTTCCCCCCCAATCGGGGGGAGTACAGGCAAGGACAAATCTTAAAATCATAATTGGATTGGTGCGTCTGTGTGCCGCTGGGGCAGACCCAGTTTCGACGGACACGACATGGGGCGAATTATGGCTCGCGGATGAAACTGGTGGTCGAAGTGTATAGTCCATTCGTGGTATCTCAACACTTTTTTTTTAATCAAACCTTTGAAAATTCACAGTAAGTTTGAGATAATGTATCACAAGCGTTTTATACTTGTTTTAAGATAAAAGTATCCCATGTTTTTTTTTTAAGTTAAACATTTCCTTATATTAAATTTATAATTTAAATTATTTCATTTATAACCATTATGAATAAAAACAAAGAGAATATAGGTATGTTGGCAACGCCTAGTAAGAAATAGTTCTCATGCAAAACATTACACTAAGTTAACACCAATGCTGTGCGTTGTCCCTTTGATGTAATTTTCTATACTTAGTTAATCTTTCTTTGCACGAGGCGGAGGAATAACCTTAATTATAAAGTGTGAAGATACCGCGATTAGGCTATATCGAAACCACGTAACACGGAAGTCAAAACCCAACAATAACAGGTGTCTAACATTGTTGACGGCTGAACAAAAGACTAGCGTCATCCTCGTCCTTGAGCTATTTAGTTTGAATAATCGTGTTTTCTGTTTCTGCATCAGAACTTAAACAATAATTCATTAGTCATGTTTTTAGTGCGAAAATACGAAAAGTGAAATGAACGCACAGATGCCTGCCCTTTTTTAATTTTTTATTTACAGTGGAAATTTATAATTCAGTAAAATTGAAAACGCAAGATTTTTTTGTTGTAACCGATCGTTTTGTTTCACGACACGGTCTGGCATAAGTATCGATTAATTCCGTAGAAATAATTGGCTCAAGTTATTCGTGTTTCTTTCTCGTCCTCAAGATCTGTATGGCATCTTTTCGAAGGAAGTGTTTCCTCTTGTGTTTCGTGCAAGAGTAAATATTTTTCGTTTGATGTTTTCCTGTTGCTTGTTTACGGTGCTATCAGGGGAGCGAACAGTGAATAATTAAAGGTTCGAAACATCGACTACTGCATTAAGAGTGAACGAACAAAGCAGCCCAACACAGAACCAATTACGAACTTCCCTCTAATGAAAAAAAAAAACCTTTATTACTCCCAGCTCCTTTTATGCATCGCGGCGTTCCGTTGTGTTTGAATACGGCGTGAACAAAAGCTAGTCGTACACCAATTTAAGAAGCGTAAAATTTTTTTCTTTCATATTTCTTAATTTATTTATAATATTTCATGTTCAGAAAGGTATATTCAGAGACTAATTACCATTTTAATAATGACTGAGTGAAAATTCAAAATTAACTAATTTATTTTAAAGTTTTTTAATATAAATTGCTAGTGACTGGATGTTTATTTCCTGACACATATTCTTAATAAAATAACTATAAAGATTTTGCAAAAAAATTGAAGCTCATTTAACAGAAAATATTATCATCGCACGTATTACAAAACATTTAAACAATATTTACAGTAGTTGGGGAATTATTAGAATAATGAGTGTATGCTATTCAGCGTTACTTCCCTGTTTTTACATATTAATTATAGATGAAATATTATAATTTATTGATAAAATATAAGTAAAAGTTAAATTAAAATAAAAAAGGTACTCATGTTAACACATGTATAAAACACTTGTAATACATTACATTTTTAGAAAACAACCAAACACGTCCTACATGGGGTGATTATTCAAAGGTTTGATTTAGAAAGTGCGAATAAACCGCAAATAGACTATACGTAAAGTCTACAAGGAATTTTTTCTCTATCTCTCAGAGTTTTGAAGGTATCATGTTTTACTGAAACAAAGTTTTAAATAAAGACTTACATTCAATCTCAAGTTAGTAACCTTATCATATCCTCCAAAACATCATATCGTGCAAAACTTACAGCGGCTTTATAAGTATGTACTTAAGAATAAAGAGGCAAAACCAAAAACTATATTCAAATTATACGAAAATTAACAGTGCATACTGATAGAAAACCAACAGATTTTTTTTAAGCTAATACAACCTATAANATTTTTTTTTTTAGCTAATACAACCTATAAAGGTTTACCAGACACGTGTGTAAATATATAAACAATTACGTTAGTACTTAATAATACACTGCTTTACATTCATTCTTAGATTAGTACGGCAATAATTTAATGCTTTACTACAAACCTGATAGCATTTGCTGCACGAAGAAAATGTTATCTCGGGAAGAATAAAAACAACCTAATTATTTTGGTAACAGTCCTTACTTTTTATAAAGAAAAAGGGTCGACTTTACATCTGAGGTATTGAAAAGCCCATTATAAGGAACCGATTACAAGGAATCGCACCAATTAGGGCAAGAATAATTGGGCTATAGAAAAAGTGGTAATACTATCTACAATGCAGCATAATGTTGGTATCGAAACAGCGACGGTTTATACAATATTCAACTCAGCTAATCACAGCAGCAAAGATGCGTAGTATTTTTGACGAGTGCCTTCCCCGTTCAATTTCACAGTTTTTCTTTAAAAACTAAGACTATACATACTTGTATCACTTAATTTTATTAGGCAGTAATACGATTAAAAATGATAAGAGGTTTTCAGCTTATACNACTATACATACTTGTATCACTTAATTTTATTAGGCAGTAATACGATTAAAAATGATAAGAGGTTTTCAGCTTATACGTTGTTTACAGTAGGATGCCGCTTATCCGCTTATTTTCCTTAAACATTATGTACGCAGGTGAAATTATAGTTATAAGGCACATTCATCATAGCCTATATATATGTGCGCGTGTGCGTGCACGTGTGTGGGTGTGTGCGTGTACACGTGACACGTGTGCGTTAGTGTTTGCGTGTGCATGTGTGCACCAGTGTGTGTGTGCGCGTGTACATGTGAGTGTGCGTGCGTGTGTGCGTGTGTGTGCGTGTGTGGGTGTGTGCGTGTGTGGGTGTGTGCGTGTGCATTAGTGTTTGCGTGTGCATGTGAGTGCGTGTGTGCGCGTGTGCATGAGAGTGTGCGTGTGTGCATGTGTACGTGTGTGCGTGAATGTGCGTGTGTGCATGTGTTCACAAGTGCGTGTGCATGTGTGCGTGGGTGTGCGCATGTTTATATGCGCACATGTGTGTGTGTGCGCATGCGTGTATGTGCGTGTTTGCGTGTACACGTGTGTGCGTGTGTATGCGCATGTGCACATTTACGTATGTATGTTTGNGTGCATGTGTGCGTGGGTGTGCGCATGTTTATATGCGCACATGTGTGTGTGTGCGCATGCGTGTATGTGCGTGTTTGCGTGTACACGTGTGTGCGTGTGTATGCGCATGTGCACATTTACGTATGTATGTTTGTGTGTGCACATGTGTGCGTGCGCGTGTGCGTGTTTACGTGTGTGTACGTTGTGAACGTGTGTGCGGTTGCGCATGAACGCGCGTGTGCGTGTGAAATTTCGTCCCCTATACAACGGCAAGCGTAAATGCCATTGAAAAAAAGTTTATGCCGTGAGGTACGAAGGGTAAAAAGGTTTCTGTAAATTTTCTTACCCACGTTAAAACTACCCGCAAATACTTAACATCTTACTAAGAAGAGGCATTCATATCATTTATACGCTTTTTTTCTACCAATATTCCACATTTCAGTTCCGAGTAATAGCTTTTGGAATTATGTTTTCTTCCTACATTCTTCAGCAAGTAGAAGTTAAATTTAATTGTGTTCTCGCTATAGCCTTTCGTTTTCNATTATGTTTTCTTCCTACATTCTTCAGCAAGTAGAAGTTAAATTTAATTGTGTTCTCGCTATAGCCTTTCGTTTTCGGTCAGACTATTGGACGGTTACACCCACTTGTGTACGCTTAAATAACACAAAGTGATATCAAACGAGATCGTACGATGCATGGTAGATTAAAAGTGTAGAATTTTGTTGATTTTAAAAATAATTTATACTGATTAAAAAAAACAATGAACTTTAAAATAATGTGACAAAGAGAAGCTTAGTCAAATTAGTCAGAAGTTTATTTGTAGACTGTTGGGAAATGAAATACAAATTTTTGTATACCTTTATACAAAAACCAATTATATTACCCCCCCCAAAAAAAAAACTTACGTTGTCGATCGCTATACCTTAAACTTTGTACCCATTGCCATTTCGTAACATGTAGTGAATTTTTTTAGAGCATACTTCAGAAAGTTATTTCTTATGTTTTTATCTTGCGCAAAGATTGATGTGCGAATTTAAGTATCCGTAAGACGATTTGTTTTCTTATTTTGAATGTCACGTAGTATCCATTTCGTTACATTTCATTAAATTTTTGACATGTGCTGCAAACAATTACGACGAGACATGGAGATGGTTATGTAGATTTCACGCCCACCAACGAAAGGTATTTCTGTTTGAAATTTCTGCTTAGAGCGCACACTTTCCTAGAGCCCTTGGGGTCGTGCTTCATTACTGACTACAAACGAATACGGTCTCTAGTATGCATAGCGTAAGCGCCACTTTTTGAAGTAATTACTCCGCTGCCCGGTAATGTGACGCGCACATCGAGCGAGAAGGTTAAAGCGGAGTTGGTTCGTTCCCAGTCTTCAGCATGGATTAAGAGGATTCATCACACACAGAAAATTTCCTGTTTGTGGTCGGCGGTGAACTGCGAATGCCTACGTACCCCCTGAGGATTCAACGTTCAAGGACTGCAACATTACAGTAGATATCGGTTTCTCTCTCCCCTCCNTGCCTACGTACCCCCTGAGGATTCAACGTTCAAGGACTGCAACATTACAGTAGATATCGGTTTCTCTCTCCCCTCCCCACTGCTTCTCTGGCTTTCATCATGTTGGTCCCGCATTTTACACACTTTCCGTTTCTCCGCGTAATATATGCAATGCCTTCGTAATAGCGACGACGATGGGGGACAACGCGAGAAAGAATTTTGTTAAGATCGTAACAGTGCTTCTAATGAACCAGTTTCAAGATATATCGAACAGGAATATGTGGGTAAAATTGCACATTCTGCCCGAAAAACACATATTTAGATTATTAATTTAAATAACTTTAACATAAAAATCGAGTGATTCTTTTCATTATTATAATTAACTGAAACATTTTGTATTGGTTGACCTTTAGGAATTTTCCCTGCACTTACGTAAGTTGCAAGAGTCTGCTGTGTACAGTAATAGCAGCTGTGATGAATCCTCTTTATTCAAAAACACTGAGTCGTAACAAAAGTTGTTCGGTGCCCGCTAAAATAATGAAGGCCCTGCTGCCTTCAGCCCTTCTGAACGTAACTGGACGGTAAAAAAACCTAAACCGTGAAGTTTTTTTTTGTGAGACACATATAACAAGCCGAGTTCTTCGAAGGATGAAGTGAGATGACCATGGAGCAGCGATGAAAAATAAGTGTGAGGAAAACGGGAGCACCCCGAGAAAATTCAGAGGTCGACAACAAGGCCCACCACGTTTCCCCCACGTAAAAGTTATCTCCGTGGAGAGTGTTTATTTATCTGACCACTGCAACGCTACGCTTCTGGGTCTTGAGCTAGTCTGCGATGACGAACAGAACCTATTCACATAAACAATATTTTTTTAAAAAATAAATGTTGTCTTCATGTCCAAGGTTTGCAAAGGTTGAACGCAAATCTGTGGTCACAGCTACCAAAGTGCTCCAGGAAGTAANAAAATATTTTTTTTTAAAAATAAATGTTGTCTTCATGTCCAAGGTTTGCAAAGGTTGAACGCAAATCTGTGGTCACAGCTACCAAAGTGCTGCAGGAAGTAATCTCTACCACCAACAAGAGATGCTTAATTTTTCAAGGTTTCATGTGCGATGCTGGTACAGCGTATATATCATCCCAAGTATACTCGTTCACGCACGTGTTGCAGAATAGGTAAAATCATGGTCGGCGCTGTACAAGATCAGAAGCTAGCACCAGTCCAAATAGAATTTTTTATGGTGAATGCCATTGGCTGCTGCTAGCAAATATAAATTTTATTATTGGTTCCTTCCGATGCCAAAGACCAATAGAAATTCCTTTCATTGTTTCAGTCGTGTATATTACAAGGGATCCGTAAGTACTTGTCAGGCCAAAATTTCCTCTTTTGTAACACCTGCGATCAAAAATTCACGTAGGGGTTAAAGGAAACCATTTCACTCTGTTGCGTGTTTTTTATTTAGGAAATTTTCAGCGTGGCTGAGTAAAAACTGATGGTTTTACGAATTTCAGATATGATTTCTAGCGTTCTGCTTACAAAAACTGGCTGCAGTTGTCCCTTTGCCGGTTGTACCGCTGAACAAGAGANCCCTTTTGCAACACCTGCGATCAAAAATTCACGTAGGGGTTAAAGGAAACCATTTCACTCTGTTGCGTGTTTTTTATTTAGGAAATTTTCAGCGTGGCTGAGTAAAAACTGATGGTTTTACGAATTTCGGATATGATTTCTAGCGTTCTGCTTACAAAAACTGGCTGCAGTTGTCCCTTTGCCGGTTGTACCGCTGAACAAGAGNAGATATGATTTCTAGCGTTCTGCTTACAAAAACTGGCTGCAGTTGTCCCTTTGCCGGTTGTACCGCTGAACAAGAGAGACGGGCGCCCCTGGGAAGAGGCAGGATACTGTTCCGCTAAGCATGGCGGTTGTGCGGGCTGGAGGGAGGTGTCTCCAATCAGGGGTAGCGGCACAACTGCGCAGCGACGCTCGCGCACAACCAATCACGCGGCCCTAGTTCATACAACGCACTACCCGCGAGCCCAAACTTCCCCTAATGGGCCTCCTGGATAGGGGCGGAAATACACCGATATTAAAGTTTTCTGCTGTCAGGGACATCCGCTTCCTAAGCTGCGTCGCTTAGTATCACTTTCGCTTCAAAAAAAAAAATCAGCTGTATTAAACTGGAGAATGGAATTCATAACTGAAATACACTGTTATCGTTACTAGCAAATATTTTCTAGTTACTCTTGCCAGTCTTCATGATGCACAATACAGAAAGCGATAGATGAAATCCTAAAAGTTTTTGGGGTTCGAGTACAGAAAAAAACGCATATTTTTAAAAAGAAGTATTTACAATTAATTAGTAATTTTAACGCACCTATTTTTTATTCATTTTTGCTAACTGAGGATGGCTTACATTCTGGACCGAACATAAAATCACAAATGAAAACGGCACGTACATCTTAGGCTTATCCGGAATTCCAACTCGAAAAATCCTAATGCGAAGGAACACTTTCAGCGGCGTTGTTTACATGTGTTGGTGATCAATATTACTGACATCCAGTTAGTAATTTTAAGTTGGCTATATTAAAAAAGTAAATAACAATTTATTCGCATGTGTCACTCATTATAGAAGTGTATAAATACAGTAATTCCGACAAACAGACTACACGAGAGATATGGGTATAAAGGGAGCGGCGCGATAAGCTACGTCTATTAAATCCCAAATACAACAAAATTTTAGCAGCTAAAAGTAAACAAATTTCTTGAATATGTAGATAGACAGCAGCGTTTCATAAAGAACTAAAAAGAAAAAACCTAGCTCTGACAAAACATATTATTTTTCAACTGAAATGTAAGTAAATCTATTCCTACTTTTTACTTTTTAAAATGAAATTAACGTGAAAAAATATGCAATATGATAATGATTTCGTCTTTACGTTTTGTCCTTTCATTGGCCTAAGCCTGGGCTTGCGCTGTATACTGTAGTTGTCATCGCATTGCATCACAGATGCAGTGAATAAACAATACGTTAATAATTTGCTTTCACTCCATAATCACATTACTTTTTTACAGTTAAGGTGTGGGTTATGCACATAATTACTATGGACACCTAATTTTCTCTGAAAGAGTTTCACGCAAGCTGGACTTCAGTATCCTTCCTGCACACTAGCAATTTATTTTTCTTTGCCTACTGGTAGAGAAAGGCATAATTAGCGTTATTATTTTAAGACGGTTTAAACTTCAAAAACGTTTACGTTTGCACTACTTTTGTCATTGTGCCGTACTTTATTTGGCACGGTCTGTATAACTCTGCGCCAATGAACAAACCCTTCCGAATGGCATCTCATAATCAAGTCACAGAGTAGAGAAGTACACAGACACGAAATTGAGTGGTGGTTCCTCGACGTGGGCGTACCCATTCTCTGATTAGCTGCGCGAGGCTCTGGTAACAAACCCTGTGTCTTGACTGGCTACTGTGAGCTCCAGAAGATTCCCTATTGGCTGTGCTGCGAACTGGCGAGTAGGTTACTAGGCGCTGATTGGCGACAAGCGTTCCGACACGTTGCTGGCCAGTGACGCCATTTTGCTGGCGCTTTATAAACTGCGGTTTCGCCTCTGTATCGTCAAGTACTCTGTGGTCATGTGCAGTCCTGTCAGAAGGGAAANAATTTTAAGTTGGCTATATTAAAAAAGTAAATAACAATTTATTCGCATGTGTCACTCATTATAGAAGTGTATAAATGCAGTAATTCCGACAAACAGACTACACGAGAGATATGGGTATAAAGGGAGCAGCGCGATAAGCTACGTATATTCAATCCCAAATACAACAAAATTGTAGCAGCTAAACGTCAACAAATTTCTTAACTATGTAGATAGACAGCAGCGTTTCATAAACAACTAAAAAGAAAAAACCTACATCTGACAAAAAATATTATTTTTCAACTTAAATGTAAGTAAATCTATTCATACATTTTTACTTTTAAAAATGAAAATAACGTTAAAAAATATGCAATATGATAATAATTTCGTCTTTACGTTTTGTCCTTTCATTGACCTAAGCCTGGGCTTGCGCTGCATACTGTAGTTGTCATCGCATTGCATCACAGATGCAGTGAATAAACAATAAGTTAATAATTTGCTTTCATTCCATAATCACATTGTTTTTTCCACAGTTAAGGTGTGGGTTATGCACATAATTACTATGGACACCTAATTTTCTCTGAAAGAGTTTCACGCAAGCTGGACTTCAGTATCCTTCCTGCACACTAGCAATTTATTTTTCTTTGCCTACTGGTAGAGAAAGGCATAATTAGCGTTGTTATTTTAAGACGGTTTAAACTTCAAAAACGTTTACGTTTGCACTACTTTTGTCATTGTGCCGTACTTTATTTGACACGGTCTGTATAACTCTGCGCCAATGAACAAACCCTTCCGAATGGCATCTCATAATCAAGTCACAGAGTAGAGAAGTACACAGACACGAAATTGAGTGGTGGTTCCTCGACGTGGGCGTACCCATTCTCTGATTAGCTGCGCGAGGCTCTGGTAACAAACCCTGTGTCTTGACTGGCTACTGTGAGCTCCAGAAGATTCCCTATTGGCTGTGCTGCGAACTGGCGAGTAGGTTACTAGGCGCTGATTGGCAACAAGCGTTCCGACACGTTGCTGGCCAGTGACGCCATTTTGCTGGCGCGTGCGGCTGGAGTTCGCTTTATAAACTGCGGTTTCGCCTCTGTATCGTCAAGTACTCTGTGGTCATGTGCAGTCCTGTCAGAAGGGAAATGTCGCTAACATCTAGGCACCAGCCAATGAACAAGTGACACACAGCTACGCTAGTATTTACAGGATTGTGAAGTCTAACGTGATGCCTAATAATAACGCAAATTTCGCATCTGTCTTGTTATAGACCGCGTGTTTGTATGAGGAGACTGTATGATATTTGGCAGAAGTAGGCTGCTTTAGTTCTGAAGGTCTGTGGTTAGTGGGCACGTACTTAAGATACATATAATTTAAAACCAAACAGTCACTAGTGTCAGGAAAATTTCGCGTTTTAAATAACCCGTAGGCTATACTCCAATATCCTGTGACTTCGAGCCTCAGCTTTCTGTTCATTGGCTGCTTCCCCAGTGTGTAACCAGTTTTACCTCAGACCAGGTGGCACGGGATTGGGTGCTTGTTTCTTCGCAGGTCTGTTATCGCCTCAGAATTCACCCGGACGTGTCTAATAAACCGTGATACAACAGCAAACGTAACAGAAATGTACTCGTGTGAAGTCTAGCTTGTCCTAAAATTAATTCGCGAAATTTTCCAGTCCCTAACAATTGCGGATGTGTAGCTGAGCTGAAGTGTTTTGAAACACAACTATAGTCTATTCGCGATTTCTTCACACGTTTTGAATCAAACCTTTGAAAAATCACGCCATGTGCGACGTGCTTGGTTGTTTCTTAAATATGGCATGAATGACAAACGTTTTAAACTCACGTAAACATAAAAATACCTTGTTTTTATTAAACCGAACTTTTACTTATATCGTACCTATAACTAATATTATTTCATTTATAATTAGGTATAACTGAAATAATTTATAATTAGGTATAACACAGGTAAAAATTAAGTGTGTTGGTAAAGCCTAGTTAGAAATAGTACTTTCGCAAAATGTTATGACACTGAGTGCCCAAGAATGCTGTGCGCTGTCCCTTTGGTGTAATTTTCTAGGCTCGGTTAAGCTTTGTTTGCATGAGGCGGATGAATATGCTGGAAGTAGAACTTTAGCAGAGCTTCAGTAGAGGTGGAAGTAACCGTGAATTGACTATAAGCAGAAATTCTTTTCGTTAAAATCGGGTCTCCTTACTAATCACACAATTCTTTTGTTTTGTTTTACACTTCCAGTGCTTCTGCACTGCCAC
Organism: Clitarchus hookeri; assembly: GCA_002778355.1. NCBI lineage: Eukaryota > Metazoa > Arthropoda > Insecta > Phasmatodea > Phasmatidae > Clitarchus > Clitarchus hookeri. The sequence continues at coordinate 54,515 of NQII01003254.1, read as the reverse complement.
CGCGACGAACGAACTCCTGAGCTGTGTCCCCCGCCAGTCGGTCCGTTGCGTGTTTTCCTTTCCTTCGTTCCTTGTGCGTGCGGGGCGCGACTTACGATCTCCTCTTTTTATTTTTCGCCGGACAGCTATCGACGTGAAGGCGAGCGGTGGCCGGTCACGAAGAGGCGGCTAGCCGTGGCGTCCCTGCTTCGTGCCAAACCGCACTAACGCAGAACTACAGCGCGCCGTTTATAGTTCCAACTGCACCTTTTACAACGCTGCATAAGATAACCTTCCCCGTTTTCGTGTAATTTCCTTGCCAACANCGGTGGCCGGTCACGAAGAGGCGGCTAGCCGTGGCGTCCCTGCTTCGTGCCAAACCGCACTAACGCAGAACTACAGCGCGCCGTTTATAGTTCCAACTGCACCTTTTACAACGCTGCATAAGATAACCTTCCCCGTTTTCGTGTAATTTCCTTGCCAACATCTGAAAATAATGGCATTTTTTATGTAAGTAAATTTGCATATGAAATTCATACGATGAATAATAAATTGTAATATTGTGAATCGAAATATATTTCCCAACGGTGACTAAAATACTGGCATTTAAGTGGTCGAACAAAACAAACATTGCATTTCTTATTTTTTTCTGCGCAATTTACTAACGCTGGTTATTTAGACTGCACGCCTGAAATTCAATTTTAAAAANGCATTTCTTATTTTTTTCTGCGCAATTTACTAACGCTGGTTATTTAGACTGCACGCCTGAAATTCAATTTTAAAAAGCCTAAAACTACGACAGTATAATGTACAGAAATTTTTTATATGGTATGAAACTTATTTAGTGTAATTTATNGCATTTCTTATTTTTTTCTGCGCAATTTACTAACGCTGGTTATTTAGACTGCACGCCTGAAATTCAATTTTAAAAAAGCCTAAAACTACGACAGTATAATGTACAGAAATTTTTTATATGGTATGAAACTTATTTAGTGTAATTTATTNAAAAAGCCTAAAACTACGACAGTATAATGTACAGAAATTTTTTATATGGTATGAAACTTATTTAGTGTAATTTATTAATGTTCTAATTAGTTATTAACAGAATCACTAGCGAACCGAATTGACCTAATTTCTAATAGTCGTTCATGGCTTACTCTTGGCTGAAATAAATAACCGTCATTATGGTATTTGTGTGAGAGAAGCATAAGGACAGTAGCAAAAACAATATTTATTACATGCTATTTTCCGAGTTCAGAAAAATATCGTCATTTAAGAATTTTAAGTATTTTATTGCAAACAGTCCCAAAAAAAACTTAAATTACGTATGACAAGCTTACATTAATATTAAAATGTAAATATTTTTATTTAATTCTAACAATACTGNAAAAACTTAAATTACGTATGACAAGCTTACATTAATATTAAAATGTAAATATTTTTATTTAATTCTAACAATACTGACGTAAATCATGCAGTAAATAATCACCTATACTTGAAAACGGTTTGGATTGTGCAGACCAATGTTATTAAGTTATTTTAATGACGATTCTATTATTTTGTTGTAAGCTATAATTTTTAATTTAAAATAAAGATGTTAACNCTATTAAGTTATTTTAATGACGATTCTATTATTTTGTTGTAAGCTATAATTTTTAATTTAAAATAAAGATGTTAACTTCAAACTGATATACATGAAAAATTACAACAATCAGCGATCATAAATTAATTTCTTTAGTATATAATTCAGAAGATTGTTTTCATAATCCATATTTATGGTGTGTCTTCCGCCTGGCGGAATAAAATCCAGTACATCCTGGCTATTAGTTCACCTGGTCTGTTTCATTGCTATCTTAAACAAAAAGGTTCTTTTTTGTATTTGTTTCAGTTGGAGAAATTGCGTGGTAAGGTCCAAAACAATTTTGTTGCAAACATGTGAAATGTAGCGTAACCTTGAGCAAAAAAATAAAAATCCATACAGTAGCACGATCTAAAAGGTCACAAAAATCGCCTTTCCTTAAAAATTACCAAAAGGAGGAAACTTAAAGCTTTTAGAGAAATTTCCCCTGGAAAATAATTTCTTTCTGTATCTTACATCGTTGAAACTGGGAAAACTCACTTACCATCTTCAACAGTTTTAATAAAGGACATGAATTAGTAGGTCTTTGAAACTACAAGTATGCACAGATGGCAAGCACCTTCTTCTTTTAATCTGTCATTTGTGAGGGAATTATTCAATCATTTCACAATCCTGTTGAAAATTTTTATATCTGGTAACTTGCATGAATTTTACGAACAAAATACTCTGACCTTCTTCGGAATAGTGTATTTCAGATTTTACAAAAAAAATTTAATTATATATTATATACTTTATTTTCGACGTGGCTTAGTTTATTATGTATATTTATATATCTTGAAACTTTCATGTAACTCGTCATTTTTGAGACTATTGAGAAAACACATTTATGTCTCAATAGAAGTCAGTTAACGACGAGCTATGTGCTTTAAACAAATCCCACAGTACATGTTGCTACACGTAACACCGTAGAACGCAATTCTATTCCATGAACAAGTTTATAAGCGAGTTAGTTTTACTGAGCACCATATTGCAATAAATCCTGTAGCAAAATAAAGGCCACGTGTAAATTCGCACTTCAAGTACTGGCCCTAGACATCACTGATATAACGTTCGCCTTAAACTTAGTACATATACGTAAGTACAAGTGCAAATTTTTATATTTTCTCCGGGGTTGATTAAACACTTTTAAAATCCGTATAGAAAGAAATCCTGCTGGAACTACATTTTTAAAGTAAACACTGTTTGGCATTCTTATAGTAATGCTGTAGTTAACGTGATCGTCGAGCACGATTCCCACGCGCAAAAGTCCTGGCGTGACCCCGCTAGGAATCGAACCTGGTTCGCCTTGGTGAGAGGCGTGTGCTCTAGCCACTGCGCCACCGCGGCCCCACAACTCTGTAATACTAGTGACGAAGAGATGGCAAAGTTAATTTTTATACGTGGTGAAATGAAAGGATATACAAATGGAATGTAAGATGGTAAATAGGCGGTTTGTGGTTAATATAGCACTTTTAAATGCCCTGCTTAGGATATACTTTTATCATTTTGTATATTTACGCCATTTGTAAAATTTACTTTACCATGGGCCTGATCACTTTACTCATGCGTCAGTCAAGTTAAAACGTTAAAATTGCAAAGCATTATTAAAAGTGTAGCTTTTTTAAATAGTGGAACTGAAAATATATTTTTTTGTGCCTTAATAGCAGAGAGATTTAGCATAACAGCAACATTCTTTATGTTTTAAAAATTTCTAACTATCGCTTTATAGAGCATGGATACAACCATTGNTTTAGCATAACAGCAACATTCTTTATGTTTTAAAAATTTCTAACTATCGCTTTATAGAGCATGGATACAACCATTGGGCTTTTAACAGAGCCAATTTGTTTTTGTGTAGCAAATTGGTGAACAGCGGGTGTAAAGAAGAAAGTAGAGAGGTTTCTAATAGTGCTTAGATGACCGCGATGCTACTAAGCCTGTCTCGTTCGTCCCGTAATCACAAGTTTTGTTTTCTTTATATAGAATATTTTTAGACATCGTGCACCGTTTTCAAGATAATCGAGAAAACGTATTTCACCTGTACTTTGACGATAACGCGGGGAATACGTGACCTGGGTAAGTTTTAAGTCCTCCAATCAGTGCTGTGAGAAAGCTTACGAGCGTGTAGTTTACACTCTTATACATAATAGAATATAAATAAATCCCAGCGATAACCGAACGTGCGGGATACAAGTTATAAGTTCGAACGCAACACTCTGCAAAGCCTGGATATATATTAAGGAAATAACCCCGGTAAATTTTATAATCATGACCGTCTGAAGTAAGATATCAAGGGTACTTGAGTCGACGTAGCCGATTTAATTATTTTAACGATTTCAGAGTGCTACTTGTATGACGCTTCCATAGTAGTAATNATTGAGTCGACGTAGCCGATTTAATTATTTTAACGATTTCAGAGTGCTACTTGTATGACGCTTCCATAGTAGTAATTAAGCTATCTTAGCGATAATAATTTTTACATGAGGTTAAATTAAATCTTTCAAGCCCACTTTAATTTATCATTTCAAGTGCTGCAAATAAAACATATTTTTGATGCTTGCTGTACTTATAGGCTGTTCACGGTTAACTGAGCTCTTTTGAAATCAACTTTTGAAAAAAAAGTCAAGTGTCCGTACCTGCGTATATTTTAACGGGCACACCGACTGGTATGCACCCAGTTAAGGTTAGCGACGAGGAGGGGGGGGGAGCATCTCCGTGTCCTAACGTTGAATTAAGAGTGCCAGGTAAATATTTGTAAACACTGGAATGATTTCTTTTTCTTTCTATTATTTAATGATGCACATACGTGTAAGATTTATTAAATTTGTAAAATTTTTAATATTTATGATAATTTCACAGTTTCACTTGACTGGCTCATGAATAAAGTGATTAGGCCCACCCCAATGTTAATATATACATACGGTGGTGGAATATAAAATGTGAATACAAGTAGATCTTAAGCGAGGCTTTCAATAGCGCTCAGTTTACCGTAAACAGCCCACAAGCCGACATAGAACCTGTTTAGCTATGACAAACAATGATTTGACGTCTTTGTGTTCGACTCAAGCAACAAGAACCAAACGTAACCTAGAACAGCGGCATGGTTTAGGAATCAGTTATTTACAGGAAAGATCATTGGGCACTGAGCCTCGCAGTTTACAGTACCGGCTGAAAATAACCTTCCTGAGTGTAATGCACACGTTTGTGTCCACTGGGNCACTGAGCCTCGCAGTTTACAGTACCGGCTGAAAATAACCTTCCTGAGTGTAATGCACACGTTTGTGTCCACTGGGCGTGGATGGGTTAAAGGGTAGACAAAGAGGCTGAAAGAAGGAAACAATCAGAGCGCTGAAATATAGTCTATTTGCGGTTTCTTCGCATTTTTTAAATCAAAATTTGAAAAAATTGCCTCATTTATGCCGTGCTTGGCTGTTTCTTAAATATGTTATGTATCACAAGTGTTTTATACTTGTGTTAACATAAAATCACCTTATTTTTGGTTAAATTGAAATATTAATTATACTTTCACTTTAAATTATAATACTTCATTTATAATTAATACTAATAAAATCAGAGAGAATATAGGTATGTTGGTAATAGCTAGTAAGAAATAGTTCTTATGAAAAGGGACCTCGGTGGCTGAGTGGTTAGAGTGCTCACCTCCCACCTAGGCGAACTGGGTTCAATCCCCGGCCGGGCCACTCCCGGATTTTCGCAAGTGGGAATCGTGCCGGACGATGCCGCTGGTCTGCGGGGTTTCTCAGCGATCTCCCGTTTCCTCCTGCCTTTCATTCCGACGCTGTTTCCTTCTCACCTCGCTTCACCCTCATCGGTTCTCAAGATCTCGATGTTAAGAGCCGCCCAAATCTCTTCACTCACTCATTCTTAAGCAAAATACTGTTTCACTGACTGCCCACAAATGCGGTGCGTTGTCCCTCGGGTGTAATTTCCCTCGGGTGTAATTTAATTGGCCTGGTTTGCATGAGGTGTAGGAATAGCCCGTGAAAGTGAAATTTTAGCAAGGTTTCAGTAAAGTATGAAATAACCGAGAATGGACTTATACCAGTGTAGCTCCGAGGAAGAAGTACGGCGACACGGACTGAGGGAGATTGGCGCGGGTGTGTTTCAGGCGTACCAGTGGTGGCTGCGAGACATGTACCTGAACGTAAAGCTGCCGCTGCCCATCAACTCCAACCCCGGGTACGTCCTGCCTCCGCGACAGTTCCGCTCTGCGCAGGACATGGCGCGCTTTTCCGCAAGGATGGTGGCCGGCATCCTTCAGCACAAGCAGGTCCTCGACAGGTAAGTCTCGGAGGACATCTGCCTGGCTTCGCCACCACCCCTCCGGATATCAACCCCAACAATTTGTATGTATTTCAGGAGCACTACTTTGCTACCTTTAAATGAAACTGCCAAAAACTAAAATCTAACCGCCATGTTATAGGCACAGCAAAACAGATTGTACATTTTAAAACCCACAATGGAGCTGAAAAAAAGAGACATAATACACATTAATGTTGATTCACGCACGTTTAACATTACATTTAAACTGTACCAATCTGAAACAACGTTTATCTGCTCGACCGCAATGGATTACTTCTGTTTCTAATTAAAATCATAGTAAGTATTTCGTTTATATATTTTCGCACCCCACTCCTCCTCGGTTGATGGGTCAAAGTTTGGGCCAGACTAGGTATCCAAACACTCGTTTGGTGCCCGAGTAACCATGAAAAAGAACAAGCCTCCTTGAAAGCAAGCCTACCACCAACTCTAAAAATTGCAGACTCTTGCGCCAATCCCTTTGTCCGAATCTGCGTAACAATTGTTACATCCGGGAAGACATATCATTTGTGCCTAATGTCAAGACCGAAAGCCAGGGCTAATACCGGACCGCACGATATCCATTAAATGGCTTCGTGTCACACATCCTACCATCATACTATACGCCTCAAAGGGAGTCAAATTAAAGACCACTCATTCTGTGGCTCTCGGAAAGATCTCCCAACCCTTCAGTCTCGGCGGGCAGGCCACTCTGGGCGACGAGTAGCCTGTGCACCATCGGCATATTAGGAAATGCCACATTCTCACCATCCTTTATTCCTCGAGCCAGCATTGCCAAAGCTGTGCTGAGTAAGAATAACCCATTCATCCGGTGTACCTTGCGAGTACGCTCAATTTCTTTCTACATTTAAGAGGGATTTTTCCCAAACTACATGCCACTTCAGAGGCTTCGCCTGTACATCGACAAAGATCTTTCCATGATCACTGGGCCATTCCACTTCAGTAGGTGAACTGTTGGGGCAGTTTCGCTTATTTCGACCCTTTTCCGGCAGGAAGTTACCTCCATTTCCACTTATTTCCCTCTGTAATCGGCGCTTGGGCCAAGAGCAGCCTCTCCACATTACCATCGGCTCTTTTTCGGATCATGTAAGTGGCATCTCTCTTGATCCCTTTTAGCCTTTTTCCTATTACAGCATGCTCCCACAGCAGCAGCTCTCTCACAAAGACAATCAGCTTCTATGAGAAAAGTCATTTATCAGCTCCACGAACACTGGTTTCATCTTGTTACGGTGATTTCTCTTCCATATTGGCCCCTTTCAAGTCAATCTCAATAGCATCCAGGTCAACTGTACCAATTTTATTTGCAATAATCTTAAAGTCNTTTTCCCAAACTACATGCCACTTCAGAGGCTTCGCCTGTACATCGACAAAGATCTTTCCATGATCACTGGGCCATTACACTTCAGTAGGTGAACTGTTGGGGCAGTTTCGCTTATTTCAACCCTTTTCCGGCAGGAAGTTACCTCCATTTCCACTTATTTCCCTCTGTCATCGGCGCTTGGGCCAAGAGCAGCCTCTCCACATTACCATCGGCTCTTTTTCGGATCATGTAAGTGGCATCTCTCTTGATCCCTTTTAGCCTTTTTCCTATTACAGCATGCTCCCACAGCAGCAGCTCTCTCACAAAGACAATCAGCTTCCATGAGAAAAGCCATTTATCAGCTCCACGAACACTGGTTTCATCTTGCTACGGTGATTTCTCTTCCTAATTGGCCCCTTTCAAGTCAATCTCAATAGCATCCAGGTCAACTGTACCAATTTTATTTGCAATAATCTTAAAGTCGTTTATTGAATATGCATGTCACTCACTCATTACCCCGACATTTAGACATCAAACTTTACCGACCTTTTTTTTTAAATATATATATATATATATAGGTATTTCAGTCGCACAAGTCCAATCACCTTATTTTTCAAGAGTATCTTGCCATCATATGGATCCATACTCGGAAATCTTGCAGTCATCGTTTCCACGAAATGTGTCCTCAAATCCCCTATTCTGCTACACACTCCCAATATATGCTAAGGGTTGCCTTTCACTTTACACGCTGTACAAAGCGGGCTATCGACAAGAGATTAAAACTGTATCACTTATACTTAAAGTGCCCATGCCCTGTTTAAAACTGCAAGGAGTAGTGTTCCAAGGACAACCACAGCATTTGTTTTCACCAAAGAAAATTCTAACTTCACTTTTCCATCTTACACGTGAAGTAGTTACACATTTCAACATTCAAGTGTATCATTTCAAAATTCCAATGTATCTGTTACGACAATAAATTAAATTAAATATTCGCGATATGTCTGAAACCCAAACTCTAGCGTAATGTACAATTATCAGTACGAAACTCACATAACGTCGATAGAGTTTCTTAATGGGTTGGGAGGCATATCTAAGATCTTAAACCGTATCTCGGGAACCACTCAGCCGCTTTCCGCCAAATCTTGCGTACAAGCCACCCTAGACTCTGGTTACTTTTGCATATCAGCCACTCGTTTTAAAAATGGCGACCACGAAATTATTTGTATAATGTTAGAATGTCACAATTTTTCTTGAAAGCACATAACGTGTTTTATTTACCTGTACCGCAATAAAACAAAATTACAAACCATGTCATTAATACCACAAGTTAGAATATTCAGCTTCGCGCTCACTAGCTGTACGCTCGTGTTGGCAGGAAGGAGCTGCCGGTGGAGAGGGCGACGTCTAGGGAGAAGGGCCAGCCATTGTGCATGGCGCAGTACTACCGCCTGCTGTCCTCGTACAGGAGCCCCGGCACCACGACTGACGTCATCGTGTCGCGGCTCGCCGACCGCGCCGAGGCTGAGGGCGGCCGCACCACGCCCCCTCCTCAGGGCGACCACATCATCGTCAGCTGCAAGCACAAGGTACACACACGCTCCAGGGTCGCNTGCAAGCACAAGGTACACACACGCTCCAGGGTCGCCAACTACTCGTTACGCTATACAATTTCCCGTATTCAAAATGTAACATTTCCGCACCGTTGACAAAGGCTTGGCTACAATCGCGTTGACGCTACAGTAACACTTTACAATAAGTCGTGAGTCCACGAAAAGTAATGGCTCTGTCTACAATCGACGTTTAACGCAACGCGTTAAAAGTTGGCCAACCGTCAAGTCTTTGCGTTTAACATTTAACACACACCTAGCTGTAAAACTTCAGTGTATTTTACTGAATCGCCAGTAGATAACAGCTCATCAACTGAAAATTCAGTAAAATAATTCTTCTGAATGAAATCACTTATTCAGATTTATAGTGTTTAACATTTATTTATTAATGAAGTTGGTTTTTGCGAATGTTGTGAGCTTAATTTGACATTGCAACAATTTGTTTCGTGAAAAATAAATAGGTTTTATACAGGAAAATATTTTGTTAGCTTGTTTTAAGGACGCCGCCTACTTGGAGCTTCTTAGCGATTTTGAGGCTCAGAAGCAAGCGAGCAATAAGGGCGACACTGAGACGCGTACCTAGTGCTGCATCGCTCCTACGCGCATGGCGCTGAACTGGCGTGCAGTATTTCCGTTGTGCTGCGTAAACCTATGAGACTTTAAGCGGTTAAGTTATAACCGTAGTAAGAGGGTGGATGGAAAAAAGGGGGGGAGGAGTTCATGACTAGCATTGACTAACACATGGCACGTTTCCATATATTTCGTATTCGAAGCGTTTGCACGAGGTGAGGGGGCTGATACATGACCTGCATATTGATAACAAGGGCTAGCTCTCGTACATTACGTATTCCAGCTGCCAGACGTGGCAATCCAACAAATCTCTTTTCACAGCTAAATCTGCAGTTCTAGGTTGGTAACCCGTTCACAAAAAATTAATTATTGTACTATGTGCATGTGTGTTATTCAAAATGGTTTTGGTCTGACAATTTATAATGTCAACGTCAAATATCTCATTATAACAAAGCCAATTTTTTTTTTAGTGAAATATTAATTCCATAAATACATTTCTCATGTTACTTAAACATTTACTCCGAGATCGTCAGATGAAGAATCACAACCCTAGGTGGGGGTAAACCTAAGTTATATGTTAGTGAAAATGCCAGATTTCTTTGATATCTGTGTTGTAAATTTTAATAACGTTTCATACTTAAATAGACACATGTAGTGTAAAGATTCTTTATGTTAAAATAATCAAGTTTATCAGAAAACTGATTTGACATTACGAAGCAAGATGAAATTAACATCACTTATTAGCATTCATAGAGGTGTTTGGTAGCTTATAGAGAAGGTCGGTGCATCCCGATATTGCTGAATGTGGCCTCAGGCCGTTTCAAATGCACCGGATTATTGTAAATTCCACTAACAGAGAGCATGGAAATTCACATTTAATGAAAAATTAATTAAATAATTAAGTGGAGCATTTTTTAAAAATCGTTGAGTAGAAGTATTTAAACGTGTATTTTCATTAAAATCTGACACCCGTAGTGAAAAGAATACAAATTTCTCCTTGTGGTAAATGTAGCTAGCGTAGTCGACTTCCGGTCGGATTTCTCAAGTGCTTGCATCTCCTCTACTCGACTGCTATATCATTTTCTCCACTCAAGGGTCTTATTTCACGTCACACTTTAGGACTGAGGACTACTAAGAGTTCTTCATTGTCATCGCCTTCCTTGGTTCGCCACTCACTTTATTTGTTAACGGAGATGGAAAACAACAATTGTGAAGTGCTCTATTTTCAAGAGGTACAGTCGCTTTTCAGCTGTCGAGTACACAAACGTGTAGCACTTGGCGCGTTCNTGAAGTGCTCTATTTTCAAGAGGTACAGTCGCTTTTCAGCTGTCGAGTACACAAACGTGTAGCACTTGGCGCGTTCGGAAGACAAATTGCCACTAGCGCTGCCGCAGGTTCTGCTGAATAAACTGCTCATAACAACAGTGCCGTATTTTAAGCGGGCCGTTTGTTTCTTTCTTTTATACTGTACTAGCGAACCGGCCCGGCTTCGCCCGGGTATAATTGAGTTTTACAGTGAAACACTAATAAATAAATTGGGAAAAGATAATTCATTTATGTGAAAACAGAATTATAAAACTATACTTTGTTGGCCTAGGTTTTTATCCGATTACGGCAACCCAAAAGGAAGGAAATATTTTTTACCCGATAGCCAAGAAGTAGGGTAATGTTTTGGAGTGTATCTGTGAAACTATCGCGTAGTTACCACATTTCCGCTTTCCAGCGTCGATGTATGAAACTCAAAATGTAAGTTTTATCAAGTTTTAGCTTTAGAAACTACTTTTTGTGCTTGGCTGAGGGATCTTAATCGATCACCAAAGTTAAGCAACGTTCCCAGCGGCACACATTTGGATGGGCGACCGTTTAGTGGCATAACATCTGAGCGCTTCCGGGCTTCGGAGGGCACTTTAAATATTCGGTCCCGGTTTTTATCGAATTATAGCAGTCATTAAGCCATTTCAGAGGTCCCTGGGCGGCCTGATAAACTCCGACACCAAAGGAAAAAAATATTTCGGTCAAGTTCCCAGCCGTTGTATAATTACGTTTTGTTGTTATTCCACAAGAACCGTACAATTTTCCGATATAAAAGGTATCCTATGTCTTATTCCAGGACCTAAAGTACGTACGTACCAAATATCACAAAAATCGGTTTAGCCGTTATAGAGCTGAGTGGTAACAAACACACACACAGACTTTCGCATTTATAATATTAGTAAGATAATATTAGGAAATTGAAAATTAATATTTTTGAATGTATGCAGAAGTAATGTTTTGATTCTAAAAATTACAATCACAGGATTTTATTACAAGACTAAAAATTTGCCATACTTCGTGCACTTTTTTTTATTCTACTGTGTGGATGTTTGTCATCCAATAACATGTACGTAATTCTATCAATATCACAACGTTTACTTATTTCTGAAACTATCTTGGCAATTCATCTTGTGTCGCTTACTTACAGCGGAGATGCAGAAAGTTTTTTTTCCTCTACAATCATTGCATGAGTGCTGCCTTGCAGTGGTGCTGCTGAATGACATTAAGCATTAAGCTCTGCAACAGCGCTTTGCTCTCTAAACGCGACCATTGTTTTAATACTGATTTTTAGCGTCCTCACTTTACGCCAGGCTGCTAACAGGGGACGGCTTACATATTATATTGCAGCTGTGCAAATGTTAATTAAGCACTTCTAGAGCCAACCTTCCAAACAATGCCCTGTACATGACTGCAAATATTTTAACATACGCACGACTTGAATACTCGCAGTAAAGTTGGCAACGATGTGTGGAAAAGCAGTTCCGTGCATTACTATGGTTTTTACGTTTAAATTTATAGATATTCTTATTGTTTTATGCATATACGTGAAATAATAAGCATGTTAATAACAAACAAACATTCTTAATCATTTCGCAACTACACCTAATTGACGCGCGAATAAAGCGCGATTGGGTCCGTGGAAGTTTCAATTTAACAAAAAGTAAGGTACTTAAATGTTAACACAAGTATGAAAGGCTTGTGATACATAATATAATAAAGAAATAACCAAACACGTCATACTGTACATTGCGTGATTTTCCAAAGGTGTGTTTAAAAAAGTGTGAAGAAACCGTGAATGGACTATAGTATGGGTTCAACAACAGTGTGTGTGATGTGTGCAGATGTACTACGTGCCTGTGAGAACGCCTGAGCAGGGTACGATGACGGAGGACGAGCTNTGTGTGTGTGATGTGTGCAGATGTACTACGTGCCTGTGAGAACGCCTGAGCAGGGTACGATGACGGAGGACGAGCTGACGTCAGAGCTGCTGGCCATCATGAGGGACGCCGCCAGCTCCCCTCCAGCCCCGTGCATGGGGCTGCTCACCGCCGAGAGGAGAGACACATGGGCCAGTGTACGCCAGCATCTCTACGAAGGTACNCCCCGTGCATGGGGCTGCTCACCGCCGAGAGGAGAGACACATGGGCCAGTGTACGCCAGCATCTCTACGAAGGTACGTCGTGTTCACAGCGATACAGACGAGGACACTCATTCCTTAAGGCTCCCGCTCAACTACAGCTTTTTTCTGCGTTTGAGATCGAAAAACGCGGGTGAAATAAGGGCGACACTGCCACGCGCATCAAGTGCCCTATCGCAGCTAAGCCCGAGGCTCTGAACTCGCATGCAGTGTTCTCGTGAAGAGATTTGGGTGGCTCATAACATCGAGGTCTTGAGAGCAGATGAGGGTGAAGCGAGGGGATTATGGAACAGCGCCGGAATGTAAGGACGGGGGAAATGGAAAATCCCTGAGAAAACCCGCTGACCAGCGGCATTGTCCGGCACAATTCCCACATGCAAAAGTCCGGGGGCGGCCCCGCCGGGAATCGAATCCGGTTCGCCTTGGTGGTAGGCGAGTAGTCTAACCACTACACCACTGCGGCCCCTGCAGTGTTCCTCGCATTCCGTCCTCGTCTGGGGTATGATGTATTTTCGTAGGTTAACATACTGGGGGCACATTTAATAGTTTCGTAAAAATAAAATAGGATTCCAAACAATCTGCAACGCAGTTCAAGCGTCGGGTTTGCGGTATGTACTGCGAACTGCAGCCCCACACGCCAGCAAAAATGGCCTTACTGNCGGTATGTACTGCGAACTGCAGCCCCACACGCCAGCAAAAATGGCCTTACTGGCCAGCAATATGGCGGAGCATCGTTTACTGTTCAGCTCCTGGAGACTGGCCTTGTCAGATGGCAGCCCGACCGATAGGAGATGTTCAATGATTTCCAATAGCCAGTCAATAACCAGCCCGTTTCCAAAGCTTCATGCGGCCAACGAGCGATAGAGTTCGCTTACATCAAAGGAACCGTCATGCCGTTTCGCCTCTGTGATGAGGATTTGCCTGCAGAAATAACATCCTTACGATTTTCCTCGTTCATGGATATCAATTTTTTTTCCTCTGCTGTACTGGGGCCGCTGTGATGTAGTAGTAAGATAGTAAGATTATTTGCCTCACATCACAGAAAAAGGGTTCTATTTCTGGCGGGATTGTCCAGATTTTTGGCCGTGGGAAAAGTGGTGGGCATTGCCATTTCCGGCGGGTTTCTCGTGGCATTTCTGCCCCCCACATACCTTCGGCATTCCATCGTCACGCCATATTGGCTTCATTTCACCCTCGCCGTCGCGCTCTAGAAATCGCTGTTACGAGCCGAACAAAATTTCTCGATTGGCTATAATTTTAACTAAACCTTTTAGTCAGTGTCTCCTACATCTGGGACCGTCGATTTTATAATCTGCACTGTACATAACAGAAAAAAAGTGTCTAATAAGGCAGATTCATCACGTTTGGGAGACATGATTCATCGTTGAGACTGTATACACCTTCGTCCCATATACATCTGATGCCAATAAAATCGAGCAAAAACACAGTTTAATTGGTCCCGACGTGTAACAGAGCGACAGAATAGATAAGTTCACAGAGACGAAATGCAGTGGTGGTGCCGTTTATGTGGACGTACCCATTATCTGAATGGTTGCGCGAGGAACTGGGAACTGGCCTTGTGTCTGAATGGCTGCTGCTTGCTGTGAAACGTTTTATGCTGACTGGGGTGCCAGCTGGCGAGTAGGTTATGAGGGGCTGATTGACGAACGGCACTCCAACGTGTTACTGTCCAGTGACTCCGTATTGCTGGCGAAATAAGNGGTTATGAGGGGCTGATTGACGAACGGCACTCCAACGTGTTACTGTCCAGTGACTCCGTATTGCTGGCGAAATAAGTGGCTGTTTTGCCTCTGTATTTTTAAGTACTCTGTGACAAAGAGTTCTACCGATATAAATACAGTTTGGAACAAAACAAAATGTTAGTGGCAACGCCAAAAATACGTGTGTATCGGTGGCTGAAAATATTAGCGTAGTTTCATTAAAAAGCCAAACTTGTTAAAGCAATTTTATTAAATTGCATAATACAAACACTCTTTATTTTTTCTAAGAGTTATCTACATAAATCCATATAGGTAGGGACTGTAAAATTTCGTGAATTCATTTTAGGACGAGCTAGACCTCAAATATATTTGTATTTCTGTTATGTCTGCATTTGGATCACAGGTTTTTAGGCAAGCCTTAGGTGCCGGGCTTGAAGAGCAAAGACGTAAACCATGTCCGAATTCTTTATTTGGTAATTTAGGATATTGGATTTTGAACGACACTGAGCAGCACTCCTAGTGTTCAGTTCAGGAACTGCATTACTGAATATTTCTAAGTTTCTTTGTTACAAAAAAAACTGTGATTAACAAGTACTATCTCTCGGAAAAATATAAGAAATTTTCTAATACTCTCTTTCTTAACACTTTGACAGCCCAATACTTTCAGTAAAATATGATTTTGGTCAAGGTATTTTTATTGAATTTATCAGCTTTAGTTTAATGTAATAAAGAAAATAAGCATATTTTTAAAACAAATCTATGAAAAATGTTACAAAGTCATGTGAGTAAATGTGATGCACGTGACCATAATCAAAATACAGATGTGCATCATACATGATGCACATAGCGGTCAAAGTCTTAAGGAAAACTTCCATTAACAAAATCATAATTTTACGAAATTATAATTTTTGTTACAAATTTTTTTTTCATCAGTACAAAGAAAATGAGTAACGTGCAATATTAAGCTGTTATAGATTTGAAATTACAAATATTTGCATTATAAAAGGTTTGAAATATGACGTAAATAATAACAGACACTTTTACGGAGGTATTTGGGGATTTAGCGTGCTTCTCTAGCACAGTGAATTTCGAATGTAAATCCCCAAATATCTAGGGCCTGGGCACTGGGTTTATTTAAGCCCCTGGCACAATAGGCGGTTTGTGTTGGCGGCTGTTGAAGGACAGTGCAGTATATGTGAGATGGCTCAATTTCTGGTTGGTGGTTGGTGTTGATAGTTGGTGGTTGGTCCTAAAATTATTTCTGCTCGCAATTAGTGGTTGATGTTGGTGTTGTAGTGAGTTGGAATATANAGTTGGTGGTTGGTCCTAAAATTATTTCTGCTCGCAATTAGTGGTTGATGTTGGTGTTGTAGTGAGTTGGAATATACTGAACTTTTACCAACAAACCATCAGAATGTGTTGTCTAGGTTCTGAACGAATGAAAGTAGAAAAACTAAGAAAACGAATGGAAATATTCTTGAAAATATTGATATCAAGCTGATAATATATATTGTTTCTCAGCAATCTGCATTATTTAATATTTAAAATGCCATGTGTAATAATATAAAGGCCAAAGCAAATACTAGCATATTGTATTTGAGAGAACACATGGTGATTACATATTTGCAAATTTTATAAAGCAATTGTATGATTACAGATTAATTTGAGTTAGCTATGTGAATATTATTTTTTTTTTAATGTGGTACATAAAGAAATAACTAGACATCTGAAGAATTCGCAGAATCAGTTTGGGACAAGCTAGAATTCAAAACACGTGCGTTTATATAACTTAAGACATTGGTCCACACGGTGTTTGATACCTCCTGGATAACGGTGTCCAATTATCGCCCTCCATTGTGACAGCAGACAACAAATGTNTCCACACGGTGTTTGATACCTCCTGGATAACGGTGTCCAATTATCGCCCTCCATTGTGACAGCAGACAACAAATGTACAGTTGATATCGGCATATTTGTGCATAAGATTGTAAGAGTCTAGCCTGCAGGTCATTGAACTCGTGAATTTTTCANACAGTTGATATCGGCATATTTGTGCATAAGATTGTAAGAGTCTAGCCTGCAGGTCATTGAACTCGTGAATTTTTCAGGTGTCTATAAATAACTTATAACGTTTTAAATTGCTTAATTAAGTGTGTTTTACTTAAAAAGAAAAAAGTTAGATTCTCAGCAATAAATCTTTTGTCTGCTTAACTTTAACAATTCAAATTCCAGCAACAGTAAATTAGAAAAAAGTGATACATCTTTCTTGAGAATTTACCTGTTGGCACAGTCGCGAAACAGTTTTTCACTAATGCCAACACTGACTATTCTGCCACAGAACTCATCACACACCAACTGAAAACCACTACTACCACCACCTATTGTGCCACGGCCTTCAGTCGCCTAAATAGGGGTCTTGTAACGGTTTCAGACTCTGCTGGAGTTTGGTGCATGTGTGTGCTGTGTGTGACAGATGAGAGGAACGCAAGCAGCCTGAAGTTGATCGAGAAGAGTATGCTGATGGTGTGCCTTGACGAGCCGCTGCCACTTAGCTTCAACAGCGCCGCGTGGCGGGAGGCGGGTGAAACTGCCAAGGGCCCGACCATCGGCGGCCGCGATGAGACCAACATGGCGCACCAGATGATACACGGCGGTGGCAGTGCCGCCAACACAGCCAACCGCTGGTTCGACCTCACCGTGCAGGTCAGCACATCCATAATCCAGACACTTCCCTCCACCCTTTACAGCACCACACTCTGATGACAAAAGAAAATTAATTTTTACAACGTTTTAAAAACCACATATTTTGTAATATTCGTTTACTTCATGGCTTTCAACTACAATGCACCCACTTTTATGTTGGGAGGCTGATAAATAATTTTTGCTACTCCTATTATCATAAAACCATGAATGTTTGTTAAANACGTACCCACTTTTATGTTGGGAGGCTGATAAATAATTTTTGCTACTCCTATTATCATAAAACCATGAATGTTTGTTAAATCAAGGACAGCTTATTTTTTGTGTGTTGTTTTGTTATTGTGGTCCCTTATCTACAGTCTCGTCAATGTTGGTTGGTTAGTCATGCCGGTCGTTCTACAACTCTGCGAACCACCCTGCAACTCATGTTACGACTTACGGACATCTGCGACTGCTAAAAGTGTTGTCTTTTGATAATTAAGATATAAACAAACACGTTCATCACTGTTGACCATGTGACTTTGACAGGTATATTGGTGTGAGGTATGTCAATGTTAGGGTACATGCTCAGAAGACAAAAAATTGGTCTACCTCATCTTAAGTCTATGGGATTACTACACTACAGAGTACTTAAGAAAACAGAGGTGAAATTGTGGCGTTTACTACGAACTCCAGCCGTAGACGCCAGAAAAATGGCCTCACCGGCCAGCAATATGGCGGAATGTCGTTGCTCATCAATCAGCTCCTAGAGACTAATTTGCTAGATGGCAGCACGAACAATAGCGAAATAATTATTTGCAACAACCAATCAGACCCGAGGTCCGTTTCTACAGCTTCGCACAGCCAATGAGCAACAGAAATCGCTTCCATCAAAGGAAATGCCATGTCATTTAGCTTCTATACACTTAGTTATTCTGTCACTATTTCACAGAGTAAATAAATACACAGACACAAAATGGCGTGGCAGTTCCTTTGATGTGGGCACAGCTACTAATTCTCTGATTGGTTGTACGAGGGTCTGAGAATGGGTCTTGTGTCTGATTGGCTACCGTGTGCTGCAAAATGGATCTTATTGGCTGGGCTACTGGCTGGCAAGTAAGTTACCAAGTGCTGATTGGCGGATGGGGTTCCGATATGTTGTGTGCTAGTGACGCCATTTTGGTGGAGGTTGTGTTCTGCTGGAGTTCGCGGAATTTCACCTCTGTGTTCTTATTTTCTCTGTGACTATGGTGTGTGTGCGGGCAGGTCATCGTGTGCTCTGACGGGGTGTGCGGCGTGTGCTACGAGCACTCTCCGGCAGAGGGTGTGGCTGTCATTCAGCTGGTGGAGGACGTGGTGAAGAAGGTTGACAGTATGTCTGGCACCACGTCAGCAGCAGCTGTAGCCGTGGGCGCTCATCCATCCCACGCTGTCCAGCTGCAGTGGGCACCTGACCAGGCGGTGCACCGAGCCCTCCAGCAGGCCGCCCTTCACGTCGACAGGTGGGTTTCACACAAGGCGGCCTTCCAAAAAGTTACCCTGCAACTAAACTTTACTCTTTGCTGTCTCAAAAACTCTCTTGAGGCTAGGGTCGCGGTGTAGCAGTTAGACTACTCGCCTCCGACCTAGATGAGCCGGGTTCAATTTCCGTCAAGGTTGCTCCCGGATCTTCGCACGTGGGAATCGTGCCGGATGATGCCACTGGTTGGCAAGATTTCTAGGGGATCTTCGGTTTCCTCCGCTCTTGCATTCCTGCACTGCTCCANCGGATGATGCCACTGGTTGGCAAGATTTCTAGGGGATCTTCGGTTTCCTCCGCTCTTGCATTCCTGCACTGCTCCAAACTCACCTCACTTCACCCTCATCAGCTCTCAAGGCCTCGATGTTAAGAACTGCCCAAATCTCTCCACTCTTAAAGCAGTGTCTCAATTTAAAAAATACTCTTTTGAGAGAGTACTCTTTCTCACAACTTGGCGAGAGCACTGCTTCATGCTCTGTCATGCTTTCACTTTGTGAAATCGAGACAACTACTATCTCATTTCTTTCCGACGTCACGCAGACAGCAGATGCCAAAAAGGCACAAAATCATGTTAAGCCAAAATCATGGTCATAGCTATTGCAAGTAATTTATATGTTCAAAATATTCACAGATAATTATAGCACTACCAAAGTACTATTATTTTTGTTCAATATTTCCGCCATGTTANTGTAGCACTACCGAAGTACTATTATTTTTGTTCTATATTTCCGCCATGTTACATCAGTGATAAAAAAACGAGACTTTGTCAGAAATCGTTATTTATAATTTCATAACTTCGTGTTACATTATTTTGTTTGCTAAAACAATCGAAATTGTTCACTTACAAGTAACATGTGACGTGGTTTTAACAGAAAGCTATTATAACCTTATTCAAACACTGAAGCAGTGTAAACAAACATGCCGCGTAGTCAGAGAGTGTGAGAGAGCACCAGAGAGAGAAGAACTTCTTGCTCTCTCTATGCTCTCGCTCTCTGACGAATTGAGACGACCATATTGCATTCTCTTTGATGTCATAATGAAGTGTTCACGAAAGTGAGAGAACAAGAGAGCGCTTTCTGGGCCAGTTGAGACACAGCCTTAGTAAATGAGTTATTCGTTCTTGGTGATATCCCAAAACTGCAGAGCAATTACTCTGAGCATCTTGCCAGAGTGAAACTTATACACACACTGTTTGGGCAAGTATCGAAGATTAAACTGGAAAATACCGGGAGGTTCAATCGAATCAATTGCACTAAAAAAAATTGTGTACGTTCTAGTTATAGAGACAGCTGGAAAATTACAAATGACAAATAGTAAAATTTACATTTTTTATCTAAAAGTTAAGTTGTAAATACAACTGCATTTTTGGGCATAATTTTTTATAATTAAGCTATGTTTATGGTAAGTATAGCTTATCTAGCTTATAACGCATACATATAGTTCTTTTTTATTTTAAAGGAAAAAAGTTCAGGAAGGTGATAAATATTTTTTTAGAATTTACGTCGGTTGCTTAATCATGATATATTTGTGAACACAGTATACTATTTACATTTTGCTCATTCCAAAAACACTTTTACTCTAGTTTGGCTCAGCTTGACTATAGTGTGTTACTTTACTCTACTCTCGGAGAAGCATTTTGGAACGCTGCCTTAGTGAGCTAGCGTTTCCGCCTATCTGGAGCTGTTTCCCGCCATCACCGCTAGACGCAAAGCCTTGATCTGGCGTGCAGTGTTCTCGTCATGCTGCATGTACCTGTGGAACTTTAAGGGGAATCTTCCCCCGCCAAATTGTATTCTTGGTTTTTTGGCTTGTTTATATTTTTAAAAAAGAAAATTCCAAAAGTACATATGTACCCAATTAGCTATTGACCTTACACAGCAGTACAAACGTAAATACTGCACTATGAACTCGTATTTGTGTGACAACATTGATGTTTCCCCATTTTTGCAATATGAGTGTGTAGTTTCCTTGTCTTGTCTATACGGCAGTGTAAGGTCAATGGCTAACTGGGTATAGGGGTAAGTATTTTGGGAATTTTCTTTTTTAACATATAAACAAGCTAGATAAACCAAGAATCCAATATTGCAGAAGAAGGTTCCTCTTAAGGGGAAAGTCTGTAGCAAGTTTCAAGTACTTTTGTATGAATCTCACCCAAATATTTTAAAATACAGCGCTTTGAAAATGAACTTTTTTAGAAATCAAAGTGCCCAAAAATTGTGTTTTTAATCTACATAACATAGTCTGAAGTGTGTGTTCTTGTCGTAGATCATCACATTATCGACACGTTTAATAGTTTCATAAAAAAACACGTGGATTTAAAACACTTTGCAACGAAGTTCCAACGCCAGGTAGGCGGGTAACTTAACTTTTTCAGGCATGTATAAAAATGTAATTTTAGGCGCTGCAACGAATAAATTTTTTGTGTGGAACTGTACTAGTATAAATAATGCAATGTCATATTTTGGGACCAATTAGAAATGTTTTTGTATTTTATCTAACTGACAACAGCTGTTAGCATCTAAACAACTAATTGTTATGATGGCCACTAGCCAGAGTGAAGATATTTGGGCGGCTCTCAACATCGATATCTTGAGAGTCCACTAGCAAGAACCTGCATTTAAACCAACATACTTGGTAAACACACCGCAGGTATAGATGTTGTCATGTTCAAGACAATTTGCAAACACCCGTGACGAAAGAATGCCTATACGACGCTAGTCTGGGGGACACAACACGGGCCTATGGAAATAAAAAAAATCTCAGCAGTTTTGTCATGAGGCGGAAGGTAAACCAGGGCAAGTTTACAATACAGAATCACTCATAAAGGCATATCGCATCCGAAAAAACTGTCTGTCTGCAACCAGCCACCGAGACAAGAAGATGCCGCCCTGGGCACAGCGCCATCGTGCACGACCGCTTTTTCCGTAATGACAACCAGCCTACAGCTATGATTCAACAGACGTCTTGCCCATTATGATTATAAATCTAACCAACTCGTATTCTAAAATTAGAAATGTGTGGTTGGTAGGTATAATTATGTCAAACCATAACAAAATGATACCTCCCACCGCGTGAAGGATCTCCCTCATTGGTCTGTTTCCTGCTGTATATATCATTGAATCCACTTCCTGTGCAACAGCCAATATGTAGACTACCATGTCTGACATGTGTATATTTTAAAACATAAAATGTTATGTTTTATATTAAATCAAAAGATGTTGCTGAATACAATCCATCAGCATGCATGTCTGTCATGCTTTGATTAGACACTTTGGGAATGCGGCTAACGGGAAAAAAGAACACAGCACTTTTCGCGGTTAAAGCACCTTTTGTTATTCTGCGCATGCGTGCAATGGTATGCTGATTGGTGGTTGGCGTTAGTCATGTGAAGGTAGTTGTGGCCGGCAGCCAACAGAAGTTAGTAAAGTGCAGCTACTATGGCTGGCACCTCCCCCAACTACTACAACCACAAGCTGGTAACGACATCACAGATGACAGCAGCAGCCAACCAGAACATGCTGTCAGTTCTACCATTTCTGATGGGGCCTTTAAGGAGACCGCCTGCCGCATAGTTGTACTCTCATTTTTTTCGCAGAGAAGCGTGGGAGCTATAAGGGCTACATTGCCACATCCATCGAGCGTGCCATCGACGTTAAACGCAAGGTGTGCAGTGTTCTCGTTGCGCTGCGAGTGTACCTACGGTAATTTCAACAGTGACCCTATTTTATTGATGAAAAGTTTAGGAAAGTTCAATACAGACTCAACTTTAAAGTACCAATCCGTCCTCGTCTGGGGTACAATGTCTTTTCGAAAGGTAAACATACCGCAGCTACGTTTAAAAGTTTCGTCAAAAAACCAGGACTTCAAACACTTTGCAATGGAGTTCAAGCACCAGGCAGGTGGAAGCTTTAATCCTCAGAAATCTATGCAAAAACTAATATCCAAATTATCTTAGAAGAATGATTACAGATGCTCATATATGCAAATTTATTCTTTTTTTTTTTTTCAGCTCGGTGGAGGACCTGGATCTGTACGTGTATCGCTATGTCTGCTATGGGAAGAACTTCATCAAGTCGTGCAAAGTGAGTCCGGACGCTTATATCCAACTGGCCCTGCAGCTCGCTTATTACAGGTAAGCACACAGCAGCATATAAACTTATCCACCATAGCACGAGGAAGGTGTGGCATAATTTTGTCCTGTGTTAACGTTAACAGCACACACAGTTTACTACGAAATGGGAAAACGGATCACTCTGCTCAAACTGCTTAAAACAATAATCATATTAATGTACAAATGTTACTAAATTAACTAGCCTAACTCAGGAGTGTTTGAAGGGAAGAAAATAAGAATATTTCCTTGCTCCCGTATCCGCAAAATGCAAGCGTTCCCCGACACAGCGCGTAGAAAATGTCTTACAACATAGAGCCTACCGAAAGGCAAGTTGTTGAATACTAACTTTGTGTTGATTGCATACCTCGCAAGCGCCTGATGTTACATCACAGAGTACTTGAGAATATAGGTTGTTCACAGTAAAATTAGCACTTTTGAAAGCCCTGCTTACGATCTATTTGTACAGACATGGCACATTCTTCCAATATATGTAAATTTAACATTCTCATGGGCCTGATCACTTTATTCATGCGACGGTCAAGTCAAACTTTAAAATTATTATAAAAGTAAATATTTTAAAAATTAACTAGTTCTCACACTTATATCCATTAAAAAACCAGAAAGCAAAAGAAATAATGTCAGTATTTACATATGTTCAAAACTTTTAATTCAATGTTAAGACATGTAGCTACTTTCCCTTCGTCGTCACCAACTTTACTGGGTGCATGCTAGACATTGTGCCCATTAAAATATACCTATGCAGGCGGAGCAGTGGCATTTTTNTACCAACTTTACTGGGTGCATGCTAGACATTGTGCCCATTAAAATATACCTATGCAGGCGGAGCAGTGGCATTTTTCAAACGTTGATTCCTATGATGTGAGCGTAACCATTATCTGATTGGCTGTGAGAGGCTGGAAACGGGTCTTGTGTCTGATTGGCTACTGCATGCTGCGGGAGGTACCCTATTGGCTGGGCTGCCAGCTGGCAAGTAGGTTACAGACACTGATCAGCGAATGGCGTTCCGAGATTTTGCTGGCCAGTGACGCCATTTTCAGGACTTGTGCAACTGGATTTCGTGGTAGGATCTGCTGTTTTACCTCTGTATGCTTAAGTACTCTATGACTGTGGCATACGGCGGCAAACACGTATTGTAGATTTGAGCGCATGGGACGTAGACGCAACTTCAGAACAGACAGTGCACAGCTGGTTTTAAAATTACGTGCCTGTTATCAAGTCCTCAAAATGAATAAAGTAAAGGATGCAAGTCAAAGGTGAATCACAATGTTTAAAGGCGTGTTTAGAGACAAATCCACGTACCAATGACGGTGAACTTGCTCCACAGTTCAACGTTTCCAGTTCAACCATTTCGCACCATGTACCACAAATAGNCGTACCAATGACGGTGAACTTGCTCCACAGTTCAACGTTTCCAGTTCAACCATTTCGCACCATGTACCACAAATAGGTGGAAAGTAAAGTGGAAAATAAAAATTAAAAATTAGATAATGGGCAACTGGGTCCCAAAGGACCTGACTGGTAATNATGGAAAGTAAAGTGGAAAATAAAAATTAAAAATTAGATAATGGGCAACTGGGTCCCAAAGGACCTGACTGGTAATCTAGTATCAGCTACAGGCATTCAGGGTAACCTTCCAATCAGCCACGGGAACTTTGTACTACCTGCATTATTAAATTTCAAACAATAACTGAAAATTCCTTCATATTACATCTTCCTTATACATAAAAATGTTAACTATGCATAAAGGTGAGGGCTACAAAACCTTAATTTAAAATGAAAATGTGTGGTACAAAGCTGCCTTTAATCGTGGTAGTCTTTACCTCAAATNGGCTACAAAACCTTAATTTAAAATGAAAATGTGTGGTACAAAGCTGCCTTTAATCGTGGTAGTCTTTACCTCAAATTATTGTTTTATTCGACATTTGCAATAGCCTATTGGAACGTCACCACAATGAGTCTCTACTCGACCGTGTTGTGACANTATTGTTTTATTCGACATTTGCAATAGCCTATTGGAACGTCACCACAATGAGTCTCTACTCGACCGTGTTGTGACATGGGGTAGATGGATCCTGTACTATAATTGCAGCAGAAAGGAAAGTCTTCCACAGGTAACCTAAACAAACACATNACATGGGGTAGATGGATCCTGTACTATAATTGCAGCAGAAAGGAAAGTCTTCCACAGGTAACCTAAACAAACACATGGGAGGCTATAAAGCAAGGTGTCTTTCACCCATACAGAGGCGATGACATCAATGAAAGGGGGGAATAGACAGCTATTCCTACCAGTTTACTTGGAATGGCTGAGAATAAAGAAGTTCTTGACTTCCCACTGAAAATATAAGTAGGTAGAATCCATCCTGCATATAATGAAAGGCTTAGAAGGAAGTCAGAAGTACAAAATTTAATAATCTATTCACAACTTTGGAGACTTGTTGACAATTAGTAATAAGTATCTTTCTGCCACACTGTAATTTTGCAGTGTCAAGGAAAGAAAATGTATTGACTGAAACTTCAGGTGAAAAGAATACTTATGGATTAAAGCTCCTAGTGAAGATATACACAAACATGGGGCATAAAGTTAGAAAAATAAAATGACAAAATGGTCCGTGCAACAAAATCTACAAAAATAGAAGAATGTTTTAAAATATTAGCACATGTGCAACAATCATTGAACAAAAAGTTAAAGCAGATAACAAGAACCTTTGTGTATGGCCTAAGTGTCAGAAAAGTCAACAACTAGATGCTAAAAGTAACTTTGCGGTATGAAAGCCTATAAACGTAGGTAAAAATTTATCGCTAACAAATAAAATCAAAAGAATCAGTTGAAATTTCTTTACTCCACACTAAAACTTTTATACCTCTTTGTATCTCCAAAATACCATCTGTATGCTTTCATTAAATTCTGATGAACCTCAAGATACTGATGCTGCCAAGTGCCAAGACTAAGTCCCAGTGGGAAAAGGGGAAAGGGAATGCCCATAATAATAAAACAGGAATACATACTTTCTGTTTGATAACTGTACCCTGCATATATAATAATATTAAAAAAAGGAATTAAAAATTTAATTTCAGAAACCAGATCAACTGTTTGGAAGTATGCACGTCCCACGTACATTCCTAACATCTTATTATTTTATAATCAGTGAAACATTGCAAACTGTAGAATAATTGTCACTGTGAAACAAAAAGAGGTGGGAAAAAGTATTTTTAGTATGGACCAATATTTTGACTTTCAACAAACAAGAATACCCAGAAAAGTGATGCAAAAAAAAATGTCTCAACATCTTTCCAATTATAGAGACTTTCAGAGCTACAACTCTAATCATATTAACAGCGTGCATCACATGCCAGTCAAATCAGTGATGCAGCTTGTCAGGACTTGGAGGATTATAGAGGCATTATTGCACGTGGACCATTTCTGATTAAACAGTAAAGGAGGTAAAGTATTATAGAAGGGTCCTAGTGTTCAACGATGATAGAAGATTAACTGATAATTCTAGAAAAACTACATTAAGAATGGTGTTTTCTGATCATTTTGAAATGGCATTAAAGATAAGCATTGTGCACAAATCTTTATTCCATCCTAATAGGACCAACCTTCTATTATTCACAAGAAACTTTGTCACTTTTTCCTCCACTGCCACAGTGGAAAATCTTGAGTAATCATTCGAGAACGAGCGTATTGCACACACTTCTAGCATGTTGGAGGTGCACGCTAATGCTGTAAGCTGATGAATCGATGCGACTAACAGCTTCGTGTCGTAAACTGGAGTGTTAAACTGATATTGTTCTTCCCTTTTTAGTCCCATTTATTGCATGAGTGTGCACGCACACACAAAAGCAGATGTTATACGGCAACCGTGTTAGGCCTGCTGTGATGCATTCTCTTAATGTGCAACATGTTATATCCTTCTAAGGACACATCTGAATTTCAAAATGTATATTTTTATATATGTAACAAGTATTCTCTGTTCATTAGTGTGCAGTTCAAAGTGGAGTTTCCCGAATGCTGATTCAGCTGATGTGCTGCTCGCAGATTGTACCGCCACCTGGTTGCCACATACGAGAGCGCATCTACCAGACGTTTCCTGCTGGGGAGAGTGGACTGCATCAGGTCGGCGACTCCCGAGGCCCTGGACTGGGTGTCGGCCATGTGCCAGGACGAGTCCGAGACAGAGAGCGAAGAGGAAACACTCGTGGGCGGCAAGAAGGTCACTTTCAGCTTGTACACCGTGAGTTATATCTCCACACCCATAACACTCTGTTATCCCATTACAAACATTACATTTCACAGGTTCATATGATACACACAGAGGGTTGGTCAAACACTCCCTCGAGCCTGTGGTGATGGTACAGTGAAACAATGAGTTACAAACATACGTTTACTGATGCAACCACTTCATGCTATAGAAACATGATGGTGATCCACCGTATATTTAGACAAGTTGCTATCGTGGCCACTGTAATTTTTGAGATAGTTATCCAGGCTATTTACTCCAATTCCGAATACCTTTTAAAAGACCTGTTTAGATGCCTCAATTACAGCTGAGACGCTGATAGTCAGAATTAGTACCGCATTTGACACAACTGTTTGGTAGGGGTACAGTAGATTAAGAGACTGTATTTTGCAGTTCAAGCAAAAGAAAACACAAAAAACATAATGAGGGATATTTATTCATAAACCTTGATGCATAACGATTAATTACAAATTTTGAAGACAGTTCCAAAATGGTAGAAGGTAGAGAACAAATTTTAATCTTTAATACACTATTCAGAATACGTAAACCAGTCTTAACCATGATATACAAGGTATTGTTCAACCGATGCTATGCCTCTGGTCAGCGAGTTTTCAAGGCAATCTCCCGTTTCCGCTACCCTTGCATTCAGGCACTGTTCCATCCTTACCTCACTTCACCCTCATCAGCTCCCAAGACCTCTATGTTCAGAGCTGCTAAAATCTCTTTACTCCACTCCAACTGATGCTACATTTTGGTTTATCACATAAGTGACACTATGGTTACAACTCCTTTGTGAGGAATGCATCGTCCTTTTCATTTGGAAGTGACAGCTGGTAATCCCTGTCTGCTTGTGCAACCTGAGTGCCAGCTCTGGGTTGCTCAAACTGTGTACAACCTTCTATATACAGTTCAAAACATTTTGCTGGAAAGGTGGTTTGCTCCTTTTGAGCTCCCAGAGCATCACTGTTACTTAAGTATGAGGAGGGTATAGGTCGGTCTGCTGGCCTTGCCTGAAGGAACGGTAGCTGGAGACAACCAGTATAAGGTCAAATAATATAAAAAATTGGATTGATAATTTAGTGGCCATGTTATTTTTACTGTAATTGAGAGTGAGTTTTGGTCAGGTGTGAAGTACGGAAGAATGCTAAAAATGTTCAAATGGGAGTGATTTCGCTACATGCCATTTGGCTCCAGTTACTTATGACAGAACTAATTATATGAATATTTGATTTTGTAGAAGATATCATTCTTGTGTTCCATTGATTTTGATGGCTTGTATATAGTTAATGTGGGATAATACATATATTTTGCAAATACTTTTTGCGCCCTACAAAAAATGATTTTGTGGGAGTTGTTGCCAATTTCTCTGTGGCAAATTTAACTGTGTAGCATTTTATAAAATTGCAGTCCCTTCTTTTGATAGAGTAATATGAATTATTAGCTTATAAAAGATGCAATTTCATAGTCTAATAGAATGTCACTTAGTAAAACATGCATTTTAGAAATTGATTTTGTGCTTGTGTCAAGATGATGTTCATTAATAGGCATCTTGTTTCATCAGCATTTGTTTTTGTCATCTTTGTGATAAGAGCACCACCAAGATTTGCTCTCTCTCTGCTTATATGTTCCCATTGAGGGCCATTGCTGTGTGTCCATTGTCTCAAATGTTTGACTGGTCTGGGGGTTGTCAGAATTCCCTGGCTTCAGCATTGGGAAAGTACAGTAAAAAGCACAGTGATGGCCTGTTTTCAAAAGGAAATGTTGAATTCCACTGTTTTAAACATTTAAAATTTGAGAAATTATTTTAAAGCCACAACGAAAATATAAACAATGAATTCTGTTTAATGCACTGAAGACAAACAGTGAATTTCATTTTGGAGTAAAGGGGAGTATGGAAACGCAGTATTTGCAGCAGTAATGTGTAATTATAATTGTCCAGGTGGAGAAAAAGTTGGAGCTATTTGAAATAGCGATTNGCAGTATTTGCAGCAGTAATGTGTAATTATAATTGTCCAGGTGGAGAAAAAGTTGGAGCTATTTGAAATAGCGATTAAGAAGCAAACAGAAATCATGGTGGACAACATCTTGGGTCAGGGGATCGACATCCATCTGCTGGGCCTGAGGGAGATGGCCCGAGAGTTGGGCGAGCCTGCTCCAGATCTCTTCAAAGACGAAGTGTACAGAACTGCTAACTACTTCGCTCTGTCCACTAGCCAGGTAACCATCTCCCAGCACAACTTGTAGAGTGGAAGGTTCAAGAGGTCCAGAACCTAACTCTCTTCCTTGAAGTTGTTATAAATTTAACATATATCCAGAGGCCGCGGTGGGGTAGTCGCTAGACTCCTTGCCTCCCACCTAGGCAAACCAGGTTCGATTCCTGGTAGGGTCGCCCCCGGAATTTCACATGTGGGAATCATGCCGGACGATGCTGCTGGGTGGCAGGTTTTCTCAGGAATTTTCTGTGTCCCCCGCCCTTCAATTCCAGTACTGCTCCATACTCACCTTGCTTCACCTTCATCGGCTGTCCAGACCTCGATGTTAAGAGCTGCCCAAATCTCTTCACTCACTCGCTAACTTTAGTTTCCGCCACGTCCTCAGCTTTCGTGACCATAAACATATCACGTTCTTGTGGCCAGGGCTGAAAAAGTGATAGTTCACAAATCATCCAAAAGTATTGCTCAGAAGTTGAGCATTATGTAAGCAACCACGACAAACAAATTTTATAGCATCCACCAATAGATGTAATCACGATATTCTCATAACGTGTTTGTATTACTACAAAGCACAAAACTGTCTATTTAGGATTTTTGTGTAGAGTTAAAGTATTAATTGTTTTTAAAGCTCATGTTACAGCTAATCTAACTTCTTTCAACAGCAACATGAAAAATTTAAATGTTATGGGAGGATATAGCAAAGAAAACAAAATAATTTTCAATCAGCAAACCCATTCCTGAAAAGGATGGTAAACAACCAGTTTTCANAGTCTAACTTCTTTCAATAGCAACATGAAAAATTTAAATGTTATGGGACGATATAGCAAAGAAAACAAAATAATTTTCAATCAGCAAACCCATTCCTGAAAAGGATGGTAAACAACCAGTTTTCATAGTAAAATGTGGAGCCACCTCCTGCGAAACAGTTAAACAAAGTTTAATTTGCAAGTCGTACAGTTTTTTTTTTTTAATGTTTTTGGCAGGTTGCTACAATCCTGGAATCTGTGATGGGCTATGGTCCAGTGGTGCCTGACGGCTACGGTGCATCGTACAACCCCAAGCCCAACTCCATCGTGTTCTGCCTGTCCGCGTTCAAGTCTTGCGAGCACACCAGTACCTGGAAGTTTGCGCGCAGCCTGGAGGAAAGCTTGAACGCCATGCAGCAACTGTTGGGTGCAAAAATCAAGTAAACTCCAGATCACATGGTCCATGGCAGGACCTCATTTCTTCTTAAAGGAAAGCTCTCTGGAGTTACTTTTGTTACTTCCTGTTTGTTGGAAAATACTAATAGTCGGTACTGTGTATTTAAATAGTTGTCTGCATTACCTGTTACAGAGCTATATATGAGCAGTTAACAAAGCATTGTCCGACACAGGATACTGCTTAGGGAAATTATATATTGCATGAGGCATTCAAGGCTCACAGCAACTACATGTTTATATCATCTATGTTCTAAGAAATGTATACATATCACAACTGCCATTCCATTAGTAAACATGTGCCTGAATATTACTTATATAATATCAATACATGGTTTGATTAGTACAGTATTAAAAAAAAAGAATCTCTTATTTAATAAAGTGTACATATATTACAAGGTTTGTTAATAGAAATCATTGCAGTATAAACTAATTAATAATCAAGTTAATTACGTATAAAGAAAACAGTACAGCTAAGTAGAAATCATGAAGAAAGAGTAAAATTATTGTTTAACCCTGGCTCCCTTACTTATTTAATAGGGAAAACAAGTACATCACAGTACCGTATTTTCACTCACACTCAAATTAAATACCATGTTAAGCTGTAATGGCTAAACCTAACTAATACCATTAAATTATTTTTCAACTTAATGCCACATTATAACAGGATTCACATAATCTTACACCATGAAGTGAGCTTTGGGAACCATGGTTCTCAGAACAAAACATCAACTCCATAATTCTAAATTTTTCGTTGACAGCTAACCATTTCAATTTATTGATACTTTTCACCACAAATTGTTGTGATGTACTGAACCCATTGACATTTACTCTGTTCATTTTCTGCCACTTGTTCTCCCAATATAGTGATATCATCTGGGAAGCCTGCAATTCATATACCTTACAAATCTTCTTATATTTATGCCACAACATCAACAGATAGTGACACTTCCTAGACATAGTCTGGTTTGCTCAGTCCTTTATAAAACTCTTTCATTTATAACTTTACCTGTACAACCAACAAGTCCTGATTCCTATACTCTCTCACCTTTATTTGATCTACAGAAGGCAGAAGTCTTCACAAAGAGCATTCTCTATCATTACCCAACTGTCACTTATATACATTACGCTTAATATATTTTTTGTAATATTGAAAATTATTTGTTAAGTACAGTGGTAGCTTGAGCAAATTTTTTACCCTATTTATGTATGTACTTGTTTACTGGAGTACGTCAAACATTCCACGTTAAACTATTCTTTACACAACCACATCTCACACTAAGATTTCACTTGATGTGATGATGAGCCGAACTGCTGTCCTAGCTAACACGACTGAATTTCAGTGCAAAGTCAGTACCTCATGAGGTTACAAGCCATAAAAAGGAGGAAGTGCACAACCATAATTATTTATATATCAATTTTGTAATTCTTCACCTGTTAGAACCCAGAATAATTGGTCACGCAATAGTATGTCTAGCCTGCATTCAGAAAGTCACCTGTTTAATCCCAACTCGCCGCAAAGAAAATGTTTTTTTTTTTCCAAAGAGGTTTTTTGCACCCAATCTTGTTGGTGAATGTTGGTTGATATAAATCTCTCAAATTCCTTGCTGATTATATGAAGATCCGCATTAGCTTCCTACTTCTTAACATTTCAACAGCATCATTTCTCCAATAACAAGTTTGAAACCTACACAGGTATAACATGATATGCAGAGTTGAAATTCCAACTTTCGATTCCATCTTTCCACGGCAGAAAGGAATTGTTTTATGCCATATGACAGTGTCAGTCAAATAGGTTAGTGCATTTTCTAAGTACGGTACAGTATTGCAGAATTACATATCTAATCCTGTACATACCGGTACCTTTTCCGACAATGACTGAAGCCATTTTATACATTTAATGGCCACTATTTTAAAACCAGTAAACAGACTTATCTACCACCACAGACTAAGGTCTCGTGATAAACTCAAAAACAGCAGTAGTAATAAAACTATTAAATAAATAAAAAAATATAAAAACAATATAAACAAATAGAATTTTATATTTTTGAGGAAAGTATGTGCATCTATAATAATACCAGGCATAAATTGATCCAGCAATTAATTAGCAATTTTTAACAAAGCTAGATAAGCAGATGACCCATGCACGCTATTAATGATTGTAAGGCAAAGAAAACTGCCTACCATGAGACATAACAACAAAATTAATTGCATGTCATGTGTTTAAATATATTAAGTACATATAATAAATTTGAATTTTACTTTTAAAATAAGAACTAACATCATGTAAAACTTCAATTAATACAAAAAATGCACACTTAAATGATATTTTTAAACAGTATGTCAGTACTAATATAATAACAGACTAATAAATTATAGGACAGCAAGACATATAAACAACCTAAATGAGCAGAACCTAATTTAAATTACAGTCATATTATAAAGGTTTTTCTGTCTTGTAATAAAACTTCATATGACAAGTACTCACAGGGCGGTACTCGTAGATAGACACACACATACAAAAGTCAGGCGAACACATTTTTTCACGTGGATGCGCGGTCGTGCAATGTTTAGCTGGCCAGACCAGCTTCATCAGGCGGCGAGCAGTACCAAACTGCAGTCTCGTTAGTGGTGGTTGGCAAACAGTGAACCTAGCGGCCAGGAAGCAAACTAGTGTGAGGCAGGGAATTTGAAATGTGGCGGAGGGATGATCTTATGTTTAGGCCAGATGTCTGTCTGGATTTGGAGTTAAAAAGAGTTCAGGCCTTTATAATTTATTACTTACGAAGTACAAAAGTTGGACAGAATATAAATAAAAAAAATGAGCAAATTAAAATAAAAACCATACTGGTAATAAGGACACTAAATAAAACTTCATTTATAGTAACACTCGACCGCAACAAGTGCGCAGCTGGAAAACACGCGAACTACAAGACGACGTCTCCCTCTCTCTGCCCCCTGTCACTCACAACCAATGGTGGAGCGTAAAAAAGCTCTCAACTGCGGGCGGGTAGTATAGCACTGGCCATAATTTATGCCACAGTATTTCCCGTGTTCGTACGCTCGCGATTGATGGAAGTGCTAATGCACGTACAAATGATAGATACAAGGTGTGGAATAAAAGTGGCAGTGGTGTTAGGTGTTTAGTAATGACATGAACTAGTAATTCAAGCAATAAAATTTTACGCAGTCAGTGCAGAGAAGTCATAAGGAACATGATTAATTTTTTAATAAGGAAAAAGCATCCGGACAACTTATTCATCAGATATATCATGCTAATAAACGCGCAGCAGCTGCAACAAGTAAATGAGAACGAACTGTATGCAAAATTAGAAAATAAGTAAAACAAGCTTATGTGAGTGGTGAAAAACTGCATACACCTGGGTAAAAAAGTGAAAAATTTTAAATTGTATCTGTTTAAATGATTTTGATCTTGTATTTCAGTGCACCATACATAAGTTTTATACAGTTAAAGAAGTCCCTACAATAAACAAATTGCTAACGGTTTTTAAAACAAGAGAGAGATTTTCCTGTAAAAAAGGGAGGCTTTGAGACAAACCCTTAAAAAAAATGGGGTTTCACTTCAGAAAGTGCAAATACAAAAGAAAGGCTTTAACGGAAAGAAATTACATTGTCACCTGGAGAAGGGGGTATTTAAGGAGAATGAGACACAATGAGCAAGCATGTACACACAAAAAAAGACAGTAAAATGAATTTTTTTTATTTATGTGTATATATGTGCGCGTACGTATTTTTGAATTGACAATGAACATCTGCAGTGTGCACGATACTGTTGCATATATTCATGCAGGGTAGTGTACACACAACAGTTATAATGGGCGTGGTTTTCCCCTACTCACAAGGTCACCCCTCACGCGCCCCTGTTCGCTACGTGCTGCTAGCGCTGGTGCCATTCCCCTCACCGGCTGCACACTTGTTGCGGTCGAGTAATAGCAAATAATTCTGTGTTGGTTGACTTGTTATGCACGGGTATACGTGATGTTAAGTATGGATGTTTACAAGAGTTTTCACAGACCAGTGCTTTAACTGTATGCATGGATGTCAAACTAATTTTGATATGTGCAGAAACAATACTCAATTTATAAAAAGATTATGAAAATTTTCAGTAAGAAAGATGTTTTGCTCATTACCATGTGTATTGATATTTTCTTCATCATCAGGCCCATCCAGAAGTATGAAGGGGTGAAGATGGGTGCACTCATTGCTGGGTTTTGTTTCTTGTTGGCCCCTGCAAAGTGGAACATTAAAAAAAAATCTTGAAATTTGTGGTCAAACCTTTATTCACAGTGTCCTACATCTGGGATGTTGCACAGGAAATGGCTTTAATGACCTGCACTGTATCAGCAGAAAAGAAAAGTATCCAATATGGGAAGTCCCTCTTGTAGTTGGAGACATCATTTGTTGTAGAGACTATATTCCGCAGTTTCATAAACACATACTGCCAATAACCAAGCATAAAACACATTTTTAATGGTCCTGATATATGCCAGAGCATTATATCGATACTTGTACGGTCTGAACAAAAAATCTGTTCATCATTGCGACAACTCCGGTGGCGCACAGCGGCTAGAGCACTCGCCTCCCACCAAGGCTGGTTTGGATGAAGGGGGGGAGGGGGTTCCTCTGGGGGATCTCATCAACTCTCAGGGGCCCAGTGTTAAGAGCTGCCCAAACTTCTGCTCTACATATATATATTTATCTGTGACCAACAGGGTTAATTAAGCTACCTTCAAACTACTGGTGCTAATCTGCTTATTCGCCATGCCACACATATATACTTGTTCTACTTTGCAGTTTTAAAATATGACTGACAGTAGTTTAAAAATTATTTTAAAAGAAAATAATTTATAAATTACCACAGGATGAGTGAGGGGGATGAACCACAAAAATTTATTTTGCCCCAGGTGTTACAAAACTTTGGGTGGGCCTGTAATATAAATGTTATTACAGTTGCACGAAAAAATATATAAATACAGTCCAGGTATATGTATATGGCACATGTAACATGTTACCAAAACATTGTGACATGTATAGTAACTCAAAGTTGTACATAGTTTGTTTAAAAAAAGTTTATGATAACAAGTTGGTTGATAAAGTTCCAGGGTTAAGTGATATTTTGTACATAGGTATGTAACTGATCAAGCATCCAGCCATAGTTCTAATTTATAATATTGTGTATTTAGAGTTTATAACTAAAGTTAATTTGTTACAAGGAATAGATGTTTATCTTATTATTAACTAAAGAGATTTGGAATGATGTCCATAATATGTTCAAAAGTGTAATTTCTGAGTTCTTGAAAAAAACTTTTTATAAGTTGCCACAATGTGCACAGCTCAGAAAATACGACATTGTATGCGAAACCACGAAACACAAATCATTAAAACGATCTCCACTTTGTGAACACAAACTTTGCTTTAACATTCAACTACACAGGTTTACTAAAAAAGCTGTGGAAAAAATATTTTATGCTTGCAGCATGATGGACATTATCCATCCAGTTGGTATCTTTGAACAGACTACTAGTTTATGAAATGGATTTAGAGGGGTTGATTAAGAGGATATGCTGGATATAACTGTATGTAGTATCAGGAGACATACCTCTGTTAGCGAAAAATCCAAATCACTATTTTCCACCCATAAAATAACATCCGCACAATACACGCACACCTAAGCCAGCACAAAACTAAGGCTACTCACAATTTAAAACACAGATATACATTAAAAACGCATCATAACTCCAACCAACAGTGCACAAAGATACACGACAAATCGCTGACTCTATGTAGACACAACCGCTCATTAAATGCTAGCAAGTAGCCAATTGTAACACGGTTTTCATCCACTACAAATTTTTAAAGCTGGTCCCAACAAAACCACTTTCTGTAATTTTATTTTAAATTCCCATACTGATACTGTTGATCTGGTCTAATTTATAAAAAAAATGCTGATTCAAACAGAAATCATATCACAATCATTTTCCATCATATTTCTACAGTATGTTACAAAGAATTCTTATAAATACTGTTCATAAAAATTGAATTTAAACTACGTAAACATAAGACTTTTGCAAATACAGTATTAACAAAGGTTACTGAAATCATATTATGCACAGTAGTGACCAAGCATTTTTTTTAAAGGGCCACAACCCATATTGTGGACTTGTCCGAGAGCTGCAATTGTAAAAATCACCATAACCTCAAATAAGTAGTTCAAGAATAAGATGAATAATCCAATTTTTTTATTAATACAACATAATATTTCATTACATTTCATATAGTTAATCATAAAAAATTCTATACATATCAAAAGGAATTGATGTTTCATTCAATACGTGGANCATTACATTTCATATAGTTAATCATAAAAAATTCTATACATATCAAAAGGAATTGATGTTTCATTCAATACGTGGAATAGTGTTTATATTTCACAAATAAGCCTGCTGGCTGCATGATATGAATCTGCAGGCAACATGTGGCCCAAGTACTTGTAAAAAAAACTATTTACACAAAAATATTACAGTTTCAAAGAAATGTATTTGAAAACTGAAGTGTTTAAACTTTAAAATGAAAAACTTTATTGCCTTTGTAACTTAAATGAAGTTTCTAAAGTCTGTTGTATACATATCAATATCTTAGCCACAAAGTGAAATAAAGAGAATGTATTTATATGTAAATTTGAAAACATATCTAATATTTCCTAGTATTGGTGCATATCAAATACATATCAATGTTAGATTTAAAAAATTAAATGTTACTCTATAGCTTAACTTAGTTTATGTTAATTAATTGTTATCAAAAATGTTGTGAAGTGTCTACGGAATCCAACTTTCCTTTGATAATAGTATTTCTGAGTTATCAGATTATGTGTTGTGACACTACGGTGAAAACACTAGCATACAGACTAATTTTTTAACACTGATACCTGAGTTTCAAGAATAAGTAATAAAATTTTGGCATGAATGAAGGTTAGGCCAATACAAAAATTTAAGGAGCTCTTCGGTTCAGAGCAGAGCACTAGTATTTAAAATGCTTGCTGGACTGAAGTTATCACTAAGAACCACAAATACAATTTGGGTTCTGGAGATCCATCCCTAGGTGTGCAAACGATGGTGTGGTGATGAACTATAAGAGGGGACTATACTGCATATCAGATATCTGGGGGCTGCGTGGCTGAGCGGTTAGCCTACTCGCCTCTCACCAAGGCGAACCAGGTTCAATCCCCAGCCGGGCACTGCCGGACTTTCACATGTGGGAGTTGTGCAGGACAATGCTGTTGGTCAGCGGGTTTTCTCGGGGATCTCCCGTTTCCCCCACCCTCTCATTTTGGCACTGCTCAATACTCACTTAAATAACACTCATCGGCTCTCAAGACCTCGCTGTTAGGAGCTGCTCAAATCTCTGTACTCATTTATCTGATTCGTTTTTCATCAGTTCTGACTTTAGTAGCATTTATATATATATATATATATATATATATATNTATTAATTACAAATATTTTTTCCATCCATGTGTACATTTTAGTTAAAATCTTGTGTTTTGGTTGCTGATAGCTGGAAATGGGCTTTGCATTTCAGCCTTGCACACATGGCTCAAAAAACTATTGGACTCTCAAACGCCTCGCAAAAGAAAGGAATTAAAAACTTTGTTCTTGAATTCAAGTTCAGTTTGCGATATAATCCAGAAACAGCCCTCTCTTATTCACGAGGACTTTGTGGGACTGCAAACAGAAAATTTAAGAATAACACCCAATTACTCAATTTAAAAGGCAACAACACAGCCAATGACAGTGATTATAAAATTTCAACAGCAGAGCAGAGGGAAGGTGGTCTAAATCTGACTTGGAATAGCCAGTGTAAAATGGTTAGAAATACTTTTTTTTTTCAGGCAGTAACCTGATTGCAATTTTTTTCCTCAGGCAAGTCCATCTGGGTACCCACATTTCATCTCCTACTGGACGAATATTAGTAGCAAAGAATTTGTATTGTCTGTGTAATACTAGATACCCTCTTCTGTATTACTTTTAGGGAGAGAGACCCAAGTACCAAACACAGCAATGATTAGCAATATTCTACGCATGCACACACACACACACACACACACACACACACATACTGCTCAGGTTTCTTCAGAATGTTTATGCAAAGGAAAAGTTGTTTTCTCTATGCACTTGTTAAACATTGTACGCATATTATTAACAACATGTTCAAAAGATGTGTATGCTTGTTGAGAACCAAATATTATGTACATAAATATCTATGAAATGTTAGGAATATTGAAACTGATTTTATTTGCTGTTACAAAATGTATCTTAATGTAATTTTTGTTCCTTAGGCTACTATAGAAATACTTTTCTTTTTGTAGGTAATTTGTGTATATACGTTAGTTAGGGTCACAGTGCGTGTATTAGCAATATAATAGATAGAAATCTGTGTGATGTTACCATGTTAATGTATGCATCTTGGTATTATTCACAAAGTCAATATATACAATGTTGTGCATGGTATAGTCAGTTCACGGTTTCTTCGGAAGTTTTCAAATGAATCTTTGAAAAATCACCCTAGCAGTAACATGTCGACCTGTTTTTTAAATAACTTGTATACCATATATGTATATTCACTCTGTTTAACTTTAAAGTATTGTATTTTTGAATAAATGAAACTTTAACTAGGTATCTTCTATAACTTGTACTATTTTTTTTCGTATTAAAAACAAAATAAAAACAGTGAGAGCAGCAATGTGTTAGCAACTGCTAATAAGAAATAGTTCACAGTTAAAATTTTGTTTTAATCTAGTTTTTCGGTATCCTATTTGTAAATTAAACATTGCCTATTGATATATTAAAATTTTAGGTAGCACTGCAGGAAACATATTTCATTGTTGCAGTTAGAAATATCAGCGCAAATTACTGTAGGCTCTAGTGACATAGTGTTTTTTTTNGGAAACATATTTCATTGTTGCAGTTAGAAATATCAGCGCAAATTACTGTAGGCTCTAGTGACATAGTGTTTTTTTTAGTCCGAGGAAGAAACTTGAATACGCGAAGCGGAGCTCGTCACTCTCTCTCTTTCTGGAAGTTACGCATCACTAGTAGTACCATGAAAATTATACATGTTTTCAATTTTAGCATATTTGAAACTAATAAACAGCAAAAATAATGATTTTTAAATTTGCAATTTACAACTGAAACGAGATTTTATTGTNGGAAACATATTTCATTGTTGCAGTTAGAAATATCAGCGCAAATTACTGTAGGCTCTAGTGACATAGTGTTTTTTTTTAGTCCGAGGAAGAAACTTGAATACGCGAAGCGGAGCTCGTCACTCTCTCTCTTTCTGGAAGTTACGCATCACTAGTAGTACCATGAAAATTATACATGTTTTCAATTTTAGGATATTTGAAACTAATAAACAGCAAAAATAATGATTTTTAAATTTGCAATTTACAACTGAAACGAGATTTTATTGTCTGACTATTTATGATTATATATTTATATGTGATAGCGGGATGGTTACAAATCCAAAGTTGGCAGAAGTGGCGAGATATTTAATGGTGTGTTGCTTTTTTGCCAAACGAATTGTTAATTTTTCTTCCTTCGAAAAATACTTAAAATTACCACATCAAGTTTGTACACACTGTGTTTTTTAAACCTACTTAGGCAAGTTACGATGTTGTGATAAATCTGTTTTTCCACGTCAGGAATAAATGCACTGTAATGTGTGTCGTGACTGCTGTGTGTGAAATGAGTAGTGTTGGCATTACGTTACGTTGGCCCAGTGTGTGTGATTGCAAATATTGGACGTGAAAAATTTATACATTTTAACTGTAAACTGTGTTTATGATGGAATGAATTTTTTTGAAAGTAAAGTCTGTTTATTTATCACAACGTAACTTCACTCTAGGTGGTTGCAACACAATTGTGTAACATACTTTATTTTCTGTGATTTGAATGTTTGCCGCAATCCCAGCCAGATAAATTTAAATGAATAATTTAATAAACCTAGCAAACAGTAAGTACCAATGCATTGACATATAACCGGAATGAAAGTTACGGTAGGTCTATTTGTGTGCATGTTTATCACTATTCTTTTTTAAGTTTGTCGCTGCTACGTACAAAATATCAGCGAAATGAGTTGCGTGCTTGAATTTACTGTGTCTTTTCGTTGGAATGGTTGTTCCTTCGTTTTAATATTTATTCTAACTGTGGCCATCCTTTTAACGAAATAACCCATTGTATATCAATAACAAGAGGTTAAATACTACAGTTCTTTCCCCCACAGCTGTAACAGGGTTAAACACAGTCGTGGCTAAATATTAACGTGTATTACGTGTAATGTGCTATGCCGTGTATATGTACCAAATACTTTAACAATGTAAAATAATAACCGTAAAAACTATCGTCAAAACAGACATTGCTAAAAAGTCATAAAACTGACCTAAATATGGTTATAGGCCTAAATTGTGTAAATTTGTAAGAAATGGTTTTTGAAAAATGACAAAATCTTTGAACAGCTGAAAACAGTAAACATAGCATCTGAGAGTNAATTTGTAAGAAATGGTTTTTGAAAAATGACAAAATCTTTGAACAGCTGAAAACAGTAAACATAGCATCTGAGAGTTAAAACGTTAGAAGTTACATGCCAATGTTTATGTTTACATGTAGTGGAAGAATACGTAATCAGTAATAAAAAGTAGAACTTCAGCAGGGTTTCAGAAAAGTGTGAAGTAACCGTGAATGGACTATAATATATAGACTATGGTATGCTTTTTTACATGTACTGCTATGAATGTGTAAAAATTGTTTTGTAGAACAAATGTTTGGAAATGTAGTGTATACAAACTATAAACAACATCATGATGAACATGACAAATACAATATATTCACATTTCTGAATATGTACAGTAATACAGAGTTGAGTACAAGAATGCAACTTGCATAAATAAACAAAAGCAAATGTATCATATCAATTTCTTCCAGGAATGTAAATGATCACTAATTATACTTTAAACAATTTTACCTATATATATAGTACTACTCTATAGGTATTCTGAAAACGCATTGCATGTAAGCTTATAAACAGTAGTGAAACATTCATTTTTCTGTTTTATGTACAGCATAATTTTTTTTTTTTTACGTTATTCTGAAATTACAATTTTAGAATATGATTTCGTTACAATTACTTTATTGTCAGATACTTTTTCTCAGAAGAGGAAAGATATTTTTAATAGACTTCATGTGATATGGTTAATGATGTACATACATAAAATATACATATATGAAGAAATATCTATTTACCTATTTAATGTTATGACACTCAGAATTTTAACTACCATTATTTATGCTTNTACATATATGAAGAAATATCTATTTACCTATTTAATGTTATGACACTCAGAATTTTAACTACCATTATTTATGCTTTATAATACAAAACAAATTACTTTCACACCAACATCCATTATTACGATGGGAAAATTTTTTTACCAAAGAATTTAAATTACAACATTGTTGTAAGTTTACGACAAAAAACAGCTAATCAATTATACTTGGGGCTGTATTTCTGAAACAATTATAGCATTTCTGTTGCCTTCAGCTCCTGTAAATCTAATTTTCAGACCCATTGATTATGTACTTTTCAGAACAAAAGGCACAGATTTAGAAAGAAATAACGTAAATAAAACACATCTCTATAATATTTCACTATCTACCTTCAATAGTAAATTGGAATGAAGCCAAAATAAATAGTTTGTAAACACAACAAAAACAAAAAGAAAGCTGAATTGTAGTGAGTACGGCGACTGTGTTTAATGATGCAGGTTACGAAAATGGTTGACTATACTGAAACACAAACTCCAACATTTTCAATTCACAAACCCGATTAAAGATAAGAACTGCTAACTGATTTGAAACTTATATACTGTATTTTTTTGGACTTCTATAAATTCGTCATGCATCTATTATTACTGTTTACCTGAAAGTACATAGTGACTTGCCTGTACTCACACAGGTGTAAAAGCACAAAGATTCAAGAATGGTGAACCAATACCCTTTCATTACCATTAATTAATACAAATAAGGTAGAGGAGTTTTAAAAAACATTATCTTTAANATTTTTTTTTTTTACGTTATTCTGAAATTACAATTTTAGAATATGATTTCGTTACAATTACTTTATTGTCAGATACTTTTTCTCAGAAGAGGAAAGATATTTTTAATAGACTTCATGTGATATGGTTAATGATGTACATACATAAAATATACATATATGAAGAAATATCTATTTACCTATTTAATGTTATGACACTCAGAATTTTAACTACCATTATTTATGCTTCATAATACAAAACAAATTACTTTCACACCAACATCCGTTATTACGATGGGAAAATTTTTTTACCAAAGAATTTAAATTACAACATTGTTGTAAGTTTACGACAAAAAACAGCTAATCAATTATACTTGGGGCTGTATTTCTGAAACAATTATAGCATTTCTGTTGCCTTCAGCTCCTGTAAATCTAATTTTCAGACCCATTGATTATGTACTTTTCAGAACAAAAGGCACAGATTTAGAAAGAAANCAGCTCCTGTAAATCTAATTTTCAGACCCATTGATTATGTACTTTTCAGAACAAAAGGCACAGATTTAGAAAGAAATAACGTAAATAAAACACATCTCTATAATATTTCACTATCTACCTTCAATAGTAAATTGGAATGAAGCCAAAATAAATAGTTTGTAAACACAACAAAAACAAAAAGAAAGCTGAATTGTAGTGAGTACGGCGACTGTGTTTAATGATGCAGGTTACGAAAATGGTTGACTATACTGAAACACAAACTCCAACATTTTCAATTCACAAACCCAATTAAAGATAAGAACTACTAACTGATTTGAAACTTATATACTGTATTTTTTTGGACTTCTATAAATTCGTCATGCATCTATTATTACTGTTTACCTGAAAATACATAGTGACTTGCCTGTACTCACACAGGTGTAAAAGCACAAAGATTCAAGAAAGGTGAACCAATACCCTTTCATTACCATTAATTAATACAAATAAGGTAGAGGAGTTTTAAAAAACATTATCTTTAANTGGTGAACCAATACCCTTTCATTACCATTAATTAATACAAATAAGGTAGAGGAGTTTTAAAAAACATTATCTTTAATTAAATAACGGTAACCATCTCTATCTTCAAAATACCCACGTTGGTTAACTCAAAACTCAATAAAGTTATCACATGCAAACTGATTATCGTATATTGTACAAAACAACTGATCAAAGTAGTTTCTAACTTATTTTTCCACAAATACAATAATACAAAACTGAAATTTATTTTAAAGATATTTACTGTGCTTATGCAAGCTTGGCATTTTGTTAATATTATGTAAGATAAATATATTCAGCCATAGAAGAGNAGATATTTACTGTGCTTATGCAAGCTTGGCATTTTGTTAATATTATGTAAGATAAATATATTCAGCCATAGAAGAGATACTAAACAATCACTTTGGAACTGCTCGAAGATCTGTGAACTGTTTGTAGGTATTTACCACTCCTCCCACTAAGATAACAACCTCATCTACAAAGTTCAGTGACAATCTGAATCCCTTGCTGATAACAACTGCTCAGCTGTAATGGAGATTAAAAAGCCTAAGTCTTCAAGGTCAACAGGACCAGATAACTTTCTGAATTTTTAACTGGATAGAATGTAGTATCCTCTCCTGGTGCATAATTATAACCTCAATGTGAAAAGAAAAAAAAAATCCCCATTGTAGTTATGTGGTTTAAACAAAATTTTTAATAAAACAAAAATATTTTACAAAAACAAGCTTTTCAGGTATTTGCATGGTTTTCTTACTGAGTAAAACAATTGTAACAAACCT
Source organism: Clitarchus hookeri (assembly GCA_002778355.1). Taxonomy (NCBI): domain Eukaryota; kingdom Metazoa; phylum Arthropoda; class Insecta; order Phasmatodea; family Phasmatidae; genus Clitarchus; species Clitarchus hookeri. The sequence goes on along the minus strand of NQII01003254.1, from coordinate 10,026 downwards.
NAGATATTTACTGTGCTTATGCAAGCTTGGCATTTTGTTAATATTATGTAAGATAAATATATTCAGCCATAGAAGAGCTACTAAACAATCACTTTGGAACTGCTCGAAGATCTGTGAACTGTTTGTAGGCATTTACCACTCCTCCCACTAAGATAACAACCTCACCTACAAAGCTCAGCGACAATCTGAATTCCTTGCTGATAACAACTGCTCAGCTGTAATGGAGATTAAAAAGCCTAAGTCTTCAAGGTCAACAGGACCAGATAACTTTCTGAATTTTTAACTGGATAGAATGTAGTATCCTCTCTTGATGCATAATTATAACCTCAATGTGAAAAGAAAAAAAAAACACATTGTAGTTATGTGGTTTAAACAAAATTTTTAATAAAACGAAAATATTTTACAAAAACAAGCTTTTCAGGTATTTGCATGGTTTTCTTACTGAGTAAAACAATTGTAACAAACCTCATCAATTCTGCACATCTCATTAAGTCATGGCCATTTCCTGTGGTAGTTGGGTTGATAAAATTAAATTTGATTTGTCTACGATATTTAGGTAATTGGAATTAAGAAGTCAATATATACAATATTTTGACTGGTTACCAAAATAATAAAATTTTTTTATTGTAAACAATAATAACATAAATGTGGATTTGCATCCTGCAGAAACGTTCTCTCTTGCATTTTATAACATTTTATAAAATCTGCTGATGTTATATATTGATGTGATAAATAACTCATTTCCTGTCCTACATGCAGATAACCTTAGTACAGTATTTAGGACAATAAGGTCTATCGAAGAATGTTTCTGGCCACAGGGCAATATCAACACAATAAGTGGTTCTCACGTGGACCCATCAAACAAACTCTGATAAAACCCTACAAGGATAAGTTTTAACACAGGAATTAAAAAGGAATTTTTACTACAAAATCAGAAGTCGTGACAGAAATTAACAGAATTTCGTGAAAAAGCTTCAAATCTTTTATTCATCACCAGGTAACACTTTCGGTTGCAAAAGCAAAAATTTTGTCATCAATTAAATAAATGTACTACTTACTCAGCAGCTGATAAAAGATTCAATATTTTTATCATTAATTTAGTTACAATCAAATCATATCTGATGCTACAAAAATTTTAAAGTACTAACTAAATTAAAAAAAAAAATGTATCAAATATATAATTACAAAAAATACATATAAATAATTGATGAAAATTTTTAGACTTAAATCTTTAACCTTTGAAGAAAAACATAATTATTAAACAATTTTATACATAAATGAAATGTGACGACCAAAGCGCTTAAACAGTCAGGGTTAATGCTCCACAACACAATGACGCAAACAAAATATTACAAACTTTTCATCCAATAAAACAGTCACCCTACCAACAAAGAGTACATAGTTAGAAAAAGTGTCTATCACAAACAATAGACCCTTAGGCAGTCCCACAGAACAGAAACCCACAAAAGCAGTTAGTGGCTTCAAAACAGCAATTTAAGCTTTCAAAAATTAATTCCAATCGCCACCCTCAATAATTCTTACAATATAAATAATTTTATATTTATTAAATTGCACAAAAGTGCCAAGTTACTTATGAATGATGAATTAATAAAACCAATCCGTAAATCTTGAGTGCCATCACATTTGAAATAAAAATCCTAGAATATATAATTTTCAGTAAAAGTAATTGTACAGAAATTTTTTCCTAACTGTTTAAGATGTATTATTTTTTGGGTCAGTTTTATCATTTCACGAAGTTTTTGTGCTGAATGAAATGAAAAGTAACTGCCCAGACTGCATCTCGTTTGACTGTACATTTGTATGTGGAGTTAATATAATTATATCTTTTATGTGAATAAAAATACAATACATTTTCTGCTTGAAAAAGCTATTGTGCTGTGTACATCGCTATCAATGTTTTGTTATAAGATCTTCTTTTATTTGCATGTAACTAAATAATTAATGTTTTCAATAATCAACGTGTAGGGCCACCTATTTTCTGCGAAAAGCTCTACGCACAGGCTAGAGTTTAATATCCTAAGCGCACACTTTTTTTTTGATTATTGAAGTAGTCTTTGTGAAAAGAGATATTCTCGCCTGACTGGGCCAATCAGAATTTAGGTACTCCAGCAATGAACGCCCATGATTTGCAGGCAGATACATAAGGTCTGAGCTATATAAAGTGTTTTGGAGTACAAGTCGTGGAATCTTTTCGCGAGAAAAGGTGGCCCATCAATAAGTCAAAATTAAAATACATTTTTAAAAAGAATTCACTTGTGAGGAAACTTATGTACAAAACCTATTTGCTGAAGGTACTTTCATTGTCTACCATGTTATAGTAAATTAAGCTTTTTTTTTTCAAGGAAAAATATAAAGAAGCTAAACAAAATTTGGGTTGAAAAATTTTGGAAATAAATTCAATGTATTTTTTAATGTTTATTTTTGAAAGATTTGACTTAAAAGAAGCTGTGATTACAATATACAGATACATTTTTTCTATTAAATATTATTGATTTTACTGAATATGAGTGATTTGTGTTTGATTACACTAACAATAAATGTGAAGTGGTGTAATAAATAGGGCTGTTTGGATACCAATTCCAGATTCCCTGATGCCACCACCAATACAAAAACCGATACTTATCAATTCATACTTGTTGGATAGCACACAGTTTAAAATTTAAACCTTCACATTAAACAAAACAATATGGCAGATTATCCAAACACAATATTTCTGCAATGCTTGTGCTAATTTCCATAGTACACGAGTCATTACTTAATAGCATGCTGAAAAGTTTCTGAAACAGTAATTTGTACCTTATCTATGAAACTGCACCTTGGTGTACCTGATTTGTCTGAATTTGAATTTGGATACCTTGAACGACCTTCTTTTTCACTGGACGATACATTAATTTAATGATTGTATTTCAAGTATCCTTGACAGTACATCAAATGCCTCTCGAGGTTAGAAGTATTGAAACTTTTGGTGTCTTTCCCGCCTCGCAAAATCAAACTTTTACAATGCGTGCATCTTGCTTTAGCGATGTTTTCGGGCACGTTACCAAAATGGTTCCAAACCGAAGACATTTTAGTCGAAAAAGTTTCATGGAAACTAGCTACCATATATGAAAAGTGTCACGACTACTACACACACAGTGCCAAACATCAACATCGAAAGAAACACCAACATACTAACTATTAAAAATAAATGTTTCAGAGAAAACGTAACACTTATTGAAATAAAATATTTGATTTTCCACAATTTTTTATGCATCAAAATTTTGGTATAATAAATAAACGCTGTCTTCATGTACCATCACGAGCAAAGCACATCCGTAGACAAAAGACAAAGTCTACCAACACATCAAGTATAGTAAACCCAAAAGCAAAATATCTTGTCTAGGCGTTATTATCACTGGAATCGTATTTATTTTCATGTACAACTTATTGCAGTTCAGTAACACGTTAAAAAATAGCCAACTTTGTTGTTTTTTGTAAATACATATAGTGTGCTATACATACTTTGGATCTTCATTGGGAGGTTACGTTTCGGTTCACCAGATCCGGGTTTATAATCTCCGGTCTGGATTTCACTCCTGAAGGCTAACATCAGGTGAAACTGAGAACCTACATTGTTGCACTTTCAGTTATTACATAATCTTTCTGGAAATTAGTGTAATACTTTAAAAAAGTCGATTTGTATGCATTACGTGGGACTTGCTATGATTTTGAAGTAAGAACTTGTCATGTTTTTGGGATGAAATAAAAATTTTATGAAATATACATTTCCCGATACCTGCACCAATCTGGTACCAATTACCAATTACTTGCGACTCTGCTAGATGCTTAATATCGGCCAATAACCGATACTAAGAGTTACTATAGGGAAAGCCCTAGTACTACATACAAATATGTTTTACATAAGAGTGAATGAGTGAAGAGATTCGGGCGGCTCGTAACATCGAGGTCTCGAAAGCCAATGAGTGTGACGTGAGGTGATTATGGAACAGCACTGGAATGAAAGGGCGGGGGAAACGGGAGATCCCTGAGAAAGCCTGCCGGCCAGCGGCATTGTCCAGCGTGATTTTTGTACATAACAGGTAACTCCAAAGGGAAGAAAGAGGGTAATACAGATGACTGCTCCCTCCCCACCCATCCGAGCATCAAAGCACCAAATATATGTCAGATTGTGGCAAGGAATGAAGATAGGGAGATAAGATGCCCTCCATAAAAGCAATACAAAAGGTGTACTAATAAAATGCTTAGGTAGTGACTCTTCTCAGGTGTAACAGTAGGATGTACGTTACTGCTAGCTCTCTCACACCAAGTCCAATTACCAGCAAGGCCACATAGGGATTTTTGCTTGTGGTGGAAAATGCCACATGTTGCGGTGACCAATAGGGTTTCTTGAGGTAAGCTGTTACATTACGCAAGCAATTTTCTATCATGACTGACACACATGATCACAAGCACACTTGCTCTAGCACACTCAGTGCACTTTAACAAGTGATACAGAAAGTGAGCTCTACTGAATTCTTTTTGTAAGAATAAATGTAAGGTCTTTCTTTAACATGGGCTAAAACAAATATGTTACTGAGCTGGAATATAAAAATTTATACACTATTAAAAAAAAAAACAAGGCAAATAAAAAATAAAAAATTAAAACAACAGAAGATGATGCATCCCTGTACATTTTATGGCCAGCTAAATACAAGAAAAAATTATAATTAAGAATTTTTTCTTTGCCACTTTGTCACAACTATACTACAACATTATTTTAATTTTTTGATATTTCTGGTTCTAAATCCTAACATATGTGTTTGTGTTAAATTTATTGCACGTCTCTTATAACATGTCATTAATTTTTGTATATTTTTTGCACATTTGCAAATTTCTTTGGTTGTACCCATTACTGAACCCTTGAGGCCCTTATAATGCAGGAATTATATGCAGTCAGTCCTCCTTTCTGTTGTATGTATTTGCTGAATATATATATATATATATATAAAGCACCTAAGAAGATTCTTTTAGCTGCTAAATGCTATACACGAAAATGTGAACAAGTACGTTTCCATGTGACAAACAGAAAAATTTTGCTTGCCTGTTCTCAAACTTGTTAATATGAATCTGCCTGACGAAGACAGTTTCATATCAGAGCATAAATTCAATTCAGAAAGGACCGATCCAAAATACTGAGCATTCTTTTAATATGGTATCAGCTGGTACTCTATACTTATCCCATGGTATTAGTTGTAAAGGAATCCTATCACCTTAAACTCTTCCTGGGTGAGGGGGTTATAACATCTAGAGTTCAGGTGGTAACATGGGCATACTGTATTGTGTCCCAGTCTGTCACCAACTTCTGAGAGGTTATCACACTTCCAACCTCTCTGCATTACCCCGTCTATTCTGGGCTCTATAACTATGAAATGGCGAAATTACAGCAGACTATATCATGGCAAAGCTGTAGGGACATGAGTAATTGTACACAGACCAACAATACCGTCTTCCAAAGCAGACTCTGGCAATTCAACAGCTAAATTGCACCAAAAGAAGTTTGTACTTTGTAACAAAATCAATGATGCATGATATGAGGGTTGGTTAAATAAAAATGTGATGAGGGCTGCAGAAAAAATGCCTGCACAATATACGCCAAAGCTAATTGTGGTATTTGGCACCGCACAATTTGACCAATACTACACCAGCATGATGTCAGGCATTTGGATAGAAGCTGTGATGATAAAGTAGTACAAGAAAGCTGGCCGTCCAGTTTAGTCTGAGACATGTGTGAAGCGAAGAATACTGGCGTTTTGACTAGAAACATCTTCTGTAGATGAATAACATGCAGTTATATGGATCCTAACCCCTGGAGGCACCGTGATCAAAGACATTTATTGTAGGATGGTTGCAGTGTATGGGGAACATTGTGTGTAAAAAAAAAACAGTGCACAAATGATCAGTGCGATTCTGCAAAGGCTGTGCAACCTTGGGGGATGATCAATAACCTAAGCAATCAATCATCACCACCACTTCCAACCTCATAGTACATGTGGAACGACATATGAAAGATGATACATAAGACTCTTCATATGGCATGTCAACTCAGTGTCAGCCATGGGAGGGAAGCATTTGGGCAATCACGCATGATAGGAAATTTTGCACGCAATGGATGCCAAAGACGTTATCAGAGGAACAAAGGAGTCTACAGATGGGCCTCTCACTTCAGCTTTGCTGATGTATTACCAGGACCTCATGTTCTTGATAAGGCTAGTGGAGAGCGATGAAACCTTGTGACATCATTCTGAATCCAAGATGAAGCAATCCATCATACAGTGGAGACATCCTACACCTCCCCGCCAAAGTAACTCAATACTGGACCAAAAGCAGTGAAGGTCATGTTCTTTGAACATAGAGCCATCGTCAACAGTCAGGTGTACTGTGAGACATTGCAATGTCTGCATAGTGCCATAGAGAACAAATGTCCTGCGATGTTCAGCACAGGTGTTGTTCTGTAGCAAGATAACATTTGCCCACATGTGTCCAAGCAAACAAAACTCTTCCCCCCTCCAAACTTTGCTGTGATGTACTGGAACATCCACCCTACAGTCCAAACCTGTCACCCCGTGATTTTCACATGTTTGGTTCCCTGAAAAAGTATCCGAAAGAAGAGAGGTTTGCCTTGGACACTGAGGTGAGGAACACTGTAAAGGATTGGTTGCTCTCACGGCCCAAGGTTTTCTTTGAGAAATGCATGCACCGGCTTATGACACAAGCCTTCAAGCCCTTAATGGTTACTTCTAACTGGTACATGTATTGGGTTATTAGGTTGTCGGGACTCTCATCACTTTTTTATTTGACCAAATCTCATACAAAANGGTACATGTATTGGGTTATTAGGTTGTCGGGACTCTCATCACTTTTTTATTTGACCAAATCTCATACAAAAAAAAAAACCTTTCAGCAATATATTTAATTTGCTATTTTTTAGTTTTTAAAATATAAAAAAACATTACTGCTTTGGCATTTTGTAAATTGTTAACATTCTATGTAAACATATTTCAACAATATTTAATTTAAAATACATCCAAATTCTGTTAGTGCACGATATTTTGCACTGGGTGTACATTTTCCAAGTGAAATTGTGTTCAGATATTAATTTTTAATGAGACATAAGTAACGTACAATGTGAAAGCATCTTAGGATGTACTCGGATGTCTTTTATTTCATCAGCTAACAAACAGGGTATAAATATTAAGATAGAAATAAAACTCAGTAAGCCAGCTGCTGTACTGTGATCTTGGAATCCAAGATTTAATTTCCTATTATGCATCGTATACTCAGTATGGATTAATGCCTTTTACATCTTTGTAGGAGGAATACCAAAAAAAGGCAATAATAAATAAGTTAGTGATATGTATTACAATAATTGAAGCCCAGAAGAAATGGGATAAGGCAGTGAGGTTCAAAGCGTGGAACATGAACCCTTTGGGGTGCGTGGATCATCTCAAGGTACGTGCAAATTTATTTTAATTATTATAAACCTCCAAGTATGAGTAGTAAATATTAGGATAATTAAATAAAAAAAAACAGCAGACTTTTTTTTTATTTTTGTTACCCTCCACGTTTACACTGTGTGATCTAAAATATCTGGACACCCCGCAAAATGTGTGTTTAACATAGAAGGCAACACAGTACTGCCATCTACTATGTGGAACTCAAGGTCAGTGGTCGCAGCAGTCTNAACATAGAAGGCAACATAGTACTGCCATCTACTATGTGGAACTCAAGGTCAGTGGTCGCAGCAGTCAGCAGACAAGAGAGAGCAGAATGGGATGGTCTGAGGAACTCGTGGACTTTCAAAATGGTCAGGTGCTCGGGTGCTACTTGTGTAAGAAGTCTGTGCACGAGATTTCCTTCCTCCTGAATATCCCCTGGTTTATTGTTTCCGATGTTATAGTGAAGTGGAAATGTGAAGGGATATGTACAACCCAAAAGCGTGCAGACCAACCTCCCATGTTCACCAGAGACAGTTGCGTGTTGAAGAAGGACATACAGTGTAATCGTCAACCATGCATCGCCACCATCACACAGGAATTCCAACCTGCATCAAGATCTACTCCGAGTAGCTGCCCATAAGCCACACATCACACAGGAAAATGCCAAATGCCACCTCGCATGGAGTAAGGAGCATCAAAACTGGACAACAAAACAGTGGAGAACCATTGTGAGGAGTAATGATTCACTGTACAAAATATGGCAATCCGATGGTAGGGTGTGGATGTTGCGAATGGCTGGTGAACGACATCTAACAGCCTATATAGTGACAACTATAAAGTTCAGGGTTGGTGGAGTTACAGTGTTGTCATATTTCTCTGGGAGGGGGCTTGAGGCCCTTGTTGCTTTACATGGCACTGTCAAGGAACAAGTTTATGTTGAAATTTTAACAGCTTTCATTTTACCTACCGTCGAAGACCAGTTCGAGTATGACTACTTTGTCTTTCAAAATGACCCAACCATACTGCAGGGCGTGTGAGGGAGTGGTTTGACAACAAAAACATCCCACTAATAGACTGGCCTGCGCAGAGTCCTCACTTGAATCTGATAGAACATCTCTGGGATGTTTTGTAATGCTGACTTTATGCTAGACAACACCTCTTCTCATTTTGGCACTCCGCGAGGAATGGGCTGACATACTCCAGGAAACCTTCCGCCACCTGATTGAAAGTATGCCTACGAGATTGTCTGCTGTCATCAACGCTAAGGGTGGGCCAACACCCGATGGAGGACGGCCCAAACTTGAACTTAATTTTCAGGTGGGTGTCTGGATACTTTTTATCACATAGTGTATGTTGTTTCTGATTTATTTGGCATCCAGCAGTTATGAAGTATAGTGTTATTTATGGTAAAACTTAAGTATATTTTGCACAAAGAAGCTAATGATATGAATTACGGGAGTAAATTAACCAAAAATATTGAAATCACTGCGATATGAAATGAAAGTGTAATAGGATGCACAGCAGTGCAGGTTTTAACGAAACAATACAAGAAGCACAAATGAGGTAGGTAGTATGGCACTTAAAAAATAAAAATTATAAAAGTGAGGTATTTTATTACAAACCTGAGGAACAGGACAATTTTTGTACATAAGAGCACTGAAAGGAAACACAAGTGCAGGAAAGACAAAGACTTGCAGAGAGTAAAGATAAGGAATGGTGGAGAGATATTAGATGAAGGCATCTTCACCATGCCTTCACGTAAAAGTAATCAAAAATGAAAGCCATTATTAGTGTACACTGGTGAAATAATTTATTACTTCTATAGCAAAAACTCAATAACAAATTGAAGAACATTACAAAAGTACAACATACATTACAATTTTCTGTCGGTCCATACTTTAGTAGCGGCTCTGTGGACTATAGTATGCCTGTTGCCAAGCATGCTGACGTCGCGAGAGTAGCCTCCACCAATCACACTGGCACATGGAATCCCTCGCTTCACACCTTCATTCATTACGTAAAAGTCTCGCTCGAACAGACCTGCAAACAAGTCACTGTGCCAGTATTTTATACCCAGCTCCACAGGAAGAAGAAAACAATATCAGTGGTTACTAACCTCTGTCAGTTAGTTGCAATTTTCCCAGCTCATCATCTTTGTGAGGGTCCACCCCTGCATCGTACAGAACTAAATCTGGTCGGAAGGAATCCAGAACAAATGGCAGGTAATCCTAACATAGAAAAACACATCAACACCAATGCTTAACAACTTGAATATTTACGAGGTGCTACAGCTTGACATGGCTTTACTTATGGCAAAAGGTAAAATAGATCAGTTACTATAAATTAACTCATTTCTCATTTCTTTACAGTTACATTAAACTCTTACCCATAATACAAAACTCTCTCAATGTTGCTATAAAATTATACATCTTTTGAAATCTATAATTTTAATGCTTTGTGAAAGCTACAATCAGTGGGTAAAAAATATCTGAAGAGGGGAAAAAAATACACTGTTTACTTGTTTTCCCCC